>JAWLRI010000039.1:0-33926 GCA_034781795.1 Crypturellus tataupa | reverse complement strand
CCAGCAGCGGGGCCGCCCGCCGCGCCCAGAGGTGTCTGCGGGAACGAGCCTCTGCCCGCCCTCGGCGGCCGCGCTCTCCGCCCTTCCTGCCGCCCGCTCCGCCTTCCCGGGGACAGCGAGGGAGGGCGGCCGGGTGGCGGCGAGGCCCGGGTGCCGGGCGGCGTGGGGGGCCCGGAGGAGGGGGTGGCCCCGGGGGTCACCTTGTTTGTCCCCGTCCCGGGCTTCGTGCTGCGGCTCCTCGCGCTTGCGGGTTGTGGCCCCTCTGCGGGCTGGGGCCACCCGAGCAGCCAGGCCCAAGAGTCACCCCCGCGGCTGGCGTTTCCCCTGCACAGAGCTTCCCGCTGTCCCCTTGCCCGTTTGGTAATGGGCGAAACGGCACGAGCGGACAGCAGAAGTCCTGCTCCTGTGAAGCCCAGTGTGCTGGAGCTGCCTGTGCTTGACCTGTGAGCTGCAGGCAGGGGCGGTGGGGGCTGTGCTGTACCCCCGGCCACACCGGGGTGCGACACACACAGCAGTCTGGACGGGCAGGAGGAGCTGATGGGGAGGAACGACAGGCACCGGGCAGGTAACCCGGGAGGGGACGTGGCCCACGCACGCTGCTGTGGTCAGGGTCTGCAGTCAGCGTCAGAGCTGGCTCGGTCCTGCGGGGTTGCAAGGCACGAGGGAGCTACCCCTTGGAGGGGGTACACAGGGCCCGGACCCACCTGCAAGAGGAGTCGTATGTGACTTGGGTCACCCAAAACCTTTCCCATCGCCTCCCTGTCTTGAAGTACTGCCTTTTCCTAAGAAGAGCTTGCCCAGAAAGGTGAATAGAAAGCATAGGTGGGAAGAAGGCTGCTGTCCTATGATGAGAAAGGAGCATGGCAGCTGTTCCTGGAGTCACAACCAAAAACCAAGGACACAGATGCAGGTTTTGAGTTCTTCAGCTCTGAGGAGTTAAAGTCCATCAGTTCAGGAGACAAATAGGGCTCTGATGTCCTCAGACACATCCATGAGTTAGGGAAAAGTTGCATCTCGTTCTCAAGGAATTTCAGGAGACAACCCAGGTGGCTACTGTGTGGTTAGTATGGCACAAGTGCCCAAAGAAATAAAATGCCAGAGTTCCTGTCCCGGACCGCTAGTCCTGACAGAGCCAGGGCTTGGCCTTTCAGATCAAACAGGAGAGAATAAAGGGATAATCTGCTCCCGGGAGGGTTTAAACCAGCTACCCAGTAATTTGATGGCACTAGAGTTTTACTGCTACAGGGATCTGGCCCTCAGAGTTAAAGGCCAATTACTACACTAATGCTGTTTACATTTAATTCTTCTAAAACCGTTGCTTTAATATTGTAGTTGCTCACTTCCATCCCTCTGCACTCAGTGCACCTCTATCCTTTGCAGTTCATCTTTCAGTTTCATTAGGTACTGTGCTGTGTTGGGCTACGAGATCAGGTATAGCAGGATTCCCGTTCTCCTCTCTCCCTTCTGTGTTCACTATGATTTTACTCTACCTCTTCCTCTTGCCCTTCCAGCACAATCTCTTTCCAGCGCTGATCCCAGTTCAGATCACCTAAAGCGATCTCAGTGGTTTGTCTGAAGCCAATTTAGCCTTGAGCTGGGTGGTCAAATTACATCTCTTGAATAAGAAGCCCTGCTTCAAAAAGAGCAGTCATCTCCATAATCCCACCTAACTCTGGTTCTCAGCTCAGCCTTTGACGCTCACATCTTGCCTCCTGGCTGCTGTGGTCCATCTGTTAGGCTGGGGACATGCTGATTTACACGGTGGTAGGCCAGATTCCCAGGGGACCTAGCAGTGCTAACTGTAGATGAGCCGCGAGTCTCACCCAGCCCTGCGGAGAGTGGCGTTTTCACGGTCGGTGAGGGGCAGGGGCAGAGAGCAGCAGGCAAGTCCCGTTCCTCCTGCTGCACTGGGTGGCAGCTCTAGCCAGGCCAGGCCCTGTCTCCCCTGTGTGGGAGCTGAGCGTGCAGATGGGGCCAGAGATGTGCTGGGAGCGCAGACGGGATTCCTTGGCTCTTCCCGTCCTGGGTGGCTGCAGGACCCGGCTGGTCGGCCTGCACTATGATGTGCTTCCCAGATGCCTTTCCCCAGGAGAAGGGGGCAGAGAGGGGGCTGAACGCCCTTTGCACCAGGCCTTCCCCCTGTGCTAGAATACGCACTGGCTCCCTGGAGTCAGGCAAGCCCTAGGACACGCAGGGAGCGTTTCTGTTTCTCTGCCAGGGCAATTGCCTGGGAATATGCAGAAACCATCTTGTGCCCCTGGAGACACTCTCCTCGCGTGTCACTACCTGCTAGCACATTCAGCCTGCTTGGCACGGGTTGGTCTGTCTTTAGCAGGCCATAGGATGGACCTGCCATATCCTGGATCCCTGAGTCAGGGCTGGCCTTCAGGACAGCCAGGGTTGAGCTGGCTGAGAAATCTGATTCCCCCCTCCTCCTTCTTTAGGGATTGCCGAGGGATTGAGCATTATTACATGGGTGTAATCTTTTAAGATGTTTGTGGCAGCTCAAGTCTCCGGACTCAATTCCACACTGATTTACACAGCATGCAATCCCACTGCAAGGATGGTGATGGCACGGGGACAGACCCTGCCCAGGCTCTGCAATGCCAGGTTTGAGGCTACTTTGCAGGAAATGGAAATTTATTACAGAAATTCCTGCTTTGGGAATCCTCTTCCCAGAAATGGCCCCACAAACTTCTCTCAGTTTCAAGAACAGCAAGTGCTACAGCTGAGCAACGGTCTTGTTACAAGAACATCCATGGATGATTTTTGAAAGTGTTTTCCACAGTGTTGCTTGGTAGACTCTAAAAACTTATGCATGTACGGTGAAAGGGAGGATGCTATAGACATTTAAAAAGTATCTGGATAAAGCTGACTGAGAGCACAGATGTTGCAGGAGACAGAACTGTATCAATAATACTGTGCAATTGGGTGCTGCAGCAGTACAATACTGGTGCAGGGTTTGTGGACTGCACCTCAGTGTATGGAGTTAGATAATCTGCTCCATCAGGGAATTGGGAATCCTGAATTATGTATGATAAAACAGAGATGTGTTTATACAGAGAGCAGTTCCTGTAATACTTCATGCGTATTGGTGCAAAAAGAGGAGAGCACAGGCGTGCCGGGTTCTGCTTGCTTGAGAACTTCATTATTGCGTTTCATTTACACAGCCTGATGAGCTCTGCTGTCGTGTGCTGCTAATAACAATAGACCATATAACTGACTGCTGGAATACCACCGAGCTACTCTCTGCGTAGCATGGAATGAAAAGCATCGACCCCCTTAGTGCAGACCCTGCACTCGTTTTCTCTAGGCTGAAAAAGAGACAAATAATTCATCATGCTTTGTAATCAGTCAGTCAGTCATTTTACAGTTGGACAGTAAGTCTCTAAATGAAAGAGCAAGCTTTAATTGAAACAATGAAACATTTTATTGTTATTGAAAAAACAGTAAGGCAGCATTCAAAGGGCTTGTTCAAATGTTTGTCACTGATAAGATGCACAATTCTATAGAATCAAATCTATTTGCTTGGAAATGAGATTATTTTAGTAAACACAGTTGCTTATCTAAGACATAAAGCCAGCGAGGCTTTTTCTCCCTCCCAGGCAGTGCAGTACTTACTGCTGCTCCATGCTCATAAACTCTCGAGACATGGAGATGAAATCTGGGCTTATGGGGTTTGTCACTGGCCATAGAAGAGCTGGGAATTCACCTTGGCTGACCTGACAGTGAGCAGCTCTGAAGCACCCAAACTGGTCCCTCGCAGCAATGGCCCGAGGCACAAAATGAGAGTTGCAAACTGCCCAAACTTGCAGTACTTCAAGGAAAATATGTTTCTTTGTCCTGAGCCTTGAGCCTAAGCTGCCACTAATCTTTCATTTCCAGAAACTGTGCTGTGCCTCTGAACATTGACATAAGTATCTTGATTGTGGCCTGGCTACACATGAGGTTATTCCAGAAGACCTATTCAGAAGTAAAAATTAGCTTGATCTCTTTTGGAAGAAGATGAAAGGAGTAGAAGGCATTCTTATTTCACAATAGGAGTGTCTATATGGGGAGTACCTGTACACACTAGAATTGGTAATGTGCTTTGAATTCATGCTATACCTGGATCTATAATCATCATCATGTGTAGACAAGCCCTAAGGGTTGTCTGCTTTTTAAAATTACCATATATGTCTGTTGAGCAATTGCTGAGTTTCTTTTGAACATAATAAATTCAGTTTCTAGTTTGTGAAATTCACACACCTAAATCTAAATGTCATTTATCCTCCTTCAAGAGCCAAGCAAGAGGAGTGGGCATGTCACTGGTAGTGAGTGGAATATTCAGCTTATTTTAGACACTTAGTTGCAATGTTGATATAGAAGAGTTATATCCTTTTAACAAAACCTGAAAGCAATAATTTGAATGTTAGCAGCGGTCTGTTACAAGTATAATTGCAAGCTTTAATATCTTGTTCCCAAATCAAATGCATAGGCAAATATTCTGCAGACTGTATTTGTTCTTTTACTGTTTGTAATCATTCTGGGAAGTATCCTGCCAGCCGGTTCTGAAGGAGGATTCAGAAAAACCACCATGCTGTCTCTAGGCGTGTGTGTACCCAAAGTTGCCATGCTCAAATGCATGCTCCAGCCCTCTCTGCTGAAATGAATACGCCGTCAGAATCCGATGGAGAATTTTTTCATTATGGAAAATGTATCTTCCAAGTGATATCACTGACTTGAAATATAAGAGACTCTTTTGTTTGTGAAAGGTAGAATTTCAGGTCTGAGCTGATACAGACTAATGAAGTAGCCTGGTATCAGCAATCACTGTATTACTTTGAAAGAAAAAAAAAAAAAGTCAAACCTCCTCACATAAGGTTAGTCAGTATTTTGTTTGAAGAAATTAATGATACTTAAAGCAGTAACTGCTACGCCAACATATAGTCCTTTGGCTTTACAGTTGTGAAGCAGTTTAATGCTTCCTTGTTAACTTGATCATTTTGAGCAGTGCTAATAGGTCTAATGACATCACTAATATATGAAAAGAGATGAGGCTACTTTATGCCTTCTAGTGTTGTCAGAAATGCTATCCTTTTTTAGATGGTGTTGCTATTCACTTGCCAATTAGTAATTACAAGGAGGAATTCCAGATAATACATTTCTCACGTAATGGGAAGAGACTGGGGAAGTCTTGCCATTTTAACAGAGAAAAAAAATATATATAGGTAATTGCATTCTCACTGCACATTTTGCATTCTCTGTAGGGCACCTTTCTGTCTCTTTGTAGCCCTTGGGAATCCAATAGTCGAATGTAATTTACACATCCAGTTTCTAAGCTCCACACACCTAAATTTAGGTGATTACATGTACCTTCCACCTGCCAGGTTACATGTGCTAGTATTGTTTTGGATCTTTATCTTATTTACTTAAATAAAACAGCTATATTGTGCAGGGAAGTACTAGTATATTTTCTGGTTTAGCTTTGCATTCCAAGGCTGGTGGGGAAACATCGGTGTGCTTGAGAGAGCTCTTCCAAGTGAGCCTAAGGGGCCATGTTAGTGGTAATTCCAGTCTCTGATGAGCAGATAATTGCAACTCAGATAATTAGCCTTTGGTTTTACATTTTCTCTTTGCATTGTTTATGTTTGTTCCATCAGTTCTCAGCTAAAAATGAAATACTTCTGCTAACTCATTACTCCTGACCTTCCGATGCTAATGGTTTTGAGTGGAAAACATAAGGAGTCAGATTAAATTTAAAAGTTGAAGGGACTTTTCTTGAAGCAACATCAGAAAATTAAGAACGTTGTGTTTTTAAAAACCAACCTTGTATGCTTCATCATGCTCTTGCTGCCTGGCTTTAAGCACAGTGCTGACAGGAATAAGGCTACTGGATCGTACCCTCAGAATTTAGATAGGGGAACCCAACTTGTAGCCAACTCAGCCATATAAGGTACCCAGGAATGATCCAGATTGTGCAGAATCTCATCATCCTGCTTTGTTTCAGCCTGTGCCAGTAGTTTAAAGACTGAACTGCCCTCACTTATCTCAAAAGAGCATTCATTTTGATGCCCAGCGCTGACGCTTAAATGTCAGCCTGTTCGTTTTAGCAGAGAGGTCTCGCTAGGGAGCCTACTCGTTAGTGCGGGCTAGGAGGAACGGCTGCAGCCTCTGAGGCTAAACCAGGCCACTGCTGTTACCGGTGTGCCCAGCACCGTGCCCACTCTCTGGGTCAGCCCCTGGGCCCAACCTTGGACCGAGCCCCTGCCCAGAAGCCAGGCTTATGTAGAGAGAAACCATGGTGGAAAGAGCAAAGCCCTTTCTGTAGTATTTTCTCTTCTGATCATTATTGATGGCAGCAAAATGCTGCTTTCCTGAGTTTTTCTTTTCTTCCTCTGCCTTGACAAGACAGAATCAGTGCAGGAAGAGTATCGGATGAGTGAAGGTGGTGTTAGCTGGGCATGTGGAGATGGGAATGGACGGTGGAGATCTGCCATCTCACCTGGCAGAGCACGACCTAGCGCTTATACATCTTGCCCAATGCCACTTGGATGTCACTCAAAAGCACAGCTGTTAGCACGGCCCACAACTGTTCCTGTGTGAGATGGGTGCTGACAGCTGGAGCGATTTCAGGCTGAAGAAAGAATTGAATCCAGCCTTCCCACTACTAGAGCTGCTATTCCTCTCTTCTCCTGCCACGAGCTTTTAAAAGACAAGACTAACAGTAATGCTGTCCTTCTATGGACTTGCTGCACTCCCACTCTCCAAACATTGTATTAAGCACCAAGCCGTGGTCAGGGAAGACGCTTCAGACGTCTACTTTCCTTATTGCCTGGCTTTAAGAGACTCTTACGTGGTGTGCGGGCTCTTGGGATGGGTTTGGAGGTGGCTGCGTTTCCTTGGGCCTGGGCAGCCCATGGACCTGCAGAGGTATCACAGGGGCCGGGGAGACCGGAGGTGCCCTCAGCACCCACATCTATCACTGCACCCACCTGCTGTCATACCCTTGGCACACAGCCTGTCCTCTGGGCGTGCTGCGGCCACTGCTTCACATCAGCAAGAGATGCACGGTAGCTCAAAGATGAAATATAATGATCTTATTTATATAACTGGGGCTTAAAAGTAAAGCTTTTTTTTCCGCTGTCCAAGAAGACATATGTTTTACATTAGAGAAAATCTGAAAGAAGCTTAATATATTTTTTTTTCATTTTTGGTGTTTGCTTGCACTTTTCTTAGTTTTAACTTATTACTCTTACTTGTGTTCACTAGCGTAATGCCACAATAACTGGGTTTGCAAACATTACATTTACTTGATTCCAAGTAAATAATGTCTTTATAGAGTCATCTCTATTTCTCATGTGCATTCATATAACTGATAGCCTTCTGCTAACACTAACTGCCTGAAAAAATATTTTTTACCAAGCCTTAATACAACTGACAATAACTGTTTAATTAATCCATAGTTTCCAGAACTGCATAAGACAAAAGAGCTATAGAAAACATTTCCTATGGAGCTCTGCAGATTTCAAGTGAAGCTATTAATACATTTTAGGTGTCATAGCTCCCTCAAGTGGAAAGATAAGCAAAGTCGATTAATGCCAGGAAGAAGTTTCTACAAACAGCAAACTAAATGTTTCCAAGCCCCCCAAGGTAATTATCACATACATATCTATACACACATATATATAGTCTGGATGTGGTGGCTGATTCTCCTTTACATCTTCACAAAATGATATTTGCCTGAAAGTCATGTGTAAAAGCTCAGTAAATTAAACTACATAGACTAGATTTTCATACAGATTCAAACCAAATATTTGCTGTTGACTATAGTCCAATGTCTAATTCATACTAAGCAGGGCTAAAAGAATTACATTTTCAAACCACTAATTCTGGGATATGCTAGGACAAGGAAGGTCTGGTACTACCACTATCGTCTATGGCGGCTACCACTGCAACAAATACAACACAAAACACATGCCATTCCTTTAAACATATGCAAATTGCCCTGGGTTTATTTTCCAAGCACAAATTACAAGTATTTTGAAGCTCTGCAAGAACTGATGTCTCCTTTTGTGTGCTTGCAAAGTGTGACACTGGGTGAGGCCTTGTTCACAGTCTAACTCATTCAGAATGGAAATGGATTCAGAAACTTTCCATGGAAAAATTCTTTCAGAACCTTGCCAATATTTCTAATCCCCAATATAATTCCTTCTTTGACTTATATATCTCAGAAATGTTGTGATTTCTGTGGAGAAGATATCTTGTAACATATACATTTTATAAATAGCTTAAGTTAATTTCTCCAAATACAGTAAAAACAATGGTTTACATTAATAATTATTAGTCTGGTAATTTAATATTCTTAGATAATTTAATATTAAAATGATTAATAGAGTTTAATGCACTTCATTACTTTTCCTTTTTAAGCAATCTCTGCTTACGTTATGAACTATATTAAGTAGTGATGCGAACTGTAGATTTAAAAATGGGCTTGCAGCTGACGGATGGTGCTGGCAGACCAAGGAGGAGGCTCAGCGTGATGGTTATAGCTGGGTGGTGGCTCACCCTGTGAGAATTTGAATTAGATACAACAGTCTCAGCATCTGGAGACACAACAGCAGCGCCACATAAATCACGTGCATTGTTATATGTTCTCAAGGTACATAAGATGTTGCCTGGCAACTGCATGTCTCCCAGCTCTGCAAAGTTAAATGTTTTTAATTATGCCTCTGTGATACCGCATGGCCACAGAATGAAGAACACTGAATCGGCCTGATCACTTTATTAATGATATGTATTAGAAAAAAAAATCTTTTCCCAATCATCAGTATACCCTGTCTTCATCAAGCATCCTATCCTTCTGATGTTGTTCCTAAGTGCATGTTATAGTATTGCAGTGCAAGGATAATTATGCAGAAGCAGTTTTCCTTTGAATATTTCAGGAGCTATAGGATTTCTAAAGCATCTTTCATGCAGCCACAGGGTGCTGCTCCTTCTTTTTTCTCTATCATTTTCTTCTTACATCTCTCTACTCACAGAGATAAGAAATTGAGGCTATTTTGTTCTCTCATGGCTTGGACACCTCCTCTGTGTAAGGAAAGCTAATAGCATGGAGACCTTCTTGTCTCTTATCAGTAATTTACAGCATGCTTCATTTGGATTTAAGCAGGCTAAGTGCATTTGAACAATTAGAGCCAATATTCGCTATATTTCCAGGTTTCTGTGAACTGTAACTATTCTGTCTCAAAAGGGTTCTAAATGGAGGACATTAGTAAAAAGCATTTTACTAATTCCAGTTCTGTTGTCCAGTCCAAGCCGTAGGCTTCAGTGCACCAGACTCTGTGAAGAACGTGGAGAATAAATTGTAAATCTCATTAATTTTTGCAGGCCCAGCTTCAGCAGGAAAGGCAATGCCTGCAGGGTCAACATCGCTCCAACACAGCAGTTGGGAGGCTCCTGTGGTCTTGCAGTGAGCCCTCTAGTCAAACCTACTCTGTCGGTGAGAATTAAAGGCAGCTGTCCTATTTTTGAGTGAATATGCTAACCAGAAAGTGATAGAAAGGCTGCCAGAGTTTCACCACATCTCTATTTTATGAACTCCTAACTCCTAGCTATCTGCAAACCTTACCTGAGACCACCTCTTGGATTAGACTATTAAAGGGATTTAGGAATTCCCTTGTTTTCTCCCTAGAACCTCATCAATTTTAGGCAAAAAGGAGTGCCGAGTTGCTCATCTATGAGAATTAAAGGTACATGTAGACATTCAGCTACACCAATCAGACAATTTTCAAGCTACAGAGGCAAATTTCTAGAGATTAAAAGTGCCTTCAGAGTTAGTAGCCAACTGACACAGACTTCTTTAAATTGAAATCACACAAGTCATTCAATTCCACCCTATTTATTTCATCAAAACCCTAATATTAAGGGTTTTGTTTGTTTGTTGGTTTTTCTTCTTTTTCTTTGGATAGGGGTCTGAGTCCCTGTTGAGATTTTGTTCCTTTGGTGTCTTTACACCTACCTGACTACTAAGGAATTATCAAAAACTAATTGAGTGCTAGATTCCTGCCTTCTAAGAGAATAGCATTGGGACATGAGCTAAAAGAGGATGGTAGTAATGGAATTCTCTCATATCACATACAGCTTTGTGCTGTGTTGTCTAAGAGGCCATCCTGCTCAACTTGTCCTTCTACTGTTGCACGGAAGCCAGGGCCACATTTCTGGAGGCCCTATTGTTTCACACTCAGAGTTTTGAACTTAAATGTATTTTTTATATATTTTTCTAATATGTGCACAAAGTCCTTACATTATTTTATAAGATGTGAAAATGTGCTAAACTTACTGAGCATTTCAAGATGGACATGCTTAAACATATAGGAAGGGAATCCAATTAGAAGACTCCCAATTAATGTCTCTCTCCCTCCTCCCATCCTCCCAAACTTTCTCACCTAACTTGGAAGTACTTACAGAGAAATAAAATCTCTCTCTCTCTCTCTCTCTCAAAAAAAAAAAAAAAACCTATGTCAAGAGGACATAGAAGTTGGCAGCTTTGATCTCTGGAGCAGTGGCAGTTCTTAAACCTAGAGCCCTGTGGGCAATTCCAAATTCCAATACAGTGAGATGAGGGACTGGCAGTGCCCCATCTGAGCACTCAGGACAGAACAATCTGGTACAAGAGTTTTTCTGGAGGATGTTTTTCTTTGGATCTGAACTCTGTTAGATTGGATGACTTTTTTTTTTCTCATAGAGGTGTAAAAGATTAATATAGGGTTATCAGTGAAAAGTGCGTTTCAGAGGATGTCTTCTGCATACATTGACCATTTGTTCTTTTAAAGAGCAGATCTTGGTCCAATTTTCTGCTGTGTAGTAGCCTAGTAATTAGAGCATTATGTGTACCTGCCATAGCCTGAGGGATCGACATCCGCTTCTCTCTGTGCCTAAGAACGTGTCCAGCGAGGCTGTAGGCCATGCTGTCAGGGAAAGCAGTCTTTGCTCCCTTTAAACTGTGTGGCTGTGCTGAGACAGTAAAATGATTCACCAAAAAAGGGACAGCAAGGACCACAAGAGAAAAAACACAAGAGCAAGGCTCATATTGTCATCTGGTGAGCAACCGAGATGGGAAGTCATGTTTGCTTTATGGGGCATATAGGGAGTAGCGTCGGGATAGAGAAGGGTGCCTCCAGTTAAAAATGCCTCAGTGCTGAGGACTTCCCGTTTAACTTTGAAAAAAAAAGTGACTTCTATACCTACAATCTTTCTGCAGCAGCTAGAGAGAAATTTGAAGTTACAACTGAATATTTCTCTGTTTTCTAAAAGTGCAGGCTTTTATCAGCCAGTCCTGACTGCACTGCTCAGTTCCTGAAAATAGGTCGTGCAGACAATCTGCACTAATTAGGAAAAGTTGCTAAAGACAATCACTGCCAGTTAAAAATTTGGGCCAGACCCATTTTACTTGCATAGTTGACCTGCAGATGATGTAATGAACAAGCTTTGTACCAAAGCTGGACATACTGAACAGTATGACTCAAATCCAGGAGTCACGGAGAACAAGTCAAATCAGGTTCACTTTGCAGAACTTTGCAGTTCACCTTTTACTGACTCCTCAAGACCACCAGCAACTGCAGCTGCACTTCACCAAAATGCCCCACAGCATGTTGACAATTATCCATGCAGGTATTTTTTTTTCTTCTTTACATACCTGGCTTTCTGTCTTGTAGATTAAACTGCTACTCCCTTGGCTAAATTCAACAGAGGATTTCAGGGCCTGTGAGCTGGATGATGTAATGGCATTTAGGCATTTCGTTTGCTAAACACAGCCCCAAGGCCTGTGTCAGGCATCTACCAACTTGGTACAAAGTCTGGCACGAGGATATGTAGTGCATGGGATGAAAACCAGGCATCAGGATGGGGAGCTGCAGAACTGATGTGTAATCAGGAAACATAATAGTAGCCTGCAGGGAATGGGGAGGGTGGATGAGCTGTTACCCTCCAGAAGTTGGGCACCAGTATGGGTTGGTTTGAGATCCAGGGCTGACTATCTTCTTGCTTGGGGAGACTGTCACATCTCCCCAAAGGCTGATCATGACGCACACATTCATTTGGGAGCTTGAAGGCAAGGCAGGTACTAGAATTACCCATCTCCTATATAATATTCTACTACTCAGCTGGAAAGCTGGGCTGAATACCTATCCCTTAGCAGGGGAAAGTAAAGTGATATCCCTCCCATTTCTCAGCTAAAGGAATAGTGAATGACCAAGTTGTATTCCTTTCCTTCTGGTGGGGTTGAGCCGCAGTGCGGCAAAGAATACAATATTCACTGGTCCAGGTGAACAAGCGCAAGGAGGAATATATTTCCATAGTCTACTACTCATGGCAGTCAATGGGAATCACAGAAACCTAGATTTTGCTCCTGGCTTCAAAGTCTATTTTCCTTTACTGCAAAACACTGCCTATGTAATGTAAAATGTACAAGCAGAAATGGAAGCAACCCCCATTGCTTCTTCCTTGCAGGGTGCAAGCGCCTGCCCTCCAGGGAGGCTCTTGAGGCCTCGGTCCTACCAGGAGATGGTACCTCAGGTCTGGTTTTCCCAGAGGCTACTGGATTGTGCTGAGTGACTTTTATTTTTTTTCCCCTCAGATAAGCAGCCTCTGGTTTCTGGATCTGCCCAAGCTTAGGTGCTGAATAACTGCTTTGCTGCTCAGACGAGTCTTATCCTCTGTGTGTGCAAAAACAGCAACTCCAGGCTACTAGGTCAAGCAGACCAGTGTCCATGCAGCAAGGCTGGGTATCTGTCTGCCTGTGCAGTGATGTTTAGGTCAGACTTACAGAGACAGGCACCTGAGTCTGCTTGACACCTCTTCTGAAACGTGACTGTGCCTGGATTGTTATTCACATTTAGATCTTCTCTTTTCCTTTATTTCTTTTTTTTTTTTTCCCCTTTTCTCCATTTTTAGAATCAATACAGGAGTGAGTTTTCTGGCTTTAGTTATAAGTATTTTACTTACTTTCTGCTAGAACAACGCCCTGAATAAGTCACTGCACAGAACAGGTACTAACATGGAAGGAAAATTAAAACTGGTCTTTAGGTACATGTTCCAAAGCTTCTGGTATCATTTGGCATGATTTTACTGACTTTACTGACAAGCTGCAATGTCTAGATGATGTGAGAAGCTGCATTTCTTTCATTAACTTCCAGTATTATTTCATTACATGAATCACTCCAGCATGCAAAGCTGTCATGAAAATTTACAAGCCTAGGCACACAGTCTTACTTGTCTTATATTTACTGTGGCGAAAAAGACTAATAATACCTTACTCACACATCAAAAAAAAAAAAAAAAAAGTTTGCCTTGGGCAAACAGAATTTCAATCAGTTTTTATTCTATTAACTTATAAAAAAACCCTAGAGATACTGAAAAAACACTCTCTCTCACTATTTTTGTTAGTGCTCTGTCTGTTAGCTTGAGATGAGTCAATATAGAAACACTCTGAAACAGTGGATAAAACCTACTTTGAAATAGAAAGAAAGGTACTGAGTTGATATTGCTTTCTAAAAAGGAATGCAACAAATCTGCATGTAATGTTTATAAAGCATCTGACATGGTTTTCTCCCTGCCAAAAATCTCATTCTCATTAACTTTTTTTATTTTTTTTTTAGCATGGCAACTGAAATTTTAATATGAGTGTGGAATAATTACCCTGAAAATGAACATTTCAAAATGCATATATTCCACAGTTCAGACTGGATGTTTATTGCAGCTGACTATGTCAATGGAGTACAAAGCTAATGCCTTTTACTGAGAACAGACTCAAAGGTGAAGAGAAAATTATGTTCTGCTTAGAACAGTTCTCTGCTTGTTGATATTCAGTATTTTCTTTTCTGGGAAAAATGCATTTTCCCCCTTCAGCTGTGCTGCCAGTAACTGTTTGCTAGGATGTTAAATTAGACATTAGTGGTAATCACAACATCACAACTGAACCTCACAGAGCAAAACATGAAGACTGCAACATTCATGAGGTGATCCTGGTGGATCAGGGCTCTTGGTGTGTTAAGCATCAACTCATAGTTATTTGAGACTTTATCTCATTCTCAATTGCTGTGTCCTGCAATGGTCATACAATTTTTGCTCTTTGGAACTCTAAATGTTTTGCAAGTCCAACTCTTACACACAGGCCAAAAAAGTATCTTCTTTCATCTTGTACCAGCAACCTAAGAAGTTTACATTTTTAATTACTGTTTTTCAAACCAGATTGCCGGCAGGTGAACTGAGAGCAGATGAGGGCTCATTTGCTCTCCTCAGACCATAGCAGCCTGCGCGATGCGGACTCCGGTCTTCACAAGGCTGCACCTCCTCCCTGTGGAACAGGGGCAAAGCTGCCCGGCTCCCTGCGTGGCCAGAGGAGAGGACAGGAGCAGAGCTCGCTCCGAGGCACCTTCCTGCTGCGTGGATGAGGAGCAGACTTCTTCGCCTCAGAAGGCTCCATTCTACTCTTCTGCAACACCAGGAAAAATGTCTTAGATGATGAAAACTGCAAGTCCCCTATTACTGAAAGTAATAACGGAAAGTTAAAAATATCAGAATCTGTAATTCCCCCCTGCCTTTTTCTTTTCTTTTTTTTAGTTCTCAAAAAGTGGAAACCAGACTTCAGGAAGACAGCACAGAGCAAATACATGGTTATACTATTCTTGTACTCTGACCAAACCTGGATTGCTAAAGCATCTTGAGTGAGGCAAGGTCGTATTTTTTAAAATATGTTTTGCATAACATATATGACTAGAAAAAGAAATGTGATTCAGCAAGATTACTAACTTCAAGGATAAAGACAACCCACATGCTTTAAAGAAAGAAAACTCCTCAAGGTATAAAAATAATTAAAAGCAAACAGCTTTACCACAGTCCTATGACAAAGTTGTTAAGGGTTATTGCATGTCATATTTAGTCCACTGTACCCTGTAATTTTCTAAAGATGAAGGGTTATTTAAAGCTCTCTGATGATAAAATGACAAAGTACAGGAGGAATAAATTCTTGCAGCGTAATTAAGAGAAAGAGACAGCCACGACTGTTTCTGAGTGGGTGATATTCTAGCAGTTATATACAGAAACACAACGAAGTCTCAGCTGTGCTTTTGCATAAACCCACTGAAAGCCTTCATGCACAAATGTTAACGAAACCTTCTGAAATGAATATTTAATTTTTTTTCTTGCTTCTCTGTGATCTCAGGGAACTTGTAATGATGGAGTACATAGAAGAGAAAGGTAACTTTATTCTCTGCTGGTGCAAGACCCTCAAAAACAGCTTCAAAGCAATACAGAAATGCTTTCTGCTAAACCACCGATAAGTTTAATACCACTGTTCAAAAGGATCCTTTGGTAACTTAAGCTTTAGTTCACAGGAGGGGCAAAAGTCTCATTCTATGTGCGTATCATTAATTAAGGCAAACACATGCAATAAGCTCTTTTTTGTGGATGACTTGTGCTGTGGGGACAAATAGGATAATTTTCCTCACAGTGCCAGGTAAGATAAAGAGATTGCTATGTATTAGCTAAAAGTTCATTAGGATATTATTGTAGATTTCCCAGCTGAGTACACAGTAATATACTTTATCCCAACATGTTTTCATGTTTTAATAAACATTCCTCTGTTGCAAGCTAAATTAAAAAAAAAAAAGGAAAGTTTCCCTAAATGAAAAAGAACTCTTCCTTATCCCAAGAACAGGTCCATTTATTGCTTGTCCAGCCCTCGCCACTGTATTTCCTCCCTTTCCGTGGGTATTTGCACCTCCACGGGCACACACTTGCCATTTCAACTCCCTGGAGAGCTGGTAAAGCCAGGCCATGCCCTAGTGTTTACTCCAAGTCTGCTCGGGGGGTATTTGTTACCTCCATGAGGGCAGCAGTGGCCGTGCCCGCTCTGCAGGTGCAGGAGGGATGAGCAGAGCAGTCCGTCTGCAATGCCCTACACGCTGGACCAGGCCGGTGAGCGGAGGCCAAGCTGGCACCGCCAGGTTCACACCTGCAGAGCTGGGTGACTCTCCGGCCTGGGCCTTTGAACACACGTTCAGGCCAGTCCAGGCACTAGACTCCCTGAACGTGGCTGGCAGTAAAACCAGCTGGCTCACCCCGGACTAGGGCAGCAAGCGAGGCGAGACACAGCACGAAGCTTTGGCTGGCTGCACACCTCTGCTTTGAGCTAACACGGCAGTGCAGAAGAGCCTGACGGCTCCTCCGATGGCCTGTCCAAAGGTGACGAGCACGAGGTGTCCCACAGCAGAGCGGGCTCTGCTCTGGAGAGATGCACCCTTTGGTGCAGCCTGAGGGAGGGCAGGGAGCTAAAACAGGGTGATGCTAACCAGGTCACTGAAGCAAACTCCATATTTGAGGTCAAGCAACAATTATTTAAGCGTAAGGGTGCTTTGTATCAACAATATTTACATAGACCCTACCATGACAGCTCCTGAGCACCCGAACACTTCTGTAAGACTCTCCTTGCCTGATGATGAGAGAAGTTCTATGATTCCCTCTTGCAGAATAGTGACCAGAGATACAGAAAATGTCTTTAGTTTTGATGGGTGCTTTGCTCTCAGAACAAGACTAAGCACATTTAGCCAATGTGTTGTGTTTTCCATCTGGACTAAGAACATGCTAGTCTAGCAATAACATCTCTGCCATACTTAAGAAAAATTGATCCTGGGACTGTTGATTTATTGGCCTGCAGTGCACTTGCACCAGGCTGGATGGCTTCATTTTGGCTGCAGGGAGGAAACCATGGGCTCCCTCTAGCACTTGGCTTTCCTTTCATGACGAGCTTGGAGAGAGGCCTATATCAGGATCATGTTGCATACCTGCACGTGAATAATGGTTGTGTCATCAATGCACACTTCAACTTCAAAATATGCCATCACAGGTCTTGTGTCTTCAGATAATAGTTTCTAGCTTGCTTTCTGGAGCTTGAGCTTCTGGCAAGAAAATTAAGCTATTGCTCATGATCTGCTATTGCTCTGGCAGGGTGCACTGTGCCGTGGGGTGCAAACACAAGCCCTGAGCAGGAGCATCTCTTAAGCATGCAGTGCTCACAAAAAAGTCAAGGTTGAAAGCCAGGATTAAGTAAAGAAACTATTCCACCAATGCTCCTTACTCGGTTTGTAGATGACTGACTCTCATATTTGATTCCAGTGGTTTTCCGGAGCTCTGCTGATTCAGCCTACATCTATTGCCACCTACTGTCTTCTGGTTTGTATTATTCAAAATGGAATATAAACATGCAAATTTTATCCTTTTTCACAATCTTCTTTTCCAAGGATGAACTTACAAATTTTCTGATGAGAAACAACAGCTCAGTATTCATTGCTATTATACTGAAATGCAAATGCATTGAGAAAGAGCAGAGAAATGAGAGCCTGGCTGTGCTTTTAAATCTCCCAGAAGGACTGTGTGCTCTGCAGTGGCCTCACCTTAACTGTGATCTTGACAAAGACAATAAAAATATAATCCAACTCTTGTAAAAGGAACAGGAAAGATACATTTTATGTATTCTTCATAACTAATAGTTTGAAATCGTTAAGGAAGCTGGCCCACTCTTCTAGCCGCGGATGCTTTTTTCCTTTCATCTTGGCAAGGCTTGTTTTGATCACCTTAGCAAAGTCGCGCTTAGCAAAGAACTGCACATGCTAATTAGGAACAAAATGTCATCTCACAAGAAAACCACCTGCCATGTGGAAGGTTGTGCTTGAAACAACATCTATAGCATTAATGCAAATTTAGCTGTCTTGAAAATAGAAGCTGAGGGATGGCTGGCACGGTTGAATAGCTATAGCTTATAGCTGAATTAGCAGTTCAACCAGAAAATCTAAGTTATGGGAAGTCTGTGGCAGACCAGCAAACTGCAGCCAGACCTCCCAGTTTATGGGCAAGGGCTCTCTGTCCTAGCCTGGCTCACCACTTTCCTCACCTTGAAAAGCCTGCTGCTTTCTTCTGTTGGTTTATGCCTGTGCAATGAGGTATAAAAACACCTCCTCCACAGCCGAGAAACTTAAACTTCTTCTGTAAACACCAATTAAGATTGGAGCTTTGCCCTACACTTCTGTGGGAGCAGGTCTGGGCCCAAGAGACCTAAGCTGTCAGGGAGTGAATATTATGATCTAATAGCAACGTGCTCTGGAGCTGAGAAGCCCAAGGTGGGAGGCCAAATGCTGTTAAGCACCAAGGTGTGTCACAGTTACATTACATAAAACTGCTGTAACTTACAGCAGTTTTAGACCTCTAATCTTGAAAAATATGCAACATGAGGAATATTTCTAAGCTGAAGAAATCTACTAGATTTGTCAGCTCAAATCAGATAAGTATCACAATTAAAAACAAACAACAAAACAAAAAAGCTCATTATAGCATAACAATAGTAATAATAAACTGATGGGCTTTGCAGATTTTGTCTGGTTTTTTGCAGATTTTTGTCTATTTTTCTCTATAGAGGTTCAACAGTGATATAGCCTGGTATGTCCTCAATGGCCAATGAAAACTTACACTCTCCTTTAGACACAACTGCCAGTTTGGAGATTATAGCGGGAGCTCAGGCTCTGTCTGCCTCCCTTTCCTCGAGCTGAATGTACATGGGATGCTGTCATCCATCAATTCCACCCTTGGGAGTTTTTCTTTTTTTTTCTATTGCCTTTGTAACTGGAATAACAAGTCTTCCTTGGAATATGGTACATTTTGCTTGTAAGACTAAAATGCTTAATTCATACTCTCAGCAGCAGTGCACACAGATAGGGCTAAGCTTCCTCATAGCGCCCTTTCCCAAGGACAGCAAAATCAGAGAGAAGCAAAACAGTAAATTACCTTTAGATGAAGCTGCAGCAATTTCAAAGGCTGAAATGCCATCTGCAGCTAACAGGGCCCTGCTGTCCTCCATTCTGCTAGACTTTTCCAGACCCTCCAGTAGAACTAAAAGGATACAAGTGAGAATCCTACTCTGCCCCTGTCTCTGTTTCATGAGGCCTACGGTTACTATAAATCATGCACACTCAGGCTCTGACTAGACTGCTGAACAAACCAGTTGGCACAGTGTGGTTATATGCATACTACATGGTACTCATTGGCCTCAACTGAGATCCATGCAGTTCCCTTCAGGCCTGAAGACAGTTTTTGGGGCATTTAATTTTTTTTTCTTCAATTCAACCTGCATGAAGCAAAGAGAACTACACTGCAGACCAGCAGCGTGTAGTTCTCATAGGATGATGGTTATGTGCTGCCTATTCTGGAGCACAAAACAATGACAGATGGGAAGATCACAGAATCACAGAATGGTCCAGCAGATAAGTTCTTCCTCACATAGAGGTGGAACTTCCTGTGTTTCAGCTTGTACCCATTACCCGTTGTCCTGTCAGATCAGAAGTTGCAAAGCTTGTTGCACAGGACTGCAAAACTGTGTAGGCTGGAGAGTGTAAACCTGTTGCCCCAGCGGCCCCGCTGCCACCAAGGCTGGGCTGTGAGTGTGTCCTGTCCCTCAGTGCGTGCAGCCTGGTGTGGGCATCGCCAGCAACCATGATGCTTGGGAATGAGCAGTGTCCTCATGTAGACCCTCTCCTGGGCTGCGCTCAGTTCGCAGTGCTGACCTGTGTTTCCAGTCCCAGAATGGTTCTGTGCTGAACTTGGAATAGAGGCTGTTCTTTATTTAGGATTTGACTATATGGTTTCAACCATCAAGAGGTATGTGAGAAGATAATGTTCCACACCCCTACAAATATATGCCCATGGTCAACCTTATATGTATGGTTTAACTGAAAAAGTAACATTATTTACTTGCTTGCTAGCAGGACTGACCCATGAAGATATTTAAATTGGGAAAAGCTCCCAATTTAAATTCACAGATTTATTTCCAAGCTTATTAGCTGAATGAAAACAGCAGTGTGAGAGAACTGCAAGTAGCACAGAGGCTTATATTAACTAATTAGAAAATGAGATAAAAGTCAATGCACTGTTACATACACCATCACTAGGATGCAAGAAAAGCTTCTTCTGAACAATGTTTCTACCAGACAGGACATATTTTTTTTTTCTCCACAATAAGCTTACTTTATTTTTTTTTTCCCACAAACATCATTCAAGAGACCCTGCTGAGTTAGAATTGAGTTTAAATGTACTTCAGTGCAATCTGAACCCTGACTTTCCTTATCCTATAACCTACACACTCCTGGTTATTGCAGACTGGGTCAGTAAAGGTTTTTATTAGAAATCTCTGCCTTATTTTTTTCCTCTGACTGAATTAAAATGAAAGTGCCTCAGGAAGCATGGTTGATGAGAAATCTGGAAAATGGTACTTTTAAAAGAGTCCAAGCAATATTTTTCTCAGAAAATAGCCACTGACTTTGCATCTTTTCAAAGAAAGTTTAAAGGTTACACAAAAGTGAAAGTCCATTTGAAATTCTGACTTATTGTTCTGGTTGATTGAAACCCACGGGAACCATGTTTTGCCAGCAGAATGAAAGCAACAACCCTACTAATCTTTCAAGCTCCTTTTGATTTGTACCTGCAAGAGCAAATCTCACATGCAATTAATTTTATGGTACTCTCTCAAATATGGAAGACCTAATGGTAAAGCAGAATAGATAGATAGATAACTAGTCCATCTCCAGAGGGTTAAGCCCATAGTGTCAGACTACAGCATTTTTTTTTCAGGGAAAAAAAAAGCTCAAATATCCCATTTTAGTGCCATTATTTTAACATTGTTGTAATTATCATCATTATTTTTAATAATAACTATATACTCCTACTCAGCTATGGTAACACAAAAATTTATAATGCTTGCACAGTCTCTAAATATTTGCCTTAGAGACATGACATTTTGCCTTGAGCTAAGGTACAAAAATAAAACTGGGGAAGAAGATGATGAAAAGCAAGCAACAAACCAATACAGGTTTTAGATAAGTCACTCACAAGTGTTGCCGTATTAGCATTATTCTGTCCTCTGAACTTACCAGTCCATGGCATAGAGGTTAATTTTAAAACACATCATTATTTTAAAAACACATATGCAGGAGTTATTCTAACAGCTTGTTCAACGTATTTTCTTGCCACTAATGCAGCTTATGATTCTTTTGAGCTTGAAAAACTCATTGTCCCTTTCAAAGTCTGCAGTGCTGCTTGGGATCCTGCTCTGTAACAAACAGAATTTTATGAGCAAGACTTGATCAGTGCACACTCAACTACTTTTGCTTTTTTTGTTTTACTTTTCTCTGCTTTTCAAGAAAAGTACTAAAACAGAATTCCCTTACAGTAAATGCAGTGTTTTGCTAGACAGCAAGATGCCACCTGTAATACGGAAATACCTCAGGGTTGTTCTGGCTTCGTGGGCTGCTGCTGAAAGCACAGCTACTGCAATCCCTCACAACGCTGCTTTATTCTCCCTGCATGTTACAGAGTCTTGTCTATGTGCTGGTTATTGTGTTTCCCAAAGCGACATCGCAGTCTGCAGCAAACACCGACTTGTGTCTCGCTTGCTGCTTCCGCAGGGGATGGGTCCACACGTAACCATGGCAATTCCTTCTCCAGCTGCTCCTGACGCAAGCAGAAGCGGTGACATGCCGGACACAAAGACTTACTGCAGTTTCCTTCTTGCCCTTTCTGTATTCCTAAGAAGGTTATTAACAGTATTTTTAACAGTTTAATTGTCTGAATCATCCCACAGCTCTGTGAAATCCCAGGGAGTAGAATTTATGCTTTAATGGACCAGTTTTAGTTCTTGTTTTTACCCAACTTCCTCAGGTGGGTGCACAGGCAACTAGTATTTTTTGATTCCCTTTACATTTGGCATTTTGGTTCTTGCCAACCCATTTTTCTGTAAAATGTGTGTTCATTCTTCTCATCCTGGTGAGAACCAACCAAGCCTATGGCGCCCTCAGGACGTGATGCTTTCCACATCGCACAGGTGGCTTCCAGTTTCTTATTTCAGTCATTGTGGCCTCTTCAGTTATTAAGCTCGTGTGTCCCCACAGATGTAGCCCGGGAGCTCATTCCCAGTCCCGCTAGGCTGGAGCCGGCAGCAGGTCATCATACACCGGCCACCGCCGGAGCGTTGCTCACTTCGCTTGGGACACTTGGCGCCTTCCCTTCCCTGCTTCCGGGGGAGCAGCACAGCTCCCGCTCTCTGCTGAGCCCTGACACCATAACAATATCCTAAGTAGTCAGGATGCAAGTGCTCTCTTTTCAGATTTTGGGAGAGGAAAAAGCGAACAAACAAGCAAGCAACTGCTCCTCGATATTGCATTTGATACCAGGCCATAACCACTGAAAAGGGGCCTTTTTATCTATTTATTCCACTTGGGTGAAAACAAAAACAAAAACAACAGTAGTAGTTCAATATCCTACTACTTATCAAGCCTCTCAAAAAGAAAAGGATAGTACAAAATTATGCCCCCTTCCACAAAATCTTCTCCTGGTATGCCTTTCATTACCCTTAAAAATCCTGCTTAGAAAATAGTCCTGAAACTACTGTTCATGTGTTGGTGTGATTCCAGGGCGAACCTTCCTATTTGAGCTGGTCACTGTCAGGGTCAGCTTGTATTTCAGCTGCTAAGAAATAAATAGGGAGGCCGAGAAGAGCTCTGCCAACGTTTTGCAGGGTGCTCTCAGTACAGCGGGCCTGCCTTTCATTAGTGTCGCAGGAGTTAAACATTAGAAAATGCAATCACCAGAGGAAAATTACTGGAACAAACATGACGAAACAGTTCTAGCCACCTGCTGCTCTGAGGAAGGGATTGTGCTTATCAAAAATTAAAGCACAAATTCAGTTTTAAGACACTGCCATAGACAAAACAACCTTTGAGAACACAAGGTGTTGCTGCAGTTGTCACGTGTAGGTATGATCAAAATATAATATTCTTGTGGCAAATCAGAGCTATTCAAGGCATATTAGAGGAGATATCAAGCCTTACGAGTACAATACTTCTGTACTCATACATGTTTGACCTTGTATGTAAAGTCCTTTTCCTGTCCCATTTATAGGCGAGTTGCTGTTGATGAAACATCACAGTTTTGAAGCACAGATCACAAGTATGTGTGCAGAGCAGAATTAACTTATGCATCTAGGACTCTGCGCTGAGGCGATGAGGAGTTGCAGAAAGCTGAGCAAAAGAGAGTTTGAGAAGCAGTTCTGTAGCTGCACAGGTCAGTAGTCCACATTTGCCAAGTACTATTGCAATACTTGTCTACATGTATGGCAGCTTACTGTCTGGCATGGCTAAGGTACTGGGGTGGAGATACTGCGGTGGGCTAAGATACTGGGAAGAGGAATGGGAATATATGCCATGGGAGAGGGGCAGCAGCTCCAGACCTTCTGAGAATACTTCTACATAAATACCCCCCCACCTCAGTCAGAGGCACAAAATAGTACCTCAGTACTACTCAAAATGTACTTAAAATGGAGAACTCTTTACTGCTTTATGTCCTTTGTTACTTATTGCTTTCACTGTGAGATAATCTAGATTTATTTCCTCATTTGCCTCTTGCAGAATGTAGGACTTCTTTGAAGAAGAAGAGGCTCTAACAGATCATTAGACTACATCATCGTATCAATTTTCCTCTAATTAAGAACTGCAGTTTGCTTTTTTATTGCTTGCATAGAAACTAGCTCTGCTCTCTGCAATCTGTCTTTATTCAGATTCTCCAGGAAGCCGGTCCTTTCTGTGAAAAGTCTAGTGCTCATCTACTTCCAATGAAAAGGAAGGAAATGTGGCTTAAAAAACAAAAGGCATCTTGGAGAAGTTTTAGCTCATTCCCAATTCAGCTTTCAACAGGAGAAGCATAAACCAGAATTTCCAGCCTTAAGGAACAGCAAGCTCATATGACAAACAAGGAACTGATGCGGGAGCACAGCTGATTTCTTGTTTGAGTTTGTATTGCTTGGTCAGCTACTTGCAGTGAAGGACGTAGACATATGTGGTGTCTACAGTTCTATCCAGACAAACTGTCCAGCTCTTCTATATATGCACTGGTACTTTGGACTAAGGTACCTTGCACTGGAGTTCAGAAAGGCCACATGCTACCCAGTGCCTGTTATAACTTTTCCTTTGTTGCTCCAAGCGTTACCTGTCCTTTGTGTGGCTTTCGGAGGTGTACAGTATAGACTGCAAGAGATTTACTAGAGTTGTGGGGCAGATGTGTGTCTGTGAGTTGGGTCAAGTGCAGTTGTATGTGGTGTAAGGTGACAGTCTAGTTAACACCTTGTCTGAATCTCTGGCCTTCTGTAGGTGGGCCTTTATCTTCATTGTGGCTGGCCTCAGTGAACTGAGTTCTTTGTGAACAGCAAGGGGTGAAAATAACATGGGTAAAACTAGTCTTGTGAAATTAAAATGGGCAGGGAAATTCTTAGAAAAGCCCAAGCCTTTCTGGTGTGTCTTCCCACCAGATTCTCTTGAAAATCAAAAGTAAAGTTCAAGTGATAACTGTGTTAAAGAAAATGTTCCTCAAGTCTGGCTACCTGAAATAACATGAAATAACAGTAGTAGCAGGCAGACATAAAAAGACAACACTGACTATTCAACTGACACACGCTACTCGGAAAGAGTTGAGAGCCTGAGAATTGCTCTCTTCAAACACATCTACCAGGGAGTTCAAAGGGGTATTTACCTGGCACATGGTTTGGCCTTTAGACAGCTTGCAGGGCTCAGCACTTGGTGGTATCTTGGTGTGTATCATGCAGCTTGTGGAGAAGTTATAGCTAAAACCGAGTTGTAGGGATGATCAAAAATATCTGTTCATCAGTAATCCACTTAATACTGCAATGTACACATTCCCATTACACCCTCTAATCAGTGATCACTTAATGTTTGATGCACCAGCTAGCAAGTTGATTGTAAGTTTTGTTGGCTTGCTGAGCTGATTCAGTTTCAGATATGATATTATTTTAGATGAGTTCTGTTTTGTGACTAGTAAAACAGCAAGGACTGGCTGCTGCAATTTCTTCTCCTGATTCCAACTCTTAGGGTTCTTCACACTGCATCTGATACAACCAGATTCTTACAATTTGTATGGAGGATTGTACATAAGTACAGACCCACTTATGAATATTGATCCAAAAACAGTAATCAGTCATAAAATATTGGTGGATTTTTTTTTTTTTTGATCCAAGGTATTTCAAAAAGAAGACGTCTTGTAGTCATTTTTGCTGGATACATTGCAGTCTACAGTAGAGGTGCAAAAGTATCTACATACTGAGGCCATTGCCAGAACTTTCCTTTTCTTTTTCCCCTAATTAAGGATTTTCTTTTCTCTGCACTGGACAGTTGGTAGAGATCCCACTTTACTATTTTCCTGCATGTAGGACAACTCATCAGACAAAACAAGGATTGTTTTGCACAACAAAAAAGTAAGCAGTTTGAAAATTGCCTAATTTGGACTGAACACTAGAATCTCATTGATCTAATCCAATGTCACTTTCTAAAATGGAGTATATAACAACAATTTCAGCACAAAGTTCATACAAAAGTTGTGGACATCAGAAGTTCTTGTTCTGCCTTAAAAAATAGTATAAACAACCAACATTTTATGTCATTAGGTCTAGTTGGTTTCCAGCTAACATTTTGAAGATGGCCTCAGAGTTGGTCCTATTTTAGAAAGCACTATCACTAGTGATTATAAAGCCCCAAAAGCAAAATGTTATTTCTTTGAAGCTTACATTTGCTATGCTTCAGGTGAAATATTTGCAGTATTTTTCAAAGGAAGATGTTATCAGTTTTGACAGCAGAAATAGAGACCAGAATATTGTAAAGTTGGTAAAATATCTCTGGAAGTTTTCAGATGCTGAGGAAACAAGAAGCAACTGAATCAGAATTATTATCAACAGCAGAATTTACCAAAATCCAAAGTTTGACATTGAGCTTTCTAGGCCAGCCATTGTGGTCAGATCTTATTTGGAGAACACATACATTTTACATTCTTCTTGAACTCCACATCATCAGTGCAGATGTGTATGTCTCCAAACAATGACCATGACTTTAGTCAGTTGGAAGATTTATTAGCTGAATCAATAACTCTAGTAGACCATGGCATGGAGCTTTGTTGACAGCCTTCACCAAGGGAAAGGGAATTATGGCATTCTGTGAATTGAAAAGGCTACGCAGAAATTTGCCCTTTTTCAGTGTCTGAATCAGACCTAATTGTTCACTTCTACTGTAGTTCAGCAGTGATCATTTCACATCTTTGATACAGCATTTTGTATCGCTGCTCCTTTTTGAACATCCCAATGATATGCAGGGACTTCTTTCTCATTCAAAATGTTTCCTGTCAATAAAACAGACCTTAAAAAGATCTAAAATAGATGTATTCAACTTCTCAGTCAGGACTTCTGTCCATCTGCCAGTCTTGAAGTGTCTGATGTCTAAGCCCAATGACTTGGCACAGGTCTATATGCCAGACTTATTTATAGGAAGGTGTTGGCAGAAGTTAGATCTGGACTGTGAAATCACCCTTCCTTCCTTCACTGGTTCATTTTATGACTTCTGCTCCAAAGCACGTTCTTAGAGGGCATTCACCATAGGGATGTCCTTTTTACCAACACCAGATGCATGCAATGATTTGGGATATTATTTGCTTACTTGTAACTGCGTGGTTGCTGTCGGGATAACTGGGTTGCCCATTAACAGAATCACGTGTGTTGTTTATTGAAGGATCGGTGAAGGGCAGTAATACAACAAATATTGCCCATGGGATTACTGGGACTGCACAGAATCTTATTGCATCCTCACATTGTTGACTTACTGATCCACTGCAATCAGCTTCACCAAATCTGCATATCTAGCTGTGCGAAGGCTGGGAGCGGGAAGTCAGGTTTGTCCTGGACAGACCCAGAGAAGAGCTGCCCAGCGTCTCAGTGCCTCAGCTGCTGGCAGGCTTTTGTCTCTGGCAGGAGACTCTGTTATTGAACAGCAGTAATCTCATCAGAAACAGGGCCCATCTTTAGGATAACCTGGGTAATAATAAACCTCATGCTACCAAGTTACTTGGAGCAGACAGTGAAGCTGGTCGCTGGTCCTCATTTCTTTGACACCTTGTCATAGCCTCAGGTTGCTGTCCTGCTTGTCCTCCAGGCTTGTCTCCCAGTTCCATCCATGTGAAATGCAAGCCAAAATCTCCAGCACTCTTGGAAATAAAATACAATTATAATGCTCTAATAATAATATTATGAAATATTTAATAATTAAAATGAGTAGGTTCATTTCTACTGCTGCTGGGATATGAATGTTCTGACATGAGCTGCATGTGGCTGCTACTCAGCCCAAGCACTCTGTGTCCTACATTCTTTATCACACTTAGATACCCTACATGGCCTCTCTGAGATGCTGGGAAGAAACAAATGGCTACAATATTTATGAGATTTATTTATAAATATAGTATCCTAAGAGGCATGGCTTATTAAGTACTATGACTGATGAGGTTATCTGAGTCAGAATAAAAAACAGGCTAAGGAATTCTGTGTAATGTGAGGAGCCTCTTTTAGAGGAGAAGGGGTTTGCTAGGACAGGGGAGGGAATGAGCAGGCAAACCAAGGGGATTATGTTTTCTCTTTTGATATCCATGCTGCCTTGTGCCAGAAACAGGTTTTCAATATTATTTCTGTATAAACATCAAGAGATTAGGATAACCAGGAGTATATATTTCCTTAGTAAATGAATGAGATGATTAGAGGGAGTTTCGTAAGAACATATTTCAATTCAGTATTCCATGTGCAATGGAAAAGCTGGACAACTCCTTGTTTGGCAGAAGGTTTTAAATTTTATTTATTTTTTTAAAGGCAACCCTGTGAGGATGCTGCTGTGTGAACAGGACATTCCTTGAAGTAACATCTTGCAGCTGTGTCCATGGAGCAGCATTTTGGGAGGGCAGGTGTCCAGGAGCTCTGCGTTTTCCACAGCTTTCTGACAGAAAGCTCAAAGGAAGTCTTGCTGGGAAGAGGAGAGACTTTCTAGGGAGGTTATTGAGGCTAATTCGTTTTGTTCTTCTATCTTTCACAACTTAGTTCCCAATTCTGCAATCAACTAATCAGTCTTTTATGTGGATAAATGAAATGTTCTTGACTATTTGCATGACTGACTTTTTGTACTAATAAATGAGTCAAAGTGATCTGACTAACAGATGGCTTTCTCGGAGCAATTTTATATTTGTGACTGGCATAATTTTCTAGTGCCTGCCAGCTTGGTCTCAAGATCTGCAGTGTGCATTTACTCAGCTGTAAAGCCTCATTTACAGGATTTATTGGCACACAGCAGGAAGTGTTCCTTGGGAGATACAAACCAGAACCTGTCTGCAAGCAGGAAAGGGCAGAAGGAGAATTCTAAAAATATTGATAAACATCTATACTTTTCATGACCACACTTACTTCAGTATGTCCCCTTAGCTGAAATCATCAGATATGCAGGAATATTTACATTGCAAATAAGGTCAGCAGACCTCAGACTGCTAATAGATTGTAGGTGATTAATAAGAAAATATGAAGGTGAAGACTTCATTTATTTTGGTTCAGTCATGGTTGTTTCTTAGCAACTTGAATATTTTTTGTCAAGTGCTGCTGCAAGTTCATAAAATATGCAGTAAGTGTATTTGTTTCTCTCTTTTCTGCCTACCGGGCTGTTATATGTCAAACTTGTTTGCATGCTGCCCTCTAATGCACCCTTCACGTGGATGTTATGCTTGATTCATTAAGCAGCTGAGAAACTGTTAACAGAATCTTTGAAAGATTTACACTTCTCATACTGAGTCTGAGTATATCAAAATGATGTATAATCATTGTAAGACTCCGAATCACAGCAGAATAATGGTTTTCTTCAGAATCATCTCATATTGCTGTTTGCAGCAGAAGATGGAATAGCCATGATTACGATTAGACTGTTGGAGATGAGTAGACCATACAGATCTGCAGTTTGAGGATCCAAAATTAACCAAAGCCCAGAAGGACAATAGTTGGCACTAACAAAAGATCAGAGTAATCAAGACAACAGAGAATAGGGTGTTATTGTTAGGCTGTGAATTCAGCAAGGAGAAGCTAAGATCTTGTGATAAAACATTTAGTGCTGAGTCCCTATAACAGGATGTGCTGAATCACTCATTAACGTGAGCAGTGAGAAAGTGGGGAGCTTGATAGCTGCTATATGCAGCAGAAATGTCTTGCTGATTGTAGGCACAGAAGCAGGTTAAGTGCTTGGTGTATGTATTAAACAGAAAAGCACTGTGCCCAGTTGACAGCTCTGTTTAAGGAAGATCACCTATAATGCGATTGTAAGACACATATAAAAACACAGTCCAAAAATACATGTTGAAGCAGAAGCTGCTGTGATATTGATAGAAAGACCATTCTCAAACTCCCAAAGCTTAACAGTGTATAGTCATCTATATTTTATTTAATTTGAGAATAATTTGTATAATAACTTGAATCATCAGTGTACTGAACCAACGCTAACAGTTCAATCCAGCATCCTGCAGGTGGCATCCATGAGAAGTGGGAGAAATATCAGTATTTTTTTAATAGGGGATCTGGCACAAGGGGATTTGTTTTTCTAGACCAAAAACATATCAGGGACAGAGCCATAGCTGAAACTCAGGTGTTCATGAGTCACTGATCAGGCACAGTACTCCAGTTGCTCTGTTTCTTTCCAAAATATTTATAAACAGATGTTCATTAACTCTGTCTAATTGATCCCACATTCCCATAGTGCTAAAGGGTGTGTAACAAGTACAGGAGCCACCCGGGGAATGGTGGCATTCGCAGTGCCCCCCCTCTGGAGCCCATCCGAGAGGCTTCTGGGCACGCCGTGGCGTTTGGACAGCTCACATTTGTACCAGGCCAGAGGCACAGAGCTTTGCTGAGCTAGGCTCAGCCTGGGGATTTAAGAGGCCTTATGCTCAGCATTGAAATGATTAACTTCGGTGTGTGTCGTCCGCAACACGCAGCACTGAGCTACATGTCTAAATCTCTACAAAACAGAGGTGCCTTACAAGGGGGGTTGCAATAATTGACACCTAGATCAGGAAGGCGCTCTTTTATTTAACAATTATTCAATCAATGCACAAACATCTCCTGGAGGAGAGGGGGGAACTCAGGATGCCTCTGCTCTGGGTGAACGCAATAACCAAAGCATGCGAGAAGCTGCTGGATGCATATCCTCTATCCCAGTGAACACTGGAGATTCAGTGGGGAGTGTGATGTCTTAAAATGGAGAAGAGCCCACTCTGTGCTGGCACTTTGGCATTTTTCGTCTATGAGTTGGAATAGGTGAGTTCAGGTTTTCACAAGTGGAAAAGGGAACCAAGCCCAGTTCCCACACAGCCTGGGGACGTGCTCTGTGCCTTGAACAACTACATGAAAGAACAGCATTAGCATCTCCTCCTTGGGTGCTGTTCTTTAAACAAAACCGTTTGCCTTTTGAGGTGTGCAGTAGGCAGGCTGTGGACATGTATAATGGATTGGGACCCTAAGGGGGCTATACATGAGAATACATAGTTTGATGTTTCTCCTTGGCTGGAGGAAAGTGTTAGTCATTCAGCAGTGACCAAACTGGAGAACTCTGGTGCACGTAGGAGAGCAAAACTGAGGAGATTCCACTGGTGAGAGTGGAAGTAAATGAGAGATTTTAGATGAAAGGAACAGATCGCTTTCTTTAGGGGAAAAAATCTATCCTCCATCTTTCATACTTCTCTTTGATGTTGGAAGAAATTGTAATTAAATACCACATAGATAAACTTTTAAATAAAGTTATAGTTTACTGTTCTAAACACTGTTTACTTTTCTAAACACTTCATTTTTTCATTGATTTTTTCATTGATTTTAATCAGTAGCAAACAAAGTGATCGTGTTTGACAACAAATACTTGCATTCAACCTAAGACTCATGATTTAGATGAGAAAGAGGAAACATAAATGAAAAAGAGAAGAAAATCCATTTTTTTGTGCTAGAGACCTGTCAAGAGGTTCAGAAGGAATTTCTCCTTATACTGGTCTTTTAAGTAAACAAGTTTCTTCAGGCAGAGATGCTCTACTGTCTCCCATAGCAGTTAACCTGTTCTCATAAAAAAAAATCAAGATTTGTTGTTCCTGGCTCTCCATCACCACACGGGAAACTCCCATTTCCAGGCAAAATTAAGACCAAAGAAACTCAGTGCGGACCTCACCTGTGGTCATGATTCTCAAATGACGTGTGGCAGAGCAGGGCCTGCCCTGTCCAGCTCAGACCAAAGGCTTCAACCTGCGTAACTCACACCTGAGAACAAGGGGGCTTTTCATATCTCCCATCTTGCAGTGTAAATATTACTCAAGGTGAATCTCTTCTCATGTCAAGGGAGTGGGCTTCATCTTCAAAAAAGAACACCACTGAAGAAGAAAACAAAATGAAAAAGAAATATAGGTACAAACTTTGCATTTTGAGCCCTAAGCGCAACTTCTGATATCTGGCAAACTTCAAAATAGGACATTTGTCATAGTTACATTGTTTGAATAACGTCATCTGGAAGAATCAGGCTATGTGCAGTCATCCAGAGATTCATTTTTCTTTATTTCTGGCCACCTGCAAAACTTGCTTTTTTCAATGTGCTCGATGCCTGAATCTTAGCGAATGACTCATCTTTGTTTGATGCATTTATTTTGCATGCTGCATCTTCTGAAACCATCCATTTCATAGAAATTGTGTGCAATATTGCAATTCAGTTTTGCATGCTTGAAAAAAGGACTAGAGAAAAATGCAGCCCAGGCTGCAAAAGGCGTATTCCTGAAGATAAAATAGATAAATTAATAAATAAATCAAAGGAATGGTGAAAGCTGTTATTTGAAAAGTACAAATTTCAGATTGTCGGACTGAGGAGTATCAAAGAGGAAGCAGTTTGAGAATATTTTGCTAAAACTGCCCTTCCGTGATCAAGCTGGTGCCAGACTGACTGAGAGAAGGCGTCATGATGCAGCATGGCATGGCTTCCAAAACACACCAGTGCTATGGGGCTACAGAGTAGAAACATCTTGCATCTTAGTATAAAAGCATTCACTGTAATGGCACTAAATTCTTAAGGGTGTTCAGGGAAGAAAACGTGAACAGCAATGTACATGGCTGCCAAAGGCACCTAAGACAGTTAAGAGGTAAGATATGTTACCATAATATGTACAAATGCCTTGCTCTGTGGCTGTTTTTTTTTTTCAAAACTGGATACTGTCTTTTGGATGTTGAACTAAAGAAATCACAAATGGTTCTTGATTATAAAATGCGCAGCATTTTCTGAAGAGTGGGGCCCTTTTATGAAATCTAGAATAAGAAACACTTAAAATACTGGTGCATACTAAAACACCAGATGTTGGAGGACTAACTTTACCTGGTCTGCATTGAATATCTCGGCCACTGCATTTTACTGATCTGTAGTCCTAGTACTCACATACATTTTATCTGAGGAAGTAAGTCTGAAATGTTTTAAATAAAATATATCAGAAGCTTTTATAGGTATGAATCTTTTCTTTTTGATTAGCATTCCTTTTGGCCTTTGCATTTTTTTCTCTAGTGCCTTTTCAGTTTTTAAGTTCTTAAAAGTAGTCACATGGAGGAGAGATTTTAACATTCAAACAGTCCTTAATGTTCAGATTTCTTTAACAATATGGAAAGTATTTATATTAATGAGCTGAAAGCACATACTCATTTACTGGTTTCTACTTGTTCCGGGGACACTGAAGGAATCCTGAAATTTGACCCACCCAAAGATTTTAAGTGCCAGAGACTAATGAATAAGCAGCAGCTTGACCTTTCGCAATCCACCTTCTTATCTCTCTTATACATTTTATATTATATTAGTATTTTAATTTATTTATTATTTATATCTTAATAATCACCAGTCATGATTTATGGACTGGTGATTAGTAACAAATCTATGTAAATCTTTGTAACTGAAAAAACTTTGGGGACTAAAGAAAGGGAGTTTAGAATAATTTCTGCTGTACAACATAGCTCTTATAGCATCAAATTCTAGACTGATCCCAGGAAATTTTATTGTACAAACTATCTATCTAACTTGTCCTTCTCGACTCAGAAAGCAACAGAACAAATATAATGCCCTGGGATCCAACGTGAACTCTCAAGTGATCCTTTCAGACATGTTCTCATCAGGTCAGGCATTTTTGGTTTTGATTGATTCATGAAAACCTTTGTGTAGGATTCAGTCACATGTAAACATTAGATTCCCTCTTAATGCTGGAAAATTGCCGTTTCAACTTACCTTATGGTAGCAATTTTCTTGGAATCAGCAGTTTCTCGGGGCACTGCTGGGAAGGTACATGAAAGACTCGTCTCTTCCGTTGTCAGTCTACGTGAGTATGACAGAAATAATTGTAACTGTTCATCTATCATTCAGTTCTCTCACTCCAGTAGGAAGAAGGCTTAGCAATATTTTAGGATGCTTTTGTATGGAAGCTGCTTCTGTGTTTGCCCAGCTTTTGGAGGCTATTACTACATGCAGTTTTGCCATGAAGTAACAGAATTTTATTTCTGTGGTTTCTCAAGTATTTTGGTGAGGACAGTGGCCCAGAAACTGGTGATACTGGCACACAGGGTTCCTAATACATATTTAGTTATGCATGGTTATACATATATGGTCCAGTTGTGGTTATAGTGACATGGGCTTTCCCTTTCCAGATCATATAATGCCCCCACACCTAACAAGACACAGTGACCATATGGATAATAATTTACTTGACAAACGTATGCAGAAAAAAAGCTGGAATCTCTGACCCATCAAGTCTTTGCAGATGACCAGCCAGGGCAACACCCCAAATGGGCAGAAGGTCCTGCAGGAGGGGAGTATTTAGGTTTGATGCAGATAAGGCAATTGTGTTTGTGAGGTACAAAGTGAGAGACTGGATCCAGGCAGAACAGAGGTGACACTTTTTCCAAATCAAAAAAGATGTTGTCTCACTCACGAATTGGACTGCCA
>JAWLRI010000038.1:1487140-1505921 GCA_034781795.1 Crypturellus tataupa | reverse complement strand
AAAAGAAAAGAAAAGAAAAGAAAAGAAAAGAAAAGAAAAGAAAAGAAAACAAAAGAAAAGAAAAGAAAAAAAAAAAGAGGAGAAGAAGAGGCTCTGAATGTGTACTAGGTGGTAACTCTCTCCTACCCAGAGGAGGTTCCTCTCCTGCCGTTACCTTTCCTGAGGGGCTCCCGCGCCTGCTCGAACTCCCCGTGGCCGCGGCGGCGCTCGGGGCGCGCGGCGGGCGGCTGCCCGTCCCGCTCGTCCTCGGTCTCGTCGTCGCTGTAGGGCAGCACCTCGTCGTCGGGCCGCGAGTCCTCCTCGAAGGCCGGCTCCGAGTCCCACTCGGGGCTCATGCTGACCCGGGGGCCCTTCCTGAAGGAACGAGTTCGTGTAGCAGCGGGGAAAACGGGTCTCCGGGAATACAGCAGCACGCGGGGACGAGGAGCAGCGAGGGAAGCCGGGCGCTGGTGCCGGGCAGGAGGGCAGCTCCCACGCCCGGCGTTAGCCTTTGGGCTTCTGCATCCTCCTGGGACCTCGGACGGGACTCGCACGATATTCCAGTCTCCTTTTGCCTCTTCAGACCACACAAATTTCTACTCCTTACCCATTGCCACTTTAATAAACACGTTTAATTGACTGATTGCAAGCAAAGCTCAGACACCTTCCACCCTTGTGCAACTCGTCCCCTCCGACTGCCCCAGGGACAACCCCCCTGTCCGAGCAGAGGGATATCAGTATTAACCGAGTCCCTAGTGCTGCTCAGGTGACACCAGTGTCCCCCCGCAGCCCCCGGCTACGTTACGTCATCACGGTGACGCTGCCGCGCGAGCCGGCGTCTCCGGAGCGCCGGTTTCCGGAGCGGAACGAACCCGGAGACGCGGGACGCGGCCGGGCTGACCGAGCGGGCGCAGCTCCTGCAGCCCCGAATAACAAACAAGTGTTTGAAGTGACTGAACACCCTCCAACCAGCTGCTGAACGTGTCCCTGAGCAGCACCTATCGCCGTCTCTGCCACTAAATGTGTTCCAATAAGTCACACAAGACTCCACGAAGGCAATAGTTACCCTAGAAGCACTAAGAAAATACTGAAATAAGAGATACGCGCGCACACCGGGAACTATTTGTGTGAAGCGGCAGAATTTCCCTGTCGTTCTGCAGCTACGTTATTTTCCTGAGCTGTTTCCCTGATCCGCAGACCTATTCCCAAGCACGGCAGCTCGTGTCATCTTCCACATTCCCTGCTCCTAGGAATAGTACGGAACCAGAGGAACATGAGCAGCGGATGCAGTAACAAGACCTTTAGCCCAGGCAAGATCTGCACCCACGGCTCTCATTAAGAGGCAGATTTTAAAAAGACACTTAGATGTTTTGCCCCCTTTTTTTTTGCACGCCTCTTCAGGCAGAAGAGACCCTCGGTTTCTACATTTATATGTACGACAGCAGAGGATTATGCTTTCAATCACAAGTAGCTTGAACACTAGATAGCAGCCTTTCAGCAGGAACCGCAAATACTCCATCTCAACCATTTTTTCTTTGATATTTTAGAAAAATAAAGTATATTCTTAGGCCACAAGACAGCAGAAGACAAAGGCTCAGCCCTGCGTAGGGCTGGGAATGGCTCATGGTCCTCACGCACCACGTCCGGAAGCCCTGAGAGCCGCGACGGGGCCGGCAGGGCGACAGAGGAGGAGTCACGGGTGACAAGGGACAAATTGCTCTGGGGTCGGGTTTCTGGTCAGACGGGATGTCAGGAGTTCAGAGGGACACGAGGGCCCTTAGGTGCTGAAAGGGGAGAAGAGAGCGAGCGAACAGCAAGGAACAACAGAGACGTCAACCAATACGCAGCAACAGGGGGGAAAGAGAGAAGACGGACAGATCGGACAGATCGGCGAATGCCGGGACGAGGGAGGAGGGAAAACCCAGAGGCGAATTACACGAGGCTGTTGTTTTGTTTTTCCGATAGTCAATATTCAAAGGAGGAAAGAAAAGGTCACCGTGGAACAAAAGAGCAGGCCAGAAAGGCAGGTGAAAGCAAATCATCAAATGCAGACGGCAGGTGGATGTGAGACTATATATATATATAAAATATATATATATATACATACTGGGGTTAGAAGTTTTCTTGAGAGCAGCATCTTCTCGCACCAAGTTTAGATTTAACCCACGTTAAATTGGATTAGGCGGCTGAGAACTCCCCGCTTTCTCCGGGGACCTCCAAATCTCCCGCTCTTCTCTAAATTATTAGTCATAACTTACTTTAATTCGACAGCCCAGCATGCGGAAGGCCGGAGTTAACATCTAACTGCAGAGTGAAAGATTAACCTTCTGCATTCCCAAATACAGGAAAATACATTCCCAAACACAGGGTTTACTACAACCCCCTCCTCCCAGTAAAACCGCAGGGCCAGAGGTCCCGTTGGCGCTGCGGGTTAGCTGGGTGTTTCCAACACGGTGACACCAACGTCCCGCTCCGCAGGACCAACACGCACCTCGGTCCCGCTTGGGCGATGCCACTAATTATGCATTTTGAGCTCGTTACCCTGCTTTGAGCCCCAGCAAGAAGCTGGTGGAACGATACCCGCTTCCTGATGGCCAGCAGGAACGGGCTCACTGCAAAATAGCAGGGAAAAGTTAGGTTTTTTTGGAAATTTCTCTCCTCCTTAAGCTTTGTACGTTCAGCAACCTGCACATCTCGGGGCAGCGGGCACGGCTGACGCCTCCCAGGGCAGGATATTGTTTTTCTGCCCTCGCTCCATAGTGGTCAGATATCTGGATCCCAGCCAAACGCTTTAACAAAGCCTCGCCCCTCATTAATAATGCACTAATTAACTAATCTACCTGTAACAAGAGCTTCCGCGGGGAGACGGGGATAGGAGAAACCTAGATTTGCTTCCAAAATCTAAGCGAGAGATCATATATTATTCACAGACCGTACGACGAACGCGGCGAGCAAAGGGGCTGCCCGGGCGCGCGCGCCGCTCGAGCGCTCCGCGCCGCCCCGCGAGCCTCGGGAAACCTGTTCCGTGAGTCAGCTCCGATGTTATCACTGCCTGTTGTTCTCCCGCCCCGAGGTCCATGCGTATGCGGGGGTATTCACATTGCACATGCCTTAGGTGTGTGTTTCTATGCTATTTCAGGCATTTTTGGACCAGAGGTTGTGTGCGAGACACCTGGAATTTAACCTGAAAGGTTTGTGTCATTTTTCACAAACGTTAGTGTCAGTCATGTTAACAACTTGTTGAATCTACTAATTGAAAACACTGCATCCTGCACAGAAAGCAAAGTACCAGCATAAGCAATAACTTTAGCACTCTGCCCACCAGAAACGAAGAAAACTCGACTAGCAAAGTCTTTATTTTGTCCTTCTCTCCCCGTCGTGTCTGCGAACTCCTCTGCTACAGCGTTTTAGCCGGCAGAAAGACATTCCTCCCAGCTCCCTGCACGCAGCCCTGCCCCGTCCGGCAAGGCAAGGCCCCGCCGGCCTGCCCGGCTCCATCCGCTCGATCAAAGCGACGCTTCCAGCTCGTGTCTCGACAGGCGAGAAGAGAACACAGAGCCCGGAGCAGCTCCGGCAGCCCGAGGCGCAGGGCTGCAGCGTGGAGCCCGTCGCGGCACCGAGCCCATCGCGGCACCGAGCCCATTGCGGCACCGAGCCCGTTGTGGTACCGAGCACATCCTGGTACTGAACCCATTGTGGTACCGAGCCCATCGCGGCACCGAGCCCATCGCGGTACTGAGCCCATTGCAGCACCGAACCCATCGCGGCACCGACTCCATTGCAGCACCGAACCCATTGCGGCACCGAGCCCATCACGGCAGGGAGCCCCGCGCGGCCCGGAGCCCGGGCAGGGCTGGAGCCGGGGCGGCCCGGCGCGCTGTCCGGTGCGAGAGCCCTGCGGCTCTGCTAAAACTTTGGGTTTAGGGGTAAAGATGCGGTGCGAGAGGCGGCCTCTCTGCCCTGCAGGGCACCCAGGGACAGCGCCGGTGCCTCCATGTCACATCTTGCGTGGTGTCTGTGGCTGATGCTGCTCCTCAAGCTGAGCCACCCGCCCGCACTTGCCAGCCAGGCACTTGGCTTACGCTGCAGGAACTACTGGGGTTAAAATGTGTCTCCCAGCTGCCCCACCTCGCCTCAGAGCTATCTCGAGGGCCTCTATGGCGAGAGCATTCGGGGAGTAGGGAGGGTTACAGCAGCGTGACACCCTGACAAACCTGCTTCAAAGCCCTTCCAGATCCCGAAAGGAAGAGCTGCACGGCACAAACCAGGCGATCCCCTGCAAGAAGACTGTTCTGGTTTAAAATTCCTGCCCAGTTCAGAACACCCTTCCTCTCCCCAGCTTTGGCAAAGGAACTAATAAAACCCAAGAATTTGGGCTGATCTCTTCAAACTTAGCCTTCCTTGCCCCTTCTGTAGTGTTTGTCTACAGTGTATTACCGGGTCAGGTGCTTTCTTGTCATTCAGGCAGACTCATTCTTACAAAAAAAGTTGAAGCCACTGAGGAAAGAGCAGGGTCACAAGTTCATTGCAGATGTCGTATCGTTGCTCAATCCCATTTCTACTTCTAATTCAAGCCGTGCAAAGTTATGCGTGAGTGATGAAATGCTGGACACAAATACGCGTTTGGACTATGCTGCAGCGTCCATAGGAATTAAAAATGTCCAGTTTCTCCTACCTGCCCAACCAACCTCACCTCAGAGCTACCTCAAGAGCCTCAGTGTGAATTCAGATACTCAACAAGGCACAAAGGAAGCCCTAGCCAGGTCCTGCTCTGTGTCCCGAGTCTTGTTCACTCACATTGCTTATCCACAACACACCAAGCTCTCCCACATGGTATGATATTAAATCCAGAAAAGAAACAGCTTAGAAAATGGTAACCAGAAGTGCCAGAAGAAAAATGATTAGCTGCATAGTAGCTGAACAGCAGCAAAGAAATTGTAACACCTAAAAAAATGATAGAGACTTTGAATAGCCTTATTGCTGCCCAAGTGTTTGAGGGGAAACAGCAATAGGGATGCCCTTCTGCTAAACTAGGTTCCTAGCAAAGGAATAATGTTGTTATAAAGACAAATCTCACTGTCATGCTGTGGCCCAGTTTCTGTAGGAGAACTGCTTAGATGCAGCAGTAAGTGGGCGTCTTTGCTCCTTTCAACATCTTCACTCAGCCTGAGCAAGACAGAGTCTCATTATCATTTATACAGCGCGAGCCATAATTTGGATTGATGTGACTGCTCTTTAATGCAGAGCATTTGTTTCCCCTTGTACAATAAAAGCACTTTACTTCATTTTGTTCATCAATGTATTGTACAATTAATTCAGCTCTGTTTCTCATATCCTGGGCTTGCATGTCATGGGCTAAAGAGACTCAGAAGCATCTTAATGATCTCATGGATATGAAAACAACGAGAACTATGACAGACATAATGCATTTGCACGTCTCACACCTATCTGATCTGTGGGGTGGGTTTATTGTTTTTTTTCCTCGACTCTGCTTTTCTTGTACCTTGTAAATTGCCTCTCTGTAACCTGCTGCCTCTGTTCCCTGCCCTAGGCTTGATAATTCAAAGCACTGTGGTGCGTGCTGCACATGTGGTGCGAAAGACAAGCCTGGCAATGAAGACGGAGACCTGCAGGGAGGAGCGAGTGACCCAGGAAACTAGAACGGCAATACAGAGATTTTCCTAGACAGCAAACTGGTTCAGGTATGTTCAGCTCAGTGCAAACAATGTGATATATTCTGCTAGGTGGGTAAAAACCTTGTACAGAGCTGGCTCCCTTTCTGACAGGAGAAAAGGAGGCCAAGGCAGCAGACGTGCTTTCCTTTATGTCTCAGGAACCTGTAGTCTTGATGTGCAAGGCTATAGCAGTTCTGTAGGGCGGCAGAGGAGCTGATAACATTGCCCTGCAGTCCCTGGCCTGCAGAGATGGACACAAGCTCCCCCTCATAGCTCTGCCCTTCTTGTCACACACTCAGGATCTAATCTGAAGGTAGCTGGGGATTGCAGATGACACTGAGCTGTCCCCTTGTCTCCTCAGCAGAGAGTAATGAAGGCATCAACCCTGCAGAAATTCTATATTATCCATAGAGCCTTTCTGAATAAGCAGAGAGGAAGGACGTACAGAAGTTATCCTGGCACTGCAAACTCTTTCTTAGATCCCAGTGGGAAATCAGCAAGCAGAAAGGTTATCGCTAGGGCTGGAGGGGAAACCAAAGGGGTTTGTAATGCTGGCAGGGAGCCTTCTCCTGCAACTCCACTGCAAAACAGCGGCAAAATGATGTGGGGAGTGGCAGGGTTACACGACGGTGTAATCCTGACAAACATGAAAGTCATTTCTGATCTCACCAGGGAAGAGCGGCTCCTCAGATTTTCTAAAATCTAACAGCTTGGAGCTGTAATTGAGGGATTACTTTTCAAGTTTCTCTGGCACTCTAGAAAATGAATTGAGGGAGCAGAACTGGGCTTTAGGGGTGAATGTTTTTTAGGGGTGCAGGCTTAAAACATTGCAAGAAAACAACATGCCTTATTGTTTCCAATAAAGACATGAACAGCAGTGTTTTCTCCAGGCTTTATGTAGCAGAAACTCTGAATAGCATGTACTGGAGCAATTTAGTATAGCATGGGTTTGAAATTGAAGCATTTTCCCACACTGTGGACGACAACAGGGTAATTAGCTGGAGGAGAGAGATTTCAATAAGATACCCCCCCAAGCTAAAATGAATGCAGGCTATTACAGACCTTAAACAAAATGATTCCCAAGCGTTTCAATTTGTGCTTCCCCTCCTTGTCTTCCTTGTACTCATCATTTTGGCAATTGCCAGCAATATTCCTGAGACTCAGCAGCATTCGCAGAGCAGGCAGCTGCTGAGATGATTATGTCGGATCAGCACGCTGTCCTCTCTTTTCCATGTGTAATGACTCTCACCCTTGGAGAAGTGGCTCAGAACGATGTGTGCCCCTCAGATTCATTGTGTGGCTGCTACAGCACTGACTCCAGACCAGTTTGGGTGGGATTCTGTCACTCACCTTACTTACATGTGTGCCCTGTAATTAACTCCCCAAATTATTCCACAGAGCTCTGCTATAGCTGGTTTGGGCCTGATCCAAAGCCCTTTGGAGACAATAGAAAACCTTGCAAGAGCTCTGGATTAAACTGTCTGGGGGCAGCAGAGAAGCTGAGGTTGTGTGAATGCTTAATTTCATGAATGTTTCTCAAACAATCATTTGCAATGAACATATAAATCAGAACTCGCATTGCATTGGTCTCTCTCATTTGGAGCTAATGCCCCTAAAGGCAGAACTGCCTGTCCCAGCAGCTGGGAGATACTGGAAGGAAGAGGGAAGTTGCTAAATGTAGTCCAGTGATAGGATCACTCTGTAAATGTTGTCATGCCCTTAAGATATAACACTGAGCAGCACTGAAAAGCTTTGCTATGCTCAGAAGTGGATTGAACTTTCCTTGTACAAATACTGCCCTGGGGTTTTATATCACAAACTGAGCTTGTGTTCCACACCTTGGAGTATAATTTACTCACCAGCTTTCATCTGCACTGCAATTGTGAAGACAATCTATTATCTGGGAAATCCATAAATCAGGTTGTGCAATCCTTTTTACACTGCTTTGGCTGTGCAACATGGGCATGTGTCATAGCTCACCCTTTCTGTTCTATCTCTGCAGCATCCCAGTTTGGTTCAGAGGAAATGAACTTGCTCATAGACTCTCTGAAACTCCATGGTGAGAAATCAATCCAATAATCTTGTGAGTTCATTTAGAGTAATTGAATCATTTTCTCTGAGCTCAAGAATTTAACTAATCTCACCAATTAAGGAATCAACTGCTTTTTATACTCAAGAGTTAACAGCACTTCTAAAGCAGGGAAAAAAAAGCAAGAGGTCCCTTTTTGAAGATCAAAATTGTATTCCTACAAAAAGTGCTGCAAATCTCCAGCTTCTTAAGAGCTCTTTCAGTCACTCACCAGCATGTTGGGGTGACAGCAACAGAAAAGAACATTCATACCAACTAACAGTTTTCCTGTTTAATACAGATAGCCTGTGTTGCCCCTCTATGACCCTCAGGTAAAAAACTAAGTATTAATTTAAAGATGGTTTAAACATCTGCATGGTACCAGGCAGAAAGTGAATGCTAGGTGCGGTGGGGGATACTGGCACAGGTGGATACCCAATTTGGGCAGAGGAATTTTTATACAAAGTGGCATGATCTCTGTGTGCGATTATCTGCAGCAGTCAGTGCTTCCCGCTGGCCAGCTCTCCTGTAGGCTTTTCTGGTTCCTGCTCCATGCTTAGGTGCAGTCGAAGCAGCAGAAGAGTTGCACAAAGGATATCTGTCATAACTTTATTTACATATCATGGAAACACACATGCAACATGTCACAGGATGTACTACAAGGGAATAGTCGGTCCCTATCTCCTGTTACCAAAAAACTTTATTTTTGGCTTGCTAGGAAAACTATTACTTCCCCAGAAAGCTCCTAAAAAATATTAATTAAAAATAACAGACTTGGCAGGATAACCAAATGAGTGAGAGCTGGAGGCTGAGATGTCTTGCTCTACCCTTGCAGAAACCAGGTATTTATCTGGGAACAAAAAAGGAAGGAAGGAGTGGGAATTGACACTCCCAAGGAGGAAGCAGTAGTGTGTAAGGGCTGGGGAATATCTGTCTGGAAAAGGGAGAGGGCAAGAGGGTCCTCTCTCACCTGGACAGCCAGCTTCCTGCTGATCCATATTCATCTCCTACCTTTATTTATATCTGGAGGCTACAAGCTTCCTACTTTCTAAGAACCTCTGATCCTTAATACTCTACTACTCTTCTCAAGCAATAGTTAAGGGGCCTCAAGCTCAAGCTCATCTACCATCTGACCTGAAGATCTTTCCTATCTTGCCTGTGTTGAGAGGAAGCCTGGCAACCAAAGGACCTTTCCCCTGAGAGGCTGACCTTTCTCAGGGCATCAGACTGACAATCTCCTACTAACTGGGAGAGGGGGATCCAGCTCTGTAACAGGGATGTGCTGAGGGAAAGGTGGGTGAGGGAGTCCTGGTATAGAAAAGGCTGAGACCATCCTATTCATAAACCATCACCAGCATCAGTCTTGTTGGAGCCTGCAGCTTCAATCATTTGCTGGTTTTTTTCTCTAATCTCCACTGCTAGGTATATATGGTTTGTCCCCAGCTCCAGACCCTCCAGGCAGGAATTAGAGCACCACCCTTCTACACGTTAATGAACGATCCCTGCTCTCCGTTGGCTGACTCCGGCTCCACGCAGCGTCCTTTCCTGCGGGTCACTCTTCGGTTCCGGTGAAATTTGGCGTAACAGCGTAGCCCTACGGAAAAGGCATACGTGGTGAGCAGGACGGAGCAGGGCTCCCAGCTGCAGAAACATCAAACAGGCAGATCCGAGCTCAGGACAAAACCCACGACAGCAGGGAAAGTGCCAGGACGAGGAAGCAGACCATGTCAAATGAGATGGGCAGGCTGCACTGCTCTCTGGACCCCTCTCTTCTGTTTGGCTCACTGCTCTTGCTTGGGATTCATTGGGCCAGGCATAAGTTTTCCCTGGCTTCTTGAAATATCAATGAATTATCCTGATAGTTTCCAGTGATTTTTAACGAAGCTGTGCTTGGATCCCTCCTATTACTTCCCATTACTGTCTAAGTGATCTTTCCATTGGGAAATTACTGCAGACTTAATGTGCAGCAGCAGTGGCTGGGGAGCTCCCCCTTGCTATTTATTTCTGCGAAGCTCCAGCAGAGGAGGGAAGAGGCTTTGATTATTAATGGAGCGGAAGGAGTCTGATCCAAAGCTTATTGCTGATATCCTTCATTTCCTGCTTGTGATGCCGGTAGTGCAGGGTCTGAAGGAAGCTATCTGGTACAGTCTTGTTGAAGAGTAAAGAATAAAACATCTTATTTGTAACAGAGCATCAGTAAACAGCCTCCCATGGCAGTGGGAGGGAACAGGAGCCTTTGATGAGGGTAAGTCATCTGTTTCTGGTCCTGGTGTGTTGCCTTTTGGTGGCTATTGTCTGACTTGGCTACAACAGACTGCGGTGCAAGCTGGGCTGTACTGGGGACAGCTGTGCGCAAATAACTCCCCCAAAAGCCCAGATTTTCAGCAGCCCAGGATCGTTGGAAGGAGCAGTTTGGTCATCCTAGAAACTGCAATCCAAAGCAACCAGCAGATAGCAACAGTGCCAGCACCCCAAAGCAGGAGGCTGAGGATTTATGGCTTCTATTATGAGACAGCTAATAAAACTGTCCTTGAATGCTTGTACGCTGGAGACCCAGCCGATGTCACAGGTCACTGAACAGCCTTTTGGAGTGCAGGTCCCTGGGCTTTGTTGAGACCAGCCTACCCTGAGGATGGGTTTCTGCCCCTCATTACTAATCCCCGCAGGCAGCCAGGCCTCCCATAAGGAGAGCACACAAGATTAGCTGCTCTGCTTTTATCAAGCGTCTTTTGCATCTTATCTGGACTCCGCATCTCTGGGGATCTTTTTATGCTATAGAGGATTCACATTTGGCATCAACTTATAACTAGCTTAAATATAAAGCGGGGCCCCGGGGCATCTCTCATGAGACTTGCAGAAGCACCATTCTAGGCTGATCTATCAGAAGATCCTCTTTGATGAGGACCTTCAAGTGGTGCATTATCTTTTAGGCCTGTTATTTCCAGGAAATCAATCTGTTTAACTAGGAGAAAATTACATGAAGGGACCTGGTCAAAGTCATGAGGTACCTACACAGGTCACAAAATTTAGCAACAAGAGTTTCATTCTAGCACAGGAGTCCCTGTGAGTGGAGCTGATTCTGAACAGATTAGAAAACTGCTTTTTGACATCTTCACATTGTAACTGTCTATTAAGGGCTGCCCTGGATTCTTCAGAAAGTTTCAAGAATCAGAAACCTGTGTCCTGCCCTAAGCAAGGAAGCACGAAGCTGAACTCACCTTCGGTGCACATACAGTCATCGTAGCACTTGTTGTTAAGGCCTCGATTGTGTGGTTTGCAGAGATGCTGGCGCAAGTCGCAGCAAGATCCTGCCAACACAGACACGAGGGGTCAGCAAAGCTGATTTATCCCCTTGCAGAGCTCCTGACACCCACAACAGCTCCGCGTTACAAACACAATCTGTTCCTGAACACACCCCAGAGAGCCTCTGCCCATCCCTCTGCATAATAATTTCTATCAGTATTAAAATATAGGATACTGATGCTAAAACCCAGATTCACGTTTAATGTTTAAAATATCCCTGTCATGTTTGCAGAAGGGGCTGTCAGACTGTTCCTGACCTGGGAGGCAGTCAAGGTGATGGTCACAAGGCTCTCCTTCGGCTGACATGGTTTCATTCCCACTGTTGGGGTTCTTGCTGCGGCGTTTCTCTATGGAAAGAACAGATACTCATAGCAAATTTCACACTAATGCTTTTATTTTGACAACTGAATTTTTCCAGGGTGAAAAATAACCTCAAACTTTAGGAGTCTGAGCAATAAACCTTTAGCTTAGTCTCTTCCCTGTTTCTCAGCCCCTCATCTTACCATTTTCCCTTTGTTTTTTCCCCAAATGAGCAACAAGACGGAAGAGAACACAAAATACAATCATCATTACGTTCGTCCTCTCTTGCCCCACCACCTTCCCTATAACCTCACACCCTTCAGCATGGCTGTGGACACTAACCATAGGCCAAACCTTAGGGAAAGACCTTAGGGAAAGAGGACAGGGAAGTCAACCGTGGAAGCATCACACCTTTCTTTTTAGCCGACGGCCACATTTCTGGTTTGAGGTCCTCATAGTCTGTCCAGTCAAACAGTGCCATATCTAGGGTGGGCATCACATCCCCGTCTTGCCTGACACGGGCCTGCAGACCACAGGGAACCAAACAGACAACGGATTACTCAATCTTTGCAAGTTTTCCTGGTGCTTTCAGACCTTAATAAGGCCTCAGGTTCCTTTGCCTTGTCTACAGGGAATTCTTGTCATCTCATTTCCATGAGGGAATTAGTTCAAAGATGAGCTTGCCTAAAATGCATCATTCCCTTGTTCTGTCAGAATCCTAGAGGGAATTTTTTACTGCTTCTATGTGAGAAAGAAAGGCCAGTGAGGAACATCAGGATATGCTGCCTTTCCAGCCAATGTTCCTACTGTGTCCGCCCTTGAAGCTGAATAAGGGGAGGGAAGAGAGACAACTAAAGGAGTAATTCGTGAAGGAGAGGTGTTTAGACGTCTCCAAGATACAGAGCGGCTTCTAAGGGAGGGTTTTGGTTTTCAGCAAATTTATTTCTAATTGGGAAAAAAAAAGGAAAAAACCTATCTGCAGATTTCTGCCTGTATTAGAGGCACAGAGCAGTTACCAGGTGTCTCTTTACCTGTGACCGGGGTGACGTGGCTGGAAGAACAGGAGGCTCTTCCGTGGAAAACGCCAGCTCCAGAGCGGTGAAGTGAAGCACGGTGGGGGTCAGACTCGTAGCCTCCTCCGCCCGGAGGTTTTGAAACTGCTCTTGAAAAACCTCAGGCTTCTTGTACAGGGAACTGGGTCCAATATCAGCCTTCCCTGGAGAGGGCAACAGATACAGCATTATCTTTCTCACCTTCCTTTCTGTACCATGAAAAGATTTGGAGCGAGGAATCCAAGTATCATCTAGCCACTGGCAAACCCTCCATCACTTTGAATGGCCATTTATACCAGTGCAAAGCAGAGTCACCTGCTATTAGATGAAAGTGACGGATCCAGACCAGACTAGATGCATTTTAGTTCTTAGTTCTCTTCTTTTAGTCATTCGCAATAACTACTCGTTAAAATATGTCTACATCCTGCTTAAGAAGCAATGGATTTCCTCCCAAGGAAAATGAGAATCTTGAAGGCTTCTTCAAGCTATAGACATAGGCAGTCAATTATTTTAGGAACAGTCTTTGTTCTCTGGTAATAGGAATATAAAATGCACCTGTTTAGCCATTTTTAAACAAATGTCTTAGGCTGCAAATTCATCCGTACACATTCTTATTTCATTTTAAGACTGGGTTATTTCAATTTGAAATAGGAATATCTTCAAAGATTGATTCCAGACTGATTGCTGGTTTCACTAAGTATTAGTTAAGTTCACACCTGAAGTTAAACCAAAGAAACAACACTGCAATTATTGCTTCCACCCAGCGTCTGTTGCACGCTCTTCTATATTGCTTAACAGGAGTTGTTCAGCCACTGCCCCTGAGAAAACAATAGAGTTTCTCTTATTGAAGAAGGGAGGAGTGACGGCTGGAAGTCAAGGACAGACCAAGCTTGTCAAAGGGCAGAGAATGACATAGATTTCCTGGCTTTAATGGCAGTAGAGGCGTCACACCACAGAGATAGGCAGCCACAACTCATCCTGTGACCCAAAACACGCAAAAAATGGCATCATTTTAAGATAATGAGCCCAGTTTCATAGAATCATAAAGGTTGGAAGGGACCTTTGGAGATCATATAGCCCCCCTGCACATGCAGGGTCACCTACAGCATGATACACAGCGTTTCACACCTGCAAAAATTACAGTTTGCAAAGGCAACTATTTTTTCTAACTTAATTTGGCTGAAGTGTAGAAGAATACAGGATCTGATGAGAAGAAGCTGGTCTTCAAGCTAAGCAGGATTGTTTTATTATTTCTAGTTCTCAACATGTTTTTGAAATCGGTGGAGAGATTAAGCACGGCTTGGACATGCTTGATCCTAAAGGAACCATTTGCCGAAAAGCAGAAGAGAAAAACAAAACAAAAACCAAACAAACAAAACACACACGCGCGAAAAGCACAGAGCAGGCCACACCAAAACACAAAACAGAACCTCAGTCCCAGGAACTTTCCGAACTCTCCCATAAGGCAAACTGGGGACAACAGGGTCATTTGCACCAAACTGCAGCGCGCAGCGAAAACCTCCGATTCTGCAGTTCCCTTTTTTCTCGTGCCTCTTTTGTTCGGCAGATTTCTCCCCAGAGCGGGCACACGCTCCCCACCCTCCGCACTCCCACGCGGTCCAACCGCAGCAGCATCCTCTTGCCCTCACACAAGCGACACTCGTTTCAAGCGACCCCACAGCCCCAGCCTCCCTTGGAGCTCCAGTACCTCTGTGGTGCTTCGCTCTGTCCCGGCGGCCGTGCCGCCGCTGCTCCCGGTTCTGCTTCTTGCCCCTCTCAGACCCTGGGGATTGGTTCTCCCTCTCCGGATACTCGAAGCCCAGGAACACATCCTTATCCTGCTTCAGGGCTGCGGGCTGCACCGCAGCTCCCGGCTCATCCGAGGCTGGAGCTCCGCTCCCGGCTCGCAGGGCCTCCTCTGCGGGTGGCTGCCCTCTGGAAGCGGCGCCGTGGAGCCGCTCTCTCTTGGCCGCGCCGTGTTTGTGCTGGTGGCCGCTCCGGGGCGGCTGTGGCCACAGCTCCTGGTTCTGCAGGTGGTTGTTGCTCTCCGGGACGTTCTTGAGCTTCGTGACGGGGTCCAGGGAGAGCGCGAGGCTGATGTCAGAAAGAGCCAGAATGCACAGGAAAAGGGAGCAGGAGGTGGAAAATGATGCCATACTCGTGGATGCTCTCCTTTACCTGCAAGTAAAAAATAAAAATAATAATAAAAAAATAAACTTATAGGAAGTGGAAAGGTGCCAAGATTCAGACTGAGGGCACCTAGGTGGAAGCAATTCAGGTGACCACAGACTAGACCTATTCCCTCCTTGGCACTGACCTCCTTCCCGGCCCTGCCTGTAGCAGCTGAGCCACGTGCAGGGCCTGCAGGGATGAGCGGTCCCGGTTTCATGTGCAAATCAGGGCCATCCATCAGAGGGACGTTCCCCTTTGATTCCCGGACTCTTCCCTTTGATTCCCGCTGCCCCCCTCCCTCCCTCCCGTTCCCATCCAAGCGGCTGGGGGTGCCCGGAGCCCCCCACGGCACCAGCTGCCGGGCCGGGGCTGCCAGGTTGGCACCCTGAGCCTGCCTGGCACCGGCCCCCCGCTCACAGCTGGTTTCCTTGCAATGAAGATGTCAAGAGGAGCAGAACTGGAAGCAGATGGTGGCCTCGCAGCACTGGCAACAACAACAGCCTTGAGCAGCTCAAGGCAGACACGCGCGCGTGCAGGGTGGAAAGCACTGGGAATTCTGCACTTATATCTCATCCTGCAGCAAAGAAACAAACCTCCTGCTGTCAGCAGGGCAGGGGGTCGGTCTTGCATCAAGGGGCAGGGAAATGGGCTGGATTCTCCCTGTCTTGTCCTGCTTTCCCTGCTTGACCCTGCGCAAGCCACTCCAGCTCAGCCTGCATGTGACAGCATCACTAGGAGGGGGATTTAAGTGCAGGGAACACTTGGAGCCCCCCTGCACAGGGGATGAAGAGTGTTCTCATCCACTTGCCTTCAGCGCTGTATTTTCAGGGCAGTTTCTTCTGTCTGAAAAGCAGGTCTTTCCCTGGCCACACAAGACAACAAACGGCGAGATGAGGCACTAGGTAGCTCAGCTGCTGAAGCCTTAACACTGCAAAAATAATGTTTTACTGGCAGCTGCTCAGAACAAAGGAAAATCAGACTGATAGCTAAATCCATTAGCAAAGCACTCAAAGTTCCTGCTTCAAAACCAGCAGAACAAATAACAACCAGGCAAAACCAAAGCTCTGCATCCACTATCTGTTTTTTTAAATTTTTTTCCCTCGGATTTTCTCTTTAAGACCCAGAGCAAACCATCTGCATCAAGGCAACACCCAGAACAACTCCAAGGAGCTGGAGACAGCAGCTTACCTTTTCATCTGGAGGCAAAATGCCAAAAGGGAGGGAGCAAGTGCAAGGCGAATGTGAGGCACGTGCCTCCCGCCCCGCGAATCCGTCACTCGCACACGCGCGAGCCCTTTGATGACGAACCCGACAGACACATCAGCTGCTGATACCGCCTTCTCGCAGGAGCTGGAGAACAGCTAAATGCTGCAGGGCAGCTCAGCAGCAGGTCGGCTTCAAAGGGCAGGGGCGTTTGTTTGAGATGCCCGGCTGTCCTGTTGGCGTGACACAGCACGGGAGTGCAGCAGGAGCACTCCCTGGGCCAGGGGGAATGCTAATGTGCTGCGTTATTGTATCAGCAGGACCCCCAAACTGGTAACGAAGGTAAATACCTGCTCTGCATTGCCATCAGTGGAGCTCTGTGCCGTTTATCCTACCAAAACTGTGTCTGGACCTACCAAAACTGTGTCTGGACCTACCAAAACTGTGCCTATGGTGCCTCTGGAACCGTAGGCGAGTGCCACGCTGCTGTGCTGAAGTCCCAACCTTCTCTGAACTACCTGTCTCTGTGACCCCATGTGCACGTCACTTCAGAAAACAGGCATTTTGGGCAACTTTTTGTGGACTCACTGATACCAATATTAGTCTCCTCTTGTAGTTCTGCAGCCTGCACTGAGTAAGTATAAATAAACTCAGGCATATTTTCCCCTTATGAATATGATTCTGGCGCTATCCTGGAGAAACAGACTCTGACACTGTCCCTGCAGCACGTGCTTTGCATTTGACCAAGCAGGGACATCAGATCGATTACATTCATTCATATATACGACCGCGTGATATCTGGCAGCCCTTACCTTATCCTTTCACCTATGTTTTCCCTGCCAAAGCAAAGAGGACCAGAGCTCTTGCACCCAGACAGAGAGAATCCCAGATCCTTTATCACTCCGGACCACAGAGGATGCTGTTTCCATGCTCAGGGCTGAACCAAGCTCAACATGAGCCTGTACCCTGGGTCTGATACCTCCTTGGCTTGGGTAAGCTCAGACTTTGGCAGGACAGCGTAAAGCTTTCCTGGACCATAGACAATCCCCAGCTGCAGCAACAGACCCAGTGTGTACGTCTCTATATGTGTCATGTGCACGAGGGGCAGCGGTGCCAGACAATGAGCCCGGCCCGGCGTGCCAGGCTCCCTGCAAATAAGAAGCCGCAGGGTGATGGATGGGCTTGGGAAGCCTGGAGCAGAATGGAAGGGGTAGGCTCTGTGCTAGCTGCCATGCAGAGAGCTGGCTGGAGCCGCGAGGATGGCATTGTGCACATAAATGAGATTTGACTTCCCTGCTGGGTCTCTCTCCATCTGTTTTTTCTGTTTCTGGAGGCAATTGCTGGGGAGCTCCATATCCAAGCTGCTGATAGACCTTCCCATTTCCAAGCGATCCACCCTCCTCAGCTTGCCAGGGCCCCCCAAAACAGACAGGAAATCTTAGCTGCTCCCTTATCTGTTCTTCCCTCAGCAGAAAGTAATGCCACTTTTCCCATCTCCAGCATTTCTTGCATACTCACCTTGTAAGGAATAGATATTTTTCCCTGTCAGCGCAGGCGTCCCTGGCACAGCACAGCCCCGGGCACACCAGATCTCCAGTCTTCAGAGCTCCCCTCTTATTTTCTTAGGTTGCCCTTATCCCTGGCCACCTCTTCTCCCTACTCTGCCTTTCATATTTATCTGACCCCACTCATCCTTGCCCTCTGCCAGCTTTTGGGGTGAGAGCCTTCCCCTCTGTACGTTTATAGGCTTAACCTCCTCAGACCCCATCAGCACCATTTGAAACATGTTTTCCTTTTGCCCACATCATTTTCTCTCCCTTTTTGCCATCGCTAAACATCACTTGTGCTGCCGAAAGGGGCCAAATTCAGGTTTACCGTCTGCACAGAGACAGGATGTAGAGATTTAGGCTTGCGGGGAGCTGTCGTTGCCCTGTGTCACCACACAGCCCGGCCCTGGGTCAGCGGCCATCGGAAGGGCAACACCTTCTCCTTTGGAGCACGGGCTGGAAGCGGGATCTGGAAGCGGGATCGCTGTGGTTGCAAAGCATCCCCCTCCCTGGCGCGGTGCTCTGTGCTCCTCGTCGCGAGCACAAAACGCCTTATTCACAGCGCGCGACCGAGGAGGTACCATCCCTCGCAGCCCACACACGCAAGCAGGCAGCGGCTGCATCCGCGTCACCAAACCACTGCTGAGCCCCGACGGACACCGAACGCGTCGCAAATCCCTCATCCCGCTGCTCGCCTCTCACCTGGAGCCAAAACGCTGCCACCTCCGACCTGTCCCAGGAGCTTCGCTGCTCTCCGTGCCCCTGCCTGGCGCGAGGGCTCCAGGGATGGGACCAGCTCCAGGGATGGGACCAGCTCCGGGGACGGGACCAGCTCCGGGGACGGGGCCGCCGCGAGCGGCTGAACGCGGCGCCCTCCGCTCCGTCCCCGCGCGGCTGACCCAGCCGTCGCTGGCGCCCCGCTATCAAGCGGCCTCTGCTCTACCCAATAAGCAGATTAAACCAGCAGCGAGTCCAGATCAGCGCCCGAGATAGGGCCGCCCGCTGCCAGCGCAGCCGAGGGGACTCCCCGCTCAGGGCGCAGTGACAAACAAGGCACAGCCGATAGGGACAGGGCGACGGGGAGCAGCGGGGCGGCCTGGCCCCGGCTTCACCGTCAGCAGAAGCAGGAATATTCCCGGGCACTTGCACTGCACTTCCAACAATTTTCCCTTGTGTGTCATTCCCACTCCGAACCAGAACGCCCAGCGTTAAGGGAGAGGGGATGGGAACACAGAGCCGTTTCCATTACATCCCGTTTGATGAAAGCCCTCGGCTGTGAACTGCATAAACGTCACGGGAATCCTACGGGATGAATTACCGGCCGCGATCAGCCGCTAAGCGGGGCCGCAGCGACCCGTTCCCAAACGAGATCCAATCCCGGGAGCGGAGCGGGGCGCGGGGCTCCGCGCGCACAAAGCGGCCGCGGGCAGGCGGGGCAGCCGGCACCTGCGGCGGCCACAACAGCCCCGCGGCCGCCGTGAC
>JAWLRI010000038.1:1411854-1476574 GCA_034781795.1 Crypturellus tataupa | reverse complement strand
GCTGCGCCCCAGGGGTAGGAGCTGCGCCCCAGGGGTAGGAGCTGCGCCCCATGGGTAGGAGCTGCGGCGGCCGCTGCTGCCCTTCCCCAGGGGAAAAGCTGCCACCCGCCAGGGTCCGTTTGGAGGCAGCGCTCGCTGCTGGCCGAGCATCACGAGGGCAGCACGAGTAAGAGGGGGAAGGCAGGCGGCCGGGGGGCTCCCTGCTCGGGGAGGTGGTGGGAATCCTTGCAAAGCGACGGGAGAGGGGAGCTCTGTCACCAGGCAGGGCCTAGGGCAAGTCCTGCGGGAGATGAAGTTAGTATCTCTGTAGCACTCCTTCCCTTCAGGATTGCAAGAAGGAGTTGGTTAAGGGGGATACTCCATGGGAAATCCCTAATAAAAACCCCTAGTAAAGTTATTAGAAAAGCTAGGGAATTGTAAATGACTGCAGTGCAGACGGGGGACATGAGAGCTCTGCACCTGCAGCGTTTAGGATGCTCTTGTTTCCATGACTCCCTGTTTCTTTCCTCCCTTGCTAGAGTTAGCCCAGCCCAGCTCCTCCAAGCACCAGATGCCAGGGCCATTTCACCCGCTTGGCCCCTAGCGCTGTCCTGGGCTCATGATGATTCATCCTGAGTCGTCTGCCCGAGCCTGGGCTCACTGCAGCAGGACGCAGCGTCACGCTGCATCCCAGGGGCTCCCAATCCGCACACTCATCCCTGCCTCTTCCTGCAGCGCCTGGTCCCGAGCCCAGGGGCAGCAGGGACCAGGGCGCAGAGGTAGCGCGTGGGGTGAAGCGAGTCCTCCCAGCCTCACTGCGAGCGCTGTCCGGCCTCAGGAAAGGAGAATGAGGGCGTCTCGACTCGGTTCCCCTCAGTTATAACCCGTGCTCAGACCTATGGCTCGTGACTAAGGAGATTAAGCACCAGGCTCTGCAGCAAGGGCTGCGCCAAATGGCAAACAGGACTGGCAGGACCTCACGGTTCTCCGGGCACCACTCCGCAGATTGCACAAGGCAGAACAAGCACGCAGGTGTCTGCAGCGTTCCCTCTGCAAGTGGAGTCATTACTGTGACGAGGAGCCCGATTTCTGCAGATACAAAACTCTGGAAGGACATTTCCAGGCCAGCTCTGAAGCTGCACAAAGTATTGGCACTCCTAAGGCTCATCCCAGCTCTGAACGGAGACACTGCCGAGCTGTTCGCAGTTGCCTATATGAGTCACATTTTGTGGGTGGATTTAACAAAGGCCTTCATTTATGTCATAAAATATTAATGATTTACGCTCATGCTTCGGGATGTTAAGTCAGGGAGGATGAGGAGGCCTGGAGGCAAAGCACATGCTCTGAAACCATTTCACGTCTGCCTTGCAATGGCCATTCCCCTTTCTTTAGGCCAGTGTTTGACCCGGTTGAGGGTGGGAGATGGCAGATCTGATGGGTCCATAACTGTCTTTCCCCGCCTTCTCCTCAGAAAGCTCCACCCAGCGTGGCCCGAGGATGGAGTCGCTCCCCGAGGCGGTCCTCATCCGGATCCTGGCCTCCATACCTGCGGTGGACTTGGTGCTGGTGTGCCGCCTGGTCTGCTGCCAGTGGAGGAACCTGGTGGATGGAGCTGCCCTTTGGGTCCTCAAGTGCCAGCAGGAGGGCCTCACTGGAGCAGAGGCAGAGGAGGATGCGGAGAATTGGCAAAACTTCTACTTCCTGAGCAAGAAAAAGAGGAATCTCATCAAGAACCCATGCGGCGAAGGTGAGAGAGCCCCAAGGCCACTCACTTCATGGGCTTGAAGGCATCCAGGCAAATCAGCCTTTGCTGCATTTCTGAGCTGGGCACACAAGCCTTTAGTCATTAGTTTGATAATCCATTAATTTTGGTTAATCTAGAGGATGTTTAGCTATAAGCGGCAGTAACCAAGCCTCCTAGCCCAAGCAACAACACGTAAGTTTCTGTATTTCACACATTAGCAGGCAAACTAAGCATCAACAACAACTTCCCCATTGTGTTTACAGGTGATTCTTCTGCAGTGCTTACAGGTGATTTGCCTGCGGGCTTTTTCAACACACAGTTTCCTGCTGGCTAAGACCAGAAAAGCCCAAAATATTTTAAGGCACGTTTCTTTTAGAATTATTTCTTAGCAATTGAGGTGCGCACTGCAAGCCTTCTCCAGACTTCCAAACATCACACAGAGGAGCAGCAAACAAGGAATGTGAAACAAATCCCAATTACTTGGTTACAAAGAAAAAAAAAAGGAAAAAAAAAAAGGAGTAGGAATCTCTCCCCTTGACTATTTCTATATTACAACTCTGAAAGTTCTTAAATGAACCCATACATACATAGCCATTTAGGTGATAGGAAAGGTTAAGTTTGTGTTCAAGCAGGTTAAAGCTTTTTGCTTCAGTTCTACTAAACAACCATCTCCGCAGCCCATGCCCAGAATGGGGACTGTAGCTGACAACGCTCCTTCCAAACCAAGGGATGGTCCCCCTGGGAGCAGCGAGGCTCTCCAGGCCAGCAGAGACATTAAACTTCTCTCTTTTCTGCATTTGCAGAAGATTTCCAGGATTGGGGAGAGGTAGAGAATGGAGGTGATGGCTGGAAAATTGAAGAGCTTCCTGGGGACTTTGGAAAAGAATTCCCTAATGAAGAAGTCCACAAATACTTTGTTACATCCTATGAGTAAGGCTGCTTTCTTCTCTTATTCGGGGAAGGGAACAATTTTGCTTCTTTCAGACCCAGGACAGGTTGTGCTACCAATCAACTTGTTTTTCAGGTGGTGTCGGAAGTCTCAGGTCATTGATCTTAGGGCTGAGGGCTACTGGGAAGAGCTGATGGACACAACCCAGCCTAAAATCGTGGTGAAGGACTGGTGAGTAGGAATGATGCCCTGGAACGCAGACAGGGCATCAAGAATGAAACCTGCACTAGACCTTGGAACCTCAGCTGTCACCCCGCTGCATCCCTTGTGTCCTTCTACGCGTAGGGCCCTGCTTGCCAAACTCGCCTAGGCAGAGCGGGCAGCTCGGTGTCCCTGCAGGTACGCAGGGCGCAGCGACGCCGGCTGCCTCTACGAGCTCTGCGTGAAGCTGCTCTCGGACGGCGAGGACGTGGTGGCCGAGTACAAGAGCGAAACCATTGCCATCCCCGAGGACAACGGCGCAGAGTGGACGGAGGTGAGGTGCAGAGAGGGGCTGGGCAGGACACGCAACCCGTGCGGATCAGGAGCTCTTGCAGGCGAAGGGAGCAGGGTACGTCCTCCTCCCCAGGGAGGACTGAGTGCTGTCTGGCTCGTGTGCTGCAGATCCAGGGATTTTAGTACCTTGCATAAAGTTGGGAAACTCGCTAAGTCACCACAAACTCATGGGAGTGGAAGGAGATGCCCAACTGGGAAAGAGCTCAAGCGGCCTCTGAAAAAATCACTGGGATCAAAGCTGCTTCCAGTATCTCCTTTCCACTGGAACCAGCCTCACTGTTACCCAGCTGGATAGGCTGGGAAGGGAGGGATTAAACACTTTGTGCACTGCAGAAAGGCGGATTCATGATGGTTTGACACTCATCAACAACCATTTTCTCTCTCCCACCCTAAAGATCTCCCACACCTTTTCCAACTACGGGCCAGGCGTGCGCTTCGTGCGCTTCGAACACGGCGGCCAGGACACGCTGTTCTGGAAGGGCTGGTACGGCGTACGGGTCACCAACAGCAGCGTCACGCTGGAGCCGTAGCCACGCGCGGCGGGTCCCGCTTGCTACAGCTGGCTTCCCTCGGGGCACCCGACGGCATTCCGAGGGTTCTGCATGGTGCTGCTTCCCGACTGCAAAGCTGGGTCCCGCTCAGTGCTGGGGGTGACTGGCCTTTCCGGAGAGGACTATACAAGGAATGGGAGGAGGCTCATGGACGCGCATTAGGCTGAGCTTTACCTTTTGCACCGATGTTCTGGCAGGAATGGGATCACCTGGAGATCCTGCAGACCATTCAGCCACTACCCCTAACATCCCAGCCTGAGCCAGGCACTCCCAGGTCTGCTTGCCAGCCCTGGGCACTATTAACTACTGCACGGCGTGTGCAAGACATGCGGGGTGGCCTCCGCTCCGTACGCTCCTGGTGAGACAGCACACGCGCCCGCTAGCACCACTCGATGCCGCTCAGGGCTGTGACCAGCTAAGCAGACACCCCCGAGCTCCCCTGAGCCGCGTGCACCCCTGCAGTCACCTCTCGTGGGACAGCAGGACATCTCAGGGCTTGCCGAGATGCACGGTGCGAGCGCTTCCTAGAACGCCGCTTGGCATCAAAGGGCAAACACCACTTGCTAGCACTACCTGCACCCAAAGGTCTGCTGCTGAGCAGGTCGCGCTCGGCGTCTTGAGGCTTTTTGCACGCTGCCGCGCCGGGATGCCGCAGCGGCCTTCCAACCTCCAGCCGTGCCGAGCCGCAGCCCGGGTGAACGCAATAAACACCACGGTTGTGTGAACCTCCCTCCTGCGCTGGTGGTTGTGTCCTGTGCTTTCCCCTTGCAGTGGGGGTAAACAGCAGCCTGATCCCGTCAGAAGCATTTGGGGGGCAGTGGGTTTGCAGAGCAGCAGCAGGCAGATGTGCACTTGGAATGGAGGGGGAACTTGCGTGAGGAATGGAAGGGTCCAGGAAGGCTCCTACAGGATCTAGCCCTGATAGACACCCCCAGGTCACCTGTGCCCGTAGCTCTGGTGTGATTCTGACCCCTCAAAAAACAGAAGCAGTTTGGAAACGTGGCTCTCCTTGCCATTACCTCTGTGCACGCTGTCACACAGTGCAGTTTGTTCACCACAACCTTTAATGCAGCCGGTCAAGCTGCTGGTTAATATTTGCTGCGCTGCCAGAGCGCTGCCCCACAGCGGGGACGAGGCCCCAGTCTCTCCCCAAGGGATCAATACAGCAAAGGCATCAACCCACCAGCCTCGATGCAGCTCTTAACCAGAACCTTTCCTAAGCCACTGTCTCAGGCAGGACAAACCCTCAGGATCAAACCTGCAGATACAGCGTTTGTTACAAGGGTGGAGCAGGGCCACGGGTCCCTCTTCATCCAGGCTGAACTAGCAAACACATAGAGCATCCCCAGCACCTCTGTTGCAACCAAAGCAGCTGCCAGATTGCTCCTTTCTGAAGCTTCCAAGAAAAAACCACAACAAAAAGTCAGTCTTGCTTCATCCCTTCCAGCTCCTTTGTTCCTAATGCCGCTGGTTTTCTGACCTGCGTGCTCAGTACAAAACCTGGTGCTGCTGGAACGCGTGGGTGACAGCACAGAAGGCTGCCAGCCCTGGAGGTGGCATAAAGGCTACAGGAGGGACTCGCCCTCTCTTGTTGCATTAAACCCACAGTGATCAGAGCCATCCCACAGCCATCCTTTACTTAGCTGCACGCTACCTAGAATAGAAATAATAGGAATAAAAGCCACACGCACCGCTGAAACGCCTCAGAACAACTGGAGCATGGGAAGTAAGAGGGAGTTTAACACAAAAGTAGTTGCATCTAGCTAAGGTACGGGCATGAATACACCTCTCCCCCAGCAGGAAGGGCTCTTCAGGGCTCAGAAACACCAGGAAAAAGGCCCTAAGAGGCGCGCACGGCGCAGAGCCTCCGCTCCAGCTGCTGCCGCTCCTCTCGCAGGCAGCCGAGTGCGTCTCGGTGGCTGCAGTCCTGCAAGGTCCCCGCTGTGATTTTCCTTTCCACAAAGCCCACCAGGCCTGGCTATAAATGCCATTATACTTAAAAGGGTTTTTACCTAATAGCTTCTACAGTCTCTCGCAGCGGAGCAAGACAGGGCCTGGCAAGGAAGCACTAACATACATCTCTTGTCAGGTCTAATTGAATTTTCTATACGAGGCGTCTATTATGACCCACCTGGGGGGCTGTGCACAGATGGAGGAGTTTGCTGCCCCCCGGGGCGTTCAAGACACCGGGGATGGCAGGAGGGGCTGGTTGGAAATCAATCTGGCAGTTCCCTCCCTTGCAGCCCAGCTGTTCCACACAGTTACGACGGGGAGGGGAGCTTAGCAGATTAATTCCCATTAAATCAAACAGCTTGTGGAGGCTGGGGAGAGCGTGCCCGGGGAGCCAGGCCAGCAGGGCGTCAGCCACAGCTGCAGAGAGGAGCACGGCCCCGAAGGCAGGTGGAAAGCTGATGGATGAGCCCCGCACTGGGGCCTTTCGGGCCCTCCGAGGAAGCAGCAAGCGCCGGGCTCCCGCCTCGCTTTGCCACTCGTGCCGGCAGCGCGGGGACGGCAGAGGGCACCCGGCTGCAGGCAGCGAGCCTGGGGAGCTCCCGCTCAAGCCGAGAAATACCTGGAATAACCACGAGCGTTGCGCGTTAGCTGCCCTCCGCGGGGGCTGGTTGCTGCTCACTCGACCTCGGCTCCTCCGGCTGCGCTTGGGCTCGAGTCAGTGTTTTCCTGTCCTGCTGCAATCCTGTCTGCTGGAGTTTCCACAGTATCTCTTGCCAGATGCTCCCGAAACGCCACTTTGGCCCTCCCGTGCTGCCGAGGCACCTCGGGTGCTGTGCAAACACCCCAAGAACCTGCAGCAGCCTTGCAGCTCTTCAGTCTCACTCGCATCAAAGCGGATCTGCCCCTGGTTGCTACCACCACGGACCCCACAACGTTTCCTTTTGGCTTCCAACAGCTTCCCCCAGGTTCACGTCCCGGGTTTCTTTTACCTACGAGAGCAGCAGCTTGAACCAGCATCAAGGAAAAGGGAATGTGAAGCTGTGCGCTAAGGAAGGGCAGGAGGTGAAGGGGGAAACGGGACCCCTGCTCCTCGAAATCCTTCCAAGAGGTCCTCAGGTCAGGCGGTGCATTTCCACCTTGCCACGCTCCATACAGCTCCTCTCATTAACACTGACACATGAAGCATTGCAGATAAAATCCTGATCCAGATATGAGTAATGGCTCTGCAGTTTTTTTGTAAATTAAACCTAATCTTGTGTTGACTCTGCTATACAAGGAGAAATAATGAAGCAGATTAAGATGAGATCTTGTTCACTCTTGCTGAACAAAAGCCAATTAACTGCCAGCAGGATTATTGGGAGGCCGTTCTCATCCTCAACAAACACAATCAGATAGAGCCCAGGTACTGCTGCAGGAGCCTTGCTCGCCGGAGCGGTAACTCTGCCTGGACAAACACAGCGCAAAGGCTCATTTAACCAGCAAGGATTCCTGCTTTGCTGTTTTCCCTCAGTCTCCCTAAGACATTCACAGAGGGAGACGGAAAAAAAAAACAAAAACAAATGCACAAAACCTCAGCTTGCTGAGCCTAAGCCCTCTTCTCTCATGTAGGGCAGCCCCTCTACTTGTATATCACTTGGCACGGGTCATTCTAGTCCATTTTTGGTTTTTAAAGCTCTCTAGTGATGGAGGTTTTAGCACTGGATCCCTTCCTGCTCCACCACGCTGGACATCAGAAATGTGTCCTCCGCCAGGCACGCTCCATCCCTGCTGCTGCCCTGCTCTACTGCTCGTGCCTCTGACCTACCAGCCGTGATGCTGAGAAGCAAAGATCATTTTTGCCTCTTCTCATCTGTGCCTTTTGTGAAAGAGAAACCTGGAGCAGAGCAGGAGCTGTGGGAGAAGGATTCATGGCATTGCCACCCCAACAGGCTACTGTGGAAGTTGCTGAGAGGCTTTGGCGCAGGAAGGTGGCAGCACGTTGAGGATGTAGGACACGATACGGATTGGTGGGATCATCTCTGTGACAAAGCCAACACCACAGCTGCCTTCAGGATGGGGACGGAAGAGACACCGGGATGTCTGGAAAAGAGGGAACGGCTGTTTCCAACTCACTCCCTACTCCAACAGCGGCTGCCCCGGCTCCCTGCAGCTCCCGCTGTGCTGAGAGCACCCAGGACCCCACGGAGCCAACCCAAAACTGCCAGAAATGGCAGGTGCTGGGTGAACTTATGGACAACTTGGAGAAAACACTTCTTACTTTCACACCAGGTTAAGAAATAAACAAAAAATAAATAAAATCAAACCCCAAAGCCTCCAGCACTAGCACTGACAGACAAAAATGACTTCACGGGAAAAAAGAGGCAGGGAAAGCGATTTTCTTTGCCTGCATTGCCAGGGGAATTAAATCTTGTTTTTTTCCGTCACCACCAAGTGGAATAATCCAATATATTAAAGCTAATGTGCTTCTTGTATTTATTGCTGTGTATTTGACCTAACAGAGTTTTATTCCTACATTAAGAATAAAACCATTCTGGGAGGCAAGCTGCAAAGCCCTAGATCAATTACTACCTTCTCCAACAGCAGGAAAATGAATTATTTCTTGTAAAAGGGGGAAAAAAGTGGAAAATAACAATAAAAATAATAAAAAAAGCTCCTTTCCCTTCATACAATGAATTCTGCACTGCAGATCTGCTGGAGCTGGGCAATATTGAATTTGGTTTCCAAGCAACATTAATTTAAAAAAAAAAAAAAAAATGATGCAGAAGTGGCCTTAAGTGTCACTGTGACTTCTGCTGCTGCTCCTGTCACAGAGCTGGTCACAGGGCTGTCCCTTCCCTCGGGGCAGCCCGGGCTGGCGCTGGCTGCAGCCTCTGCGCTCACCTGGATGAGCCCCGGGCAGGCGGGACCTCTCTTCCCTTATTGCCGCTCTCCACCGCCTGCTTTCTCCCGGGAAGCCTGTGGACACATCCAGCTCGCCCGGAGCACGGATCAGAGTGTGGAGACCTGGGATGGACCGCAGGGAACAGGGATCTCGCGGAGCCAGCCTCGTGCCAGGAACCGTCTCAGCCTTCCAACGCACGACACGGATAGCGCAAAGCTGCTTCCGCAGGGAAGGGGGAAATAAATTCCTCTGATCCCCCTCCAGAGCTCGGCTCAGCTCTGAAGCATGAGATTCAATTACCCTTATCATCAGCACGGCTTGACTCGCTAGGAACGTTATTAGCGCTGATGAAATTATCCAGCCCTGTTTTACACTGCGGAGAGATGGAGGAGGCTCCTCCTGGCAGCTGTGCAGGAGGGGAGACGACTTCTCCCCAAGTCTCACAGTGAGTCCCCAAGGGCCCAGCACAGCAGCCTTATTTTATGCAACACCAAAAATCACCAGTTGAGGCCTGGGTACCATAAGCCCCCACAAAGGCTGAATCCTCCTATGTCCCAAGTGAGGCTCTCATTCCAAGTCTGTGTAGCAGCGCTGCATTAGAAGAGGCTGTGGATGTGACGAGGAGGCACGGTTTTGCCGCAGAGATTTGGGGTGCCAGAGCAAATCAAGCCTGGCAGAGGCTTCCAAGAGCGGCTCTTATCCTTCCTGAGGAACATACGGCTAGTGCTGCGGCTGTTCGCTTGGAACTGGCCTGCAGGGAGAGCATTTCTCATCCAAACAGCCTGGGGCTAAGCAGCGGAGAGGTTTGTGAGCCGGGAGAGCAGGCTGCTGCACACAGGCACAAAACAGACTGCTGGTGGCCCTGCTGCCACTAACCAGACTGTTGCCAAGTCCCCGTGTCACTGCATCTGGGAGAGCAGCATTGGGGGCACCTACTTACGCTCACAAAACAGCATCCCGTAAGCAAATCAGTGCTGGGGTGCTCACACGTCCCATCTCCTCGGCCTCTGGCTTCTCTTGACACGTGGAGCATCCTTGATCCCTTCTCCAACAGCCCCAGCCCTTCCTTAGCTCCCTCTTCCTCTGGGGAAAGTTCTACATTCACCAACAGTTTCAAGGAAGCACTTGCAGAGCAGAGCAGAACCGACAGCTAAACCAAACCTGCTGGGAGCGCCTGTTTAATTGAAAACGCCATCTGTAATTTAAATGTCAGAGCCGGGATGGTTATTAAAGCCCTCCTTGATTATTGTGCCTCATTTCACAGCTTCAGAACCAAGCGGAACCAGCTGCGAATGGGCCACGTAACACAGCACCTCCAAGCAGCTCACAAGCCTCCTTGGTGCCTGCGCAAGTCTGGGTCTCCCAGCCTTGTTCCCAGTGGAGCTTTACCAGTCCAGCCCCTCGTGCCTTCCCTCCTGCCCCTGGTCCTGGATATTCCAGAATCAGTGTCTTAAGGCCCCTTAGGGCACATTATCCCTTGCTCTTTTACCCCATGGTGGGAATCAGGGCTTCTTGCAGACGAATCCCAGCTCTCCAGGTTTCCCCATGCAACAGCATCCTGCTTCCAGCTCGGATAGTCCCTACGGACACACAAAGCAGCTGCTGAGACTTCGAAACACACAGCCTGCCGCCTCCAAATCCTGCCCTTGCTTTGTTGTTTCCCATTTGGTTCCTTAGCTTCACAATGCAAAGAACATAAAAAGAAATAATTAGAAAATGCATCTAGAGATGAGCTAGGGCAGAGGGTAATTAATACTGCCCCTCAGCTAACTCTGAGGTCCATTGTAATTAGATTGTAAAGCACTCGGTTTACATGGGGAAAAAAAAGGAAAAGAACAGAGTTACACCACAGCAAACTGCCTAACATTAAGAAAAGCAGTAATTAAAACCATAATAAGCTATAACATTTAATGAAATTTCTTAATAACATCTTCAGGCTGCAACATTAGAAATCACAATTTCAAGATAAACTTAGCATAATGATACAGAAAAAAAAGAATAGAGAGACACTGGGGAGGGTCTGCTGGCACCAAGTCTCTTGACCATCACTAAGATGGCAGAGGTGACAGTCAAGCCCGGGTGACTGAGGTGGTTTTTGCTCAGGACTGAAGTTGCTGCCAGGCAGAAAGGAGCTCGGAAGAGCTGCAGCCAGGAAACCCCAGCTTTTTGTGCATCAGCCATTCAGTGCAACATTAAATGGGGATATTAACACTGCAGAATAATTGTCTGCTCCTAAGAAGCCAAGTAATGGCACGCAATAAAAGCAGAAGAGATTCAGTTAGTGTCGGAATAGGAAACTGCAGTTGTTTCCTAACTTGGAGATGCTAACGCCCTGTTTCCAGCAATAGAGACTGCAAGTGTGAGCACTTGCTTTCTCAGCACCCAGGAATCTGAGCAACTGTGGGAAAACGGCATTTTTTCACTTAGCAGGGGATATTTGGAGGTAAATGCCACTCCAAGTGCGATTTTCAGTGCCCTGACATCAACCCAATGATACACTGCCAGCCCCGATGAACTGTAATCACAGGTATGAACCAGGCACGTACCCTAGTGTTATTTTAAGATTCACTGCCAAACATTTGCCAGTAGAAAAGCACTGAAGTAAATAATACTTGAAGCCCTGATAAACACTGTTTTCCAGGGTCTGCAATCAGGAAAATCACAGCAAAAGCAGAGCTGGTTGTTCAAGGCATTGGTGAGTCAGCGTCAGAGCAAGAGATCAGCGCTCAAATCCTGCAGCCAGACCCAGCACTTCCCTTAGAAAAGGGAGAAAAGTCATTCACTGGCATCAGCTCTTGTTATTCAGCCTGAAAACAGAGTGAGGACAGAGGGGAGAGAGGTCTGACTTGGGAAGAGTCACCAGCAACAACCCTCATCACTGCAGACTGTAATTGCAAGGAAAAGAGTAAAAAAGAAACAAACCAAAAAGTCTCTCTTTGTCTTAAGGGCACTGGCACGCTTTTGATAAAAGAAAACACATTCAATAGTGATCTGTGCACTCTGTAGTTAAATCACTTTTATTACTGCTTTTGAGAGAAGTCAAGCTATTCAGGGAAAATCCCTCTAAAAATACCAAGGTTTCTTCTGCCCTGCACCTGAGCTCGTTTTTACATGATGATTCATTAGACCTCACTGAGTGAAAGGTGGCACATTTTTAAAAACACTTATAAATATGTATTCACCTGACAAACCAGAAGATGTAACCTAGGTTTGAAAAGGTCCATGATTATGAATTTACAAGCTATTCTCTATCAACCCAAAGGGATGATGTAGGGGCAGAAGAGAAGACTAGCACCTGGAGCCAGAGGGGACTGTGCAGTTAGAGATGTTTTTGGTTCTTAGCAGAAAAGCTTGGAAGAAGCATCAGGCTTCAAGAGACTGTGGAAAGAGCAGTGTGAATATGGGAAGTAGTTCACAACTTGGGGCACAGTCTCACACATGCACAAAGGACATGAAGGAACCCAAGTTTCCAGGACTATTCCTTCCTCCCCAGGTCTAGCAGGACCTCATTCCCCAGTCCCAGTTCCAGCACATCCTCCTCCTGTATCTCCCAAGTCAGGGCTGGACCACAGTAGCCACTCGGGGACAAAAATGACGTAAAAGGTCCTTTTTATCCTCTTTTTTGGAAGCCCTTTTATCTCGCTGAACAGACAGATGTCTTTGCAGAGACATCAGCTGCTCTCTGAAGGCAAGAAGCCACGAGCCAAGGCTTTAATAAGAGGAAGCCTTTTTCTGCAGCTTGCCCTTCCACGGCACCCTGTCCTCTCCTGTCTCCCCTCTGGACCCATCTTCTTCTCTCCAATGTCAGCAGCCAGGAGAAGGCTCCGGACACGCTGCGACTGGGATCTCCTGGCACACTCCACGCTCCCTGCGCTGAAGCTGCTGACCTGCCTCCTTGGGATCAAGCTTTCCCAAATGTGCTCACATTTCTGCAGAATTGCCCTTTCTTTTGACCTGTGCTTTGTATTTATGCATCTCAGTCAAGCCCACATTTGCTTCCCTTCCAGATCTCCCCGAGACGCGCAGGTTTCTAATTAACCGGAAAGGCTTTTTATTCCTTACAATTCTCCAGTTATGAATAATGATACTAGCTCATAAATGAAAATCGTCTTTCTATTTAAATTCTGTAATTTTGGGTAGGTAAATGGGGGGGAAAAGCAAGCATGAAGCAGCGGCCCTTGGGTCATTTGCAACTTATTAATTTCAAGAAGAGCTCTTAGCTAGCTTATTAACACTGAACACACTACAGCGGAACTTAATGGCTGGGATATTAATTACCTTGCAGGGCTTTGTATATAGAAAATGGTTTATTTGCATGTTACAAAGCAGCAGTAGTGAGGGGAATCATTCAGCAGGCTCTGAGGAGAGCCTGGCTCTCTGGATAACATCAACAAATAGTACTGGGCTTTTTACCTATGCTTGCAGGGGCCACCTCTGTCCTGCGCCACCACGGACTCACGCGGTTCGACTCACACGTCAGCCTAAGCAGAATGCAGGTCACTTGATTGCTAAGGGAAAGCAAATAAAAAACAAGAGCACTTTACAGTCGCTGCCTAATGCTTGCAGCTAAATAGCAAAGCTTTAATGTACCTTGGCCTGGCTTTTGCCCTGGAGGAAGGATTTTACCTGCTTGGGATTCAACGCGACAAGGGTAATTTGCATGTGTGTCAAGGCAACCTGGCCCCTTGCAAACCTCTCTGTTGCCAAGGGACTGGCTTTTATAAGCAAGTCCCCTTCTACGTAAAGCCATCAAAGCCCTGACAGACCAAGGCAGAATTCCCTTGCAGATCTTGGTGGATCAATCCCAACTACCAGGCAGTTTATAAATGATGAGCAAAGCGCAATGGTCTCTCTCAAGCCAGCAGCTGTTGGCACCAGCTGTGGGGTCGCAGGTGTCCCCAGATCGACGCATCAACCCTTCTTGTCCCAATTCCCTTCCAGTGGAACCGGGAGGTCATAAATGTGGCAGGTTCATTAACTAGAAAATACATCTCCAAGCACGTAAATGAAATCCAGCCGACTGGTAAAATAACAGGGGGGTTATTGCTTTGCTCTTCATGGGTGACAGCGGGATTTAGGCCGCAATTCAGGATGCATTTCTATTAAGCACAGCACAGATTTCACAGCACGAGTAGGGACTTGGAGATCAGTGCTGGTTAGAAACAGAGCTGATTGCAGCAGCACCTGCACTTGCTTCCTTAAATCAAGTTTTCATCTCTTTGCTCACAAGTTTATTCCCTATTTAGCTCCTTCAGGATATAGGTTATCTCCAGACTGGGTACAGGCTAGAAGGGCATAAAGACACCCAGGAACAAGAGAGAAGGGGAAATAAAAAGGTGGTTACAAACTTGAGCTAAGGGCAATTACAGGTTAAATTATGCCTCTTTCCCCACCCCGTTTTCAATTTTTAAACCCTGTCAACCCCCTCCCTTTTTATTATTATTTTTTAATAAGAAACATTCTTTCATATGTTCAGCCCCTCAAAGTTGGATGATCTCCCTTTGATGATCTCTCCCATGTTCTCCCTTTGTACCCTGTTTGGGTGGATCTGCTGAATACAGAGGAGCCCTCCTTTTACATCCCCAGCTCAAATCAGAGCAAGGAGCTGGAAACTGGTGCCCCGACGGCTCCTAGGGCAGGACTCAAGATTGATGCTCACCTGATCTGCCTCCCTTCCCGCTCCAAGACTCCCCAGCATCTTCATCCTTGGAAACTGCCAGCTCAATATTTCTCTCCCTCCACTCTCCAAGTGAAAGCAGCACTTTGGCTCACCCAGAATCTCGGAGATGAGGAAGGAGTTTAATACAAACAACGCCCACATGTTTTTACTGCAGAAGGGAGGTGACGGGTAAAAAACCCAAGTTGTTTCAATTTTAAAAATCGGATTATCAGTTTAAGGAACCAGCTTCTCAACCCACTCCAGGGGGGATGTCCAGCTCCCTGCACTGCACTCGTTTTTGGGAGTGCTGCTGAATCCTGGGCCTCTCCATCCCTAGCACACGGTGCCAGAGACGTTCCCCCTGCCTTGGGCTTTGGAGGATGAGCAACAGGCAGGACACAGCAGGACCCACAGCAAAACACTCCCTCTCTTCCCCACAAACCAGCTGGGAATGGAGGTGACAATTATCTTGGTTTAATGAGAGGTCCTTAATTCCTCCGGGCAGATTCCCCAGGCATCTGCAGCCCAAGGGTCAGGGCACTTCTTGCACTGAACAACCAAGGCAGGAGCCGGTGGCTGAGTCTTCCCCATGTTTAATGGCAGCTCATGGAGTCTCTTGTTTCGTGACAGCTGGAATTATGGGCACTTCCACTCAAAAGACCTTTTTATGGTGCAGATAGATTCTCTAATCTGTTCCAATGGGTTTTCCAGCAAAGCCTTTTGACACATTCATTACAGTAATGCTTTAAGGCAGGAAGCCTTCATTCGATTAGGATAAAGTCTTCAAGATCCCTCTTTGTGGAGGGTCCCTCCTCCCCTCCCAACGCTGCTTTTCAACTCATGCAGCAGAACCTGCATTAAAAAGCTGCTTTTTACGCACCAAATTGAGCCAATTTTGAGCTTTGACAAAGCAAATAAATAAAAACCCACACACTTCTAGTTACTAGGTCAGAACCAGATGGCATAAGTAGGCATCACCCTCCTCCACAGGCCCAACTAAGTCAGGGAAAGGGGAATTTTGCAGACGTTTACACCAGCTCAGGACGTTTCCCAAGTGAGGGAGGAAACCAAAAAACCCAGTGCCAATTGGGAAGCGTGAGCCAAATCCCTGCCTTGCTCACGCACCCAGATCGCTGTCCCCTCTAGCTGCATGCAGGGGACAGGAGGGGACTAGCGAGTGAGGTGCTCATCATGTCCAGACACTGCCACTTCTTCCAGCGCCACTGAAAACCCCAAAATGCCAATATTTAAGTGAATTAACTGTGTATCTGCCTGATATAACATTGCAGTTGGAGGTTACCAGTAGAGGGGGGTCATGAGTTTTCTATTTAACCCGCTCTGAGGCCCTGTGTCCTCTGGCAGGGCTCATGGGTCCCCAAGACCCAACCTCTGCTTTTGCTGCATCACCTCCATCTCCTCCAGAGCTGGAACCAGCCAAAATTAAATGAGCATTTTTTGGAGTCTGGGGTTCCAACTAACTAGCTGGGCATTTATCATGTAAAAATGGGGTAGCAACATGAGACCGTTGGGGCAAAAGGCACAGCAATAGCTCCGAAACAGGCTGCAGAAATATGATAAGAAGCAACTAAACAGATAGGCCAAAATACCAAAACAGAAGGATCCTCCCCTCCCCTGCCCCCCTACAAGGCAACTAGTGTTATCCAACGTGCTGGGATAGCAAAAATCAAGTGCTTTGTGCCAAATTACCTATATTTAAATAGCATACGTAAGATTTATTTCATGCCAATTGCCAGAGAAATGCATCTTCTGTTGGCAGGAAAGCAAGATGCTTTACTCCTTTTAAAAGGAACCGAAAAAGAAACCAAAGCTTTTCACAAAACGTTACCAGCAGGGAAGATACCATGGGGCTCCGTTTTCCACTTAGTGCTCTCAGTAATGCGACTGCCTGCATAGCTCCAAAAGAAGCAGGAATTTCTGCAGTGAAGAGGCACGAGGAGCTTTGCAACATCCATCACTGCCGCCCCCAGCAGAGCCATTTTGCAGCCTGTGCCCCTTGCTCTGTCCTGGGACACCAGCTGCCCTTGGCTGTGCCAGGGAGGTGCACGAGGCTCCAATCTGGGATTTCACAGGATGGTTGAGGCTGGAAGGGACCTCTAGAGATCATCCAGTCCAACCCTCTGCCCCAGCAGGGACACCCAGAGCACAGGGCAGCATCCGGGTGGGTTTGAAGATCTCCCAAGAAGGAACCTCCACAGCCTCTCTGGGCAGCCTGTGCCAGGGCTCTGTATCCTCACAGCACAGAAGTTCTTCCCCACATGGAGATGGAACTACCTGGGGTTAAACTTACACCTATTACCCCTTGTCCTGTCACCAGCCACCACGGAGAAGAGCCTGGCCCCGTCCTCCCTACATTCACCCCTCAGGTACTGGAACTTGAGATTTATTCCAGCTCCCCTGGCAGCACCTTCCCCCTGCCACCCTGTGCGCTCCGCAGCCCCAGGAGGCTCCGGATGCCATGGGGTGGGAGACCGATCCAGATCGCAGCCTCCCAGGGCAGGTGGAGGGATCCTTATTGGATCCCGCACCATTAACGGCTCATTAATGAACCAGGAAAGCATTTGTTGGAAGAACCTCCATTTATCACCCCTGCTTATGTGGAGGCAGAGCCAGGAGCGCTCAGCAGGGCCCCAGGGTGGGATCCAGCCAGGCAGGGATGCAGCTCCCCTTCCCAGGGAGCCACAACGGATGGTCCAACACCCCGGACACAGCTTGGGAACCTGCACGGCCACCCTGCTCCCAGGGCTAAGTGACACTAAGCGACTCCGCAGGGTCCCTCCAGGTGTCCGACGTGTCACGGCAAGGGCAACAGTGGCCTTTGGAGGGAGGACAAGGCCAAAAATCTAACTGGACTCCTCTCTGGAGCCTGCTAGGGCCATGGAAAATGCATGCAAATGGTCCATTTCCTCTAGAAGGATGCACACTGCCATTTTTTGCCCAATTAATCTCCAATTAAGCCCTGACAGAGAAAAATCAGAGAGGATAATTAAGAAAAATGCTGAGACACAAATTCAGTTAGGGCTGAGTCTAGAGTACTTAGAGATCCAGAAATAAACACGTCTGACATCCGGTTGGAAAATTATGCTTTCCAAGCCATTATTCAGAGCTACTTAGCACTCAGTCACCCCAATGCTCCCTAAAAGGGAGGGAAAAAATAGGTATAGGAAGAGTTTCCTCCCCAGGGAGGGCCAAGAAGCTCAACCCAAACACCAGGAAATGGGAGGGCTCCCAAAGAGGCTCACCACATTCAGAGGGTTTTTAGAACAGCTCCTGTTGCGGTGACATCTGGAAGATGCCGTTTGAGGGGTCCCCATCCTGCTCTGGACGAGGTGCTGCAGAAAACAAGGCCAGAAATGCTCCTTACTCCAAGGGGTGATCAGCAAGAAGGCAGCAAGACCATGGGAGACACCCAGACCCACTGGACTGTCCCCTCATCGTGGAGCAACCATCAGCAAAGATGCAGGAGGTGCACAGCCCAGGAAGCCCAGTTTGACTAGGGTCACTTTTAAAACTAAGGATAATCATGTTTTCTTAGCAGATCCACCTTAGTTTTTGCCTAGCAAAAATCTAGCTTATTTAAATGTAGTAAGGTGGGTTCAAGAGACTGTCTTCCAGTCCTAGAAAGCAGCAGCTTCCAGCTATGCCCTTGATTTATTGGGCTGAGAAAGGTGGGAAGATGCAGCATCTTCCCTTGCACCTGCCAGGGAAGTTAGCTGAAAATATCTGGCAATAACTCAGCCCAGCAACCAGGAGCAATCTCGAGCTGCTGATCTCAGATCTGGGCCAAACAGAAAATCAATGAGGTGTTTTGGACTTGTGCCAAAGTAGCAAGGAAACGTGAGAACAAACCTGGTGGGTTTTCTGCTCTTGTCTCTCACAGAACTAAGAGCCTACTCAGCTTATTTTCCACCAAGACGTGAGCCTTAAGATTGAAATTCCCCTTCCCATCCTCCAAATTCCTTCTCTTGCTTTCTCACTCCTACCTGTGGTTGGTCTTTCCTTAGCAAGTCTCCTCTCCAGCAGACAAGAGCTGATCTTCAGCAGGATAATAAAGGGGCCCATGAGTCCCAGCAGCTCTGAGGGCAGCTGAGAGAGCAGATAAAGAGCTAAACTGAACAGAAAATTGGTTTTCCATGATGATGTTGTGTGTTCTGTAAGAGCAAGACTGGATCTGATGGGGGCAGGATAAGGACTTCTATCCCACACCTCAGTAGCCCGGTTAGCAGACGAGGACAACAGTCTTTTTGCAAGGGGCTAAGTGTGGAGAGTCACCTGGATGCACATGAGTGGGACCTGATCCACGCAAGAGGCACCACAGGAGCCTGCGAACTGCTGGAGCTCAGCAGTAATTTTGCTTTTCCAGCACCAACTTGAGACAAAACTAGAGCAAAGGAGAGAAAAATCTAGAATTAGGCAGCCTAAGGACAGAGCATCTCTGGGACCACTTCATCCTAACCCGGTTAGAAACATCAGGCTGATATATAGCCCAGCAGCAGCTATTCTTCCCAATATTTTTATTTTGCAGCCCGCACTCTCCCGGGGCTCCAGCTGGGACTCCACCCTCGCCTAGGGGACTCCTGGCCGTCACGCTGCATTTCAGTAGCTGGTTGCACAGGCCAGTTCATCCTTTGATGTTGACCTGAGAAGAGGGGAAGGGAGGGAAGAGAAAGCAGCTCCTCCTGTTGCAATTAAGCGAGCAAGAGCAGCCGGGTTGCCCTGCCCAGCTCCCTTCCTGCCCGGACACAGGGTCAGGTCCCTGGGCCCCGGCAGGGCACAGCGGAGCTGGGGGCCAGGCCGTCCTCCTGCAAGGTGGAGGAAAGGAGCAGGGCTCATTTCCAGCTTGTCAGGGCCCACAAAATAAATTACGGAATAAAAGCCGGGAATGACAGAATAATGAGCAATTCATTTGAAATGTAAAATAAATAGGTAAATCCCCAGCTGGGCGGCAGGATAAATGGGATTCAGCTGACATTTGGTGATTAAATTAAACCGTAATGACCTCGTGAATAATGGGCCACAGGATTGAATTTGGAGGGCAATGTTTTCATAATGGGGGGGCAGAGGGACAACATAGCCAGCAAGAGACAGGCTGCGCTTTCTGCCTCAGCCCCCAGCACAAACTCCCCACTCCTGAAGAGCTGCAAAGCCCTAAAGACACCAGTGTCCCCTAGCCCGCAGGGGACACCATTGGGACACGCAGCAGCCTCCGCTTCCCTGCGGAGCCCCCACAGGGGCTCAGAGACCCCCATGTGGGGCACATGCCGGTCCCTGATGCCCCAGTCCCCCCTTCCTCCTCTCCATCACATCACCTCAAATTTGCACATTTTCTAATTCCCCCCCCTCCTCCTGCCCACAGCCATGGTATTATGTTGGTATTATTAAAGGATTATGTTATCAGGACTTCTGGGCTAATGACAGCGGCTGCTTCTTGACCTGTAGTTCTGAGCTCATTCTTTTACTTATCAGCTAGAGACAGGGCTGTCAGCGACCCTGCTGTTATTACAGCTAAATCCACCAGTGGCCCAAGTTGCCTTCCCCGGGCTGCTATCGGCCAGTCCCTCCTTGAAAAGGGCAGGATCCCAGAGGAGAAGGAGGCAGTTTCTCCTTTCCCAGGCAAACCCTGCTCCATGGCATCCTGGGGCTCTAACTGATTAAAGGAGTTTAACTTGGTCATCGTCCAAGGAAAGCAGGAAAAGTGACATTTTTATCTGGACCCAAACCCATAAAATCCTGTTTTGAGTCAAGCAGAACAAAAAGTCCATTTCAAAACAGACAAAACCCAAGGATTTCCCGTAAGGAAAACAAAAACTGAAACTTAAAATACTTCTCTTCCTGCCTCCCTTCCCCCTTTTGCACTCAAAACTTCCATTTCCAGCTCTGCTTGGACAGGATTTTTTCCCACCTCCTCCTTAGGAACAGCCTCGCACACCTCTCTGATGCCAACAACCATCCCAGAAGAGCTGCCTCCACTCACAATCCCAGAGAAGGGTGAAGCCAGCACGGAGCAAGGCCCCCAGGATGGAGCAAAGCCCCCAGCATTGCTGTCTTGGACACAGTAGCCACTGCTGGGCACAGGTTGCCCAGGGACCAGCGGTTCATCCTGCCTTGGGAAGCTCCGTCTTAAGTCGGACAAGCCAAGAGAAGCTGCAGTGTCACCCTAGGAAGGGGGATATGGTGCAATTGAGACCCCACTGCAGAACTACTACTTACAGTTTCTTGTGCAAACATTTTGTATGAGATTTAAACCCCCTGGCTCTGCATCCTCTTGAGTCAATAGGCTTCCTTGCAGCCTTGGCTTTCAGCAAGGAGGAAGAGCAGGACTCAAACATACAGTACTTGGATGACAGAGACTATTGCAAGATGGCAAAGGAGAATAATTTGCCCATCAAGGTGACATCCACTATAGTAAATATTGCAATAAGTGTTTCATTTAAAGACTATAGCACAGCAATACTCTGGTGAGAACTGTTCCCTTTGCAAACTCGCTGCCTTATTAACTTTTTGCCTGCAAGTGAAGGCCAAGCAGAAGCATTGCCACAGGCCACAAGATTGAGAGTTAGAATTACATTTTGTGTCTCTGTAGATCTTGAGATTTATTTCCTATTAAGATCAAGTTAAGGCAATTAAGTACCAGCAAGACATCAAAAAAGCTAAGTAGCCCAGAGAAGTTCTTTTTATAAACGAATCAATTCCGCCCATGCCCTCAGAAATTGCATTTCGTTCCTGCTGCACATGCCAAGCACCAGCTCTCCGCGTGCCGTGTCCTGCTTCCCAGGTCACCTGTGAGCAGGAGCAACCCCGTCCCCACGGTTCCCGCTTCACCCATGAGGACGCGGCTGCAGATGTCCATAAAGACACTGACAATTCAGCATTTCTATTTTTTTTTGTCAGAAACAGATGGAATAAGTTAAGTTCCTAAATGCTTTGCTAGCCTGTACTACCCTCTGCTTCCTTCCTGCTGCTCTTCCTTTAATTTATTCCTAGGCATCTGCACCCTCCCCTTCTCTCCTGTTTTTCCAAGTCTCTTCTTCCATAGTGGTTCGATGTGGTTTATCTGCACAGCCTCAGAGACTAAAAGCTCTGACAAGGAGCATCCCTCATCACGAGAAAGAACATTTATCCAGCCACCAGAATGAACCATAGGAAAGATATAGCCATTAAGAGACACTTCAGCTCAGCTCCATACCAAAGGCATTACCCTTCTGAGAGGCAATTCCAAGGAAGAGCCTGGGGTTTCCATGTGCATCATTCCCTGGGGCCTCACCTCCTCCCATCCTGGCAAACAGACCACCTGCAGCAGCCTAGAAGTTGGGAGTCAGAGATCCCTTGGGATTTCCAGCCCGTGCCGGACGTGGCGAGGCTGCAGGTGCCAGCAGAAGTGCTGCTCAGCCAGCCACTGCCTTGGCAAATGCCCAAGGGCAGATTCCCACATATCCCGCAGGTTAAGAGCAGGCAATGCCTTCTGCAACCTTCCCAAATGTCAGCGAATTCTGCCTCACCCGCAGCCTCAACAACCGATAACAATAACCCTAATAAAGAGGTTAAAAGACCTGAACCAACAACTACTAAGAAAAGGGAGTTTAATTGGAAGTGTCGTCTGCAATTTAAATGTCACAGGAGAAATCTCTTTCGAGCTTCCCGCGGCTCAGGGCTATGAGCTGGCACTTACAGTGGCTGTGGAGGGAGACAAGGAAGGGTCAAGGAGGGGCTCTGGCTCCTGGTGCTCTGCTGGTCCCCACGCTGCAGCCAACAGCCCACGCTCCTCCCGTGGCATCTGCAGCACCAAGGATGAGCCCCCAAACCCAACTCGAGCCCTTACCTGGCTGCCCACCATGCGCTTGGAGCTGGGTACCCCTTTGTAGACAGTGGAACAAACAGAGGCATTTTTTTTGATCACTGATGGTAAAGCTAAATCTCTTTTTCTGTGGACTTTGCTCAAGAAAAACAATCCTTGCTACATCAATACCCAGAGATAACTCAATTCTCTAACCACGCAGAAGCATATCCCCCTCTTTGCACCCCTCTCCCACGCAGGAACACAGTGACAGCAGAAAAAGGCCTTTTCCTCCTGCATGACAAACTTCAGGAGGGGTTTGTACCCTGCGCCCCGATTCAGACAGCAGCTGAGCCGTGTGCCCGGAGGCATTTATTAGAAACAACAATATGGGATAGAGATGCACACGGTTAGAAAAGCAGCTCATACGCTTAGCAAGGTCACAGCACCGCGTTCAGTTTTCCAATCACTGCAACCTGCATTTGTGCTAGTGCTGGAGGCAACAGGACTGAATTATGCGTTACACTTAGGCAGGTAGCTATTCGCATCCTTTGCTGACTGATCACACCTCTTTCCAGTTAGAAATATGTAAATTGCATCTGTTTGGAACATTTCCCAGGCAACCCACCGAAGATGATGAATGTTTTTGAATAAACTGAAGGTTCAGGTGATTTTTTTCCAGGGAGGAAGGTTCCCCCGCTCCTCACACACCCTTTAATTCAATCCTGGAAAATCTGAATTTCAAGAGCTGGTGACTTGGGTTCTGTTTGGCACAAAACAAAGCAACCACCGACCTGCTCCACACACATACCCGTATCTGCTTGCTGTGATGCTCAGATGCCACTTTTGAGCCACCCAAGGTTGAACACCTTGCTGGCCTCAGCCTTGGACCTGGCCTTGTGGCCCGCTTGAAGCTCTGACAGCTCCATAGGCCACGGCTGAGATTTCAACCGCAGTGGAAGACTGAGAAGGGACTCTAATACATAAGCAAAAGGCACCCCACAAATATCTGAGCGCACTCCCAGCGACACTCAACACAGGGTAAGCTCTCACTCAGCCCAGGCATAAAGACAGACTCCTCTAAATCAGCTCTCAGCACAGGGGAAGAGGGGGAGAAGGATTTTCTCCCCTTCCAGTCAAGTTATCCTGATCCAGTTGCCTAGGAGGCGGCATTCCTGGGGGAGGTCCTGGCTGCCAGCCCGTTCTCCATACACTGAGCTTTCCCAGGAACACGGCACGTGGAAGTGCATAGCCAGGCGCTGCTGGGAACCCGTCTCCTTCGCCCCACAGCCGCTGACCATCCCCAGCAGCAGAGCAGCCCTGGTGCCAGCACTGGGACGTACTGCTCGCACAGGAGGCCCAAGCCCTGGTTCTGCAGCTGCAGAGCTTCCAAAACCAGGATCAGACACCGAGCCACATCGGTGCTTTGCCCTTCGCCCCGTCCCCTCTCCCGTGCAGCCCTCCTGAAGCAGCATCAGGCTCCAACCGCAGCAACATGATGGCACTACACCACCCAGAGCGACCTTTCCTTTTCCCCTTCTGCCAAGGTTGCTCTCAAGCTCCCGCACGCAGCTCCACACAGCAAAAGGAACAGGCGAATTGTTTACCTAAAAGCCTGGCTCGACATTTTAATTTTCAAATGCTTTTGCTCCCTTAAAAAGGGCTACAGAGGGAGGAGAAAAGGGGCTTTTTCTCCCCCCTTTCCAACAGTAGCTGCTGCAATAGGAGTCACTGCAGGTTGGCACAAAACCCAGTGAATATCGAGCTGCAGGGCACGGGCTGAGTCGATGGCCACAAGGGTCTGCACGTTGTAAGGATGGGCTGGGAGCATTCTGAGCACGCAGAGCACTTGCAAAGCCTATAGCTTCATTATTATTATTTATTAACTACAACTAAAAGCAGTGTTCAGACCACGAGGATATTTTCCCCTGTGCTTCTGCCTGGGGAAGCTGTGTTTTCAGAGCTGCCTCTTACCTGAGCAGAGGAGGAATTTCCAAAGCTGTTACTCTCCACTAGCACAGTGTCCAAAGCCTCACTGGAGCCTCCTGAAGCAAAGCCCAAACCAAACAGCGTGTCAAGTTCCACCACAACCAACCTTTCCACCTGGAATAATGCAGGTTTACATTCTGCACATTCAGCACAAACCATGCTTGCCATGAAGGTTCCAGTTATTAAAATGCATGCACAGCATCTATTTAAAGCCCCGAAAGCTACAGCCTTAACGGTTTGATCCACACGGCCAGTCTCTGCTCTGCTGCACCAGCACCATGCAGGTATCACCCTTTGCTGAGAAGCTTCCCAGCTTTGCCCTGGAATAATGAGGATCAGAGCCCGGTTACGGAGGGAGCCAGAGCAGGAAACAGGTATTTTACTTACAAAGTTTCCCACTTCCCTCATTACAGATCCTGCCAACACAAAGAGAAAGAGAGATAAAATAAATCATCATGGAAAACAAACAAGCAAGCAAAAAAACAAACAACCCCCCTTATCCTCATATTTCTACAGATCAAGACAACTGAGTACAGAGGACCTAATTGGTAATAAAGAGAAGAAAGGTTGAGAAGAGTGATGGCACCAGAGAAGCAAAACAGCCTTTTTTAAAGAGCATTTCCAAGCAGAGCCAGAGGTACCAGGAGGGAAGGGGGACAGGGATCACATGTCTGAAAGTGCAATTCTCACCAGTTTTGGTTGATCTACAACTGCTGAGGGGGATAGAGGAGAACTTAAATCTGGCAGGGCCATTCCAGCAGTGAAAACCTTCCTCTCCCGTCCCCCATCAGAGCAGATGTTTCCCCACCAACTTCCCCAGGCACGGGATGAGGCTGCTGGAACAGCAATTCTTCAATATCTGATCTCAGTCAAGCCAAGGTGTAATAACACAGTAATTGCAAATATATATATATAAAATGCAAATATATATATATATAAAATGATATTTTAAAATACCCATAATGAAGCCCCTTTGCCTTGCACCAAACTATGGGGACATGAGTTCCCTTGAGACATTCCTGATCCAGCCTGTACTCACATTGCTCCGGAAGGCTACTCCTCACCCAGGATAAACAGCCCTTTGCTCAGCAGGCCATCGGAGTGTTTACAGATTAGTTTTTCCTAAAGAACATCAACTCCATAAAACAACAATTAGTTACCCTCTGAATTTATGAGGGTAATTTGCAGTGCTGTTAAAGCACGGGCAGCCGCGGCTCTTACGCCACGGTAATTGTTTGCATTGCTGTGAAGGAGCCAGAATGGGGCACGCTGCTATTTCTGGGGAATGTTGGCTCTGGAAAGGAGCCGCTCTTGCCCTTCCTACGTGTGCAGGAGCCTCTCCTGCCAAGGGAAACCGCAGCCTTCACAAGGGCATCGCACTGCTGTCACCCACAGCAGTGTCTCTAGCACAGAGCAAACCAAATCCACCCAACACGATCCAAGCTGGGCACATACCAGGACACTTCCCCCACCCCACACACAAATTTCTTAAGTAAAAGTCACTGGAGTGTGGTAATTATCAGCTTAAATATAGGTGTGCCTCCAAGGGGGAGATAGGCATTAAAAGGGATAAGCCTTGATGGAGTTAATGGTATTTTCTTGCAGAGTCCCTAATGAAAATGAGCTCATTTGCATACCTGGCCACTCAGCACTGGCCGCTGCCAGCTAGTCAGCAGTCTCCTCCCACAAAGGATAAAAAGGCAGGAGCAGAGCAATTCCAGCAATTCCTTCCCATCCTTCTCCCTGTCCCGAGGCCCCTTGGGCTTCCCAGCCATGAGTAGGGCCGCTCTGCCCACGAGCCCAACCATGGATGAACACGTGTCACCCCGGAGAGCTCAGGGACACTGAACGGGCTGGCTGCAGCACGAGGAAAGAGGCTCCTTCAGGATCAGCTGGAAAACTGGGGAAGCTGAGAGGCTTTTTCAAAAGGAAGGAGAGAAAAAAAAAAAAAAAAAAAAAGACTTTCTAGTTCATAGGTGCAAGATATTTACCTTAATGTTTAATGACAATTTCTTGCAAAACAATATAGCAGAAACTCCCTGGGGGTTGCTAATGAGAGGCTGCATCTCCCACTCTCTTCTGCTGCTAAGCACCGAGGTGCCGGATACACAGGGTGCTGCAAGGCAGGGACTTGCTTGCATAGGACCCGATCAGCAGAGGCAGCTGGAGCTCCCATCTGGCTTCCAAAATCAAGAGTTTGGTGCCTTTGCAGGTCTAGACCCAAAGCGTTACCTTTACTGAGAGCCAAGACTAAGGCTCCGGACGCTAGAAATAAGAGGTCTGTTATCAAGCAAAGCTTTTCTCAGCATTCCCAGGTCTGTCCCCATGAGCACAGACCGGTGCCAGACAGGTCACTTGTAACCCAAGGGCTTCCAAGGGAACAGGGGAAGCAGGTGCCCCTTCAGAGCCTCCTCCAGGAGCATGACTAAGCCCTAGGAAAGGAGCTTATGGAAAACCTGGAGAACTTCAGATCAAGCCCTCACAGCACAGCCCACCTGGGGACAAATTGCCCATGCCACATGGCATGTGCCACTGTCAGCATCAGGCTACTTCTGCTCCCATTCTCCCTACCCCCTTTCCCATTTTTGACTCATAATTGACTTACTGTAAAACATACTGTGTCTCCTTCCCTAGGAAATATATTAAAAGCTGTATTGCATTCTATGGAGATGGGGCTTTAAATCCTAACTGTCCCCATTGTACACACCTTATGGCATCATTTTTAAATGCTAGGAGCATGTCCGCAGATTTATGCACATCTTTAAAGCCTAATTTACATAGAAAACAACCACAGAGTATTCCTTATGTCCCAGGGCACAAGAGATGCAAGGAGAACACCTAATGAATTAAAAGTGTTTGGATAAAACTTATAGAAACTCTTACATATGCTAATAAGATGAAAGACTGTAATTATGAGCTGAATTGTGTACTGACAGCAGTGGCTCTGTGCAAAAAGCGATAGAATTTTTCCATGTCCTTGAAGCCAGAATAACGTATTGTGAGCTGATACTTTCCCATAAATCTATCTTTTTAAAGCCTTTTCAACACTCCTGGAGCACTGGGGATGCTAAGGGATGCAATAATGACTTCTCAACTGGTTTGAATTTCATCTTTAGAGGTACCATCCCCTATCTGAGGGCACCTTTCCATTTCCTAAGCAGTGCTGATAGAAGGTAATTATAAACCTTAACTCCCATGATTTGGGTCATCAGCCAGTGTTCCCAGGAAAGGCACATTTAAACGAGGTGTGTATGTGCACACAGAGGGAAATTCTCACCGAGTTTCAATGCATTGATCTTTTCATCCAACATTAATTTTTAATACAGGAGGAACATAACTCTCTAGCACAAAGCTTGGAGGCAATAGAGTTTGTGTAAACAGCCAGCCACAGGGACACAGCGCTCCACAAACACGGCCATCCATTTCCACAGCTGCTTAATTTACGAGTTAGTGTTGGCTGTGCTGAAAACCCAGTGCTGCCCGGCCCAGCGCTGGCCAATGCGTGACACGGAGCGACATCCCCCAGGGCACTGCCTGAGGGCCAATTTAGACTGCAATCTTTGTGTATCACCGTACTGCAACGATACCTTGTGCTATGACACGCGCCAGCACAAAGCAGCCCTTGCAGAAGCGCTGTGTGAATGAGTGAAGTCCCCTCTCTGCAGCACAAGCCCTTGTGCAGGTGGCCCTTTCCAGGTATTCCTTAGGGACAACAGGAATGCAAAAAGGGACACTAAATCCTCGGCTCTCGGAGGAGGAAATCAGCAGCATCTTTTACATGCCTAGTATTAAGGTGATGACACACACAAAGCTCAGATTATCATCTTATTGCTACCAATGTAAGCCTACAGAAATGGTACCTGAGCCAGTGGAGCTGCCCTAGATTTGCCCCAACAAGATACTAGTTTGGACCTCCAGGAAACTAAAGGTTCACCTGGTTGAAATATTAATTTCTTCCTTTCCACTAGCATCTTCAGACTTTAACCTTAGTTGCCTGTGTTAACAGGAAGGAGCCAGCCAGACTATTCTCCAAATATTTGCAGCCTCCGCAAGCAGGACACCCTCACCTCCTTTTTTCCTTAAAGGATTTTGGGATATAGTCCTCCCTTACAGCTATAACTAGAATTCAGACAAGTAATTTTTAGTGCCTTAAACCACAAGGTTATTTAACAATACGGAATCGACTGGTAACCTTAATGTACCACCTGGAGTTTTAACATAAACCAAAGTTATTACACAAGAAATATGCAAAGACTGCAGTCTTTGAGAGTCCTTCCTACTGCCTCCTAGCCACAGCGCTGAGGACAGTCAGCATTTTCTGCAGATCAATATTGCATCTGGATGTGACCACCACTCTGATTATTGCCTCAATTAGGGAGGCAGGAATTTGCTTCTGCACCCCCACCCCTTTATTGGAGAAAGCACCGTGCATGTTGCCCACTGAAGTGATACCTGGGGGAAATCATTAACCCACTAATTTGAAATCAATTTAAAGTCCATTTGCCTAACGACATGAGCACTGTAAATTATCTATAAAATGTTAACTTATTAAAAATTATATCAAAAATTATTAATAGGCTTTTCCAGATGCAAGTTACGTCTAAAGCTTCATAATCCACATCTCTTTTGGAGAAAACATTAAAGCCTACTTAGGATAAGATGCCTTTTATGCCAAAAACAAGAGTAAAACGAGAGTAAACCCACTCTTGTGAACTCTACTATGTGAGTCTTTATGCATTCATCCTGGTAATTAGAGAAAGAGAAGTCACGGGGAGCAGAAAAAAAGGTTCTTTGAGTGTCTGTTCACGTTCGCGTACAAAATTGGTTTCAACTACATTTGCATTTTCAGAGGCAAAATTCCTCCGAGTGCAGAAACCACCACGAGCCCAGGTGACCTCGCACACACCCTCCCCGCATCTCCTTGGCAAGGACTCAGCCTGGCAGACTTTGAGCTAACACTGTGCAAGGAAGAACTTCTCCCCCTCAGCAAATATTTGAGTGACAGATTCGCACCAGCTAAAACAGTAGCAGGAAATGACTGTCAAAGCCTGTCTGTGGACAAAGTTGCAATTTTTCTGCTGACGGTAGAGAGACATTGACAACATTTCCTATCAACTTCAATACAGAGTGCTGGAATGCAGAGACCTTCAGATTATTTTCGTGTAATAGCATGTACCTGATCCACAAGAGATGAATATTTAGTCAATTGACCCGATTTAATTCCTTTCTTGAGTTGGTTCTGCAGCTTTAATCCCTCACGCAACACTCTTCCATCTCTGTCCTCTCCCAGGCACCTGCTCAGGATTTGCAGGGACACTCGTCCACAATCACTTATGGATCCAGTCTGTGCAGATTCTCCACCCCATGGAGGCTAGGTAAATTGTCAGTAATTTTCAAATATTGGTACCTACCTACAAAAGCACAAGCATAAAGAACTCAGGATTTCATTGATCCAAAGAGCAAGGGCACCTGAGGAAGCTGTAGCTTGTGTCCTGCAGCCCTAGGGACTGATGGACGAAGAGAATCACTGGGCACAGACTTAATGTAAATCAGTATCTCAGCTCCGCTGTTCATGAAGGAAATGCTCCAAGTGCGCCCTACTCTTGAGAGAAGGAAAAGGAGGCAGGGTAATTTTGGATGCAGTCAGATGTTGAGCAAATCCTTCAACCTAACATTCCCATTTTTGGGAATTTCAGGCGGAAGACACCACCAGGGTGAGACAACGTGAACTCAGCACAAAAAGCCTCGGATGGGGCCAAGAGGCAGGGACCAGGACAGGGAGAGCTCCCAGGGCCGGGACTAACCATTCCTGCGCCTACGCAGAGCTGGCTCACAAAGTCCAGCTGCTGCTGAAAGAGAGAGCTGCGTCTCAAGCCCTCCCTCTCCCATTAGGGCTCCATTTAAGCCCATCCTTGCATCTGTCTGGCTGACAGCTCCCTCCTCCTTCCTGCCCAGCAAAGCCCTTCACCAGACAGTCCTCCCTTCCTCTCTCCTAGAGAGACACCAAATATAAACCGGGAAGAACTTGCCAGGAAAGGAGAGCGGGAATTTTTAGGAGCTTCCTGCTCCTTCACCCATAACAAAACAGAGCTGTTTTGCCATTTGCTTTTGCAGCTCCCAGCTGAGGGCTAACACCCCCTCATTGATTGCCACAGCTTCTGCAGCAGGAGCACGATGCTGGAAACGCTTTTCCTTGGGGATGCACCAGTCCCTCTGCCACTCTCTATCCGCAGATGCCAGCAGGGCCCTGGCAGGACAGGTGACAAATGCAACAGCGCTGAAAGAAAAAATTGCCAGCTGAACCCTGGCCCCATTCCCTGCTCCCCTAGTGAAACCAATCCAGTTGGAAGAATTTCTGCCTGCTGATATGCTAATATTTTAAATAAGCTTTAATTGGCTTCCCAATGCTGGCAGTATCCCTACAAATATCCTGTGCCAATCCTCAGTTCTTTTCAGCCCCATCATGCTGCATCTTGTGCCCTGGCACTTCTGCCTGCATAGCCCAGAAAGAAATGGCCAGTTCCTCTCAGTCTGCCTGCCCCACTTATGCTATAGGATATATTTATTCTCTTGCGAAATCATAGCACCACCTGCTCTGATCATTTCACGGTTCCCGTTTAAAATATCCCTTGCGAGGAGACAAGAGAAAACCTGGTAGCCCTTGTGCTGGCAGCTTTCAGAGACTGGGAAGGAAGGGACGCGTGGGTGAAGGCGCGCGAATGAGACTTGAGTCATACACTGTCTTTAAGCTAGCACTTCTCTACAGCTCTTTTAGGGCTCAGTCCAAGAGTCCATGAATATTTCTGCAATGATTCCTTTACCAGCTCTTCCCCTTATTCCCCGATTTCCTTCCCCTATCCCTGTATCCCTCCCAAAGTGTCCATCATAGAGGGAGGGCCACATATGTGCTTGCCTGGATGCAAGGACTCTTGCAGTAAAGGCACCAGGGAAACTCAAAGCCATCCCAGGTGCAACGTGAGGCCTTGCCTGGCTCCCTGGGAACATCTTAGTCTTTATGTTTATTTCCCAGGGTGATCATCAAGCAAGACAGCAGAGAGACTTGTCACCATCCATCACGAGCTTCATTGTTTAGTAATAAGATGTATTGCCCCCTCGCAGCGAAATAGCACTGCAGCCAGAGCTCCCATTTGTTATGATCCGCCTGACTGGGACAGCTGTTCGTGTCACTGCCGTAAACACTCCATTTGGAGCAGAGACAGCACGTTTTAAGTGCTAATAAATGGCCCTGCAGGCTGCTGAACACACATGGTAACCAAGTAGCCACCACCAGCCTTCTGCAGCCAGGTTCCTCCTCAGCAGGAGCTTGGTGGCAGCAACCACCCTTATCCAAGTGGTGCCATCTCCCACCAGCCCCTTAAAACACAACCGGGGTAAGGGAGTCGGAACCAGGGCAGCTATAACTCCATGGCACGACCTACCACATCCTCCCCAGCACCCCCTTAACCTCGTTGGGGTCCTTTGGAGCACAACTAGGGATTGCAAAGTGCTCAGAGAACTGGCTGCTCTGCAGGATGTGTTACAGGACCCGGCAGCTCACAGCAGCTTTCTCATTTGAACAGCAACAAGGTCAGAGCGGTGGTGCTGACTGAAGGAAAAGAAAAAGAAACCCAAAACTTACTGGTCTCTGAGTGACAGGAAGGGGCTGCATGGGCTCTCCCATGGTTAGCTTTGTTGGAAAGCACCTCAGTAGATCAAAGAGCAAGAGGGAAAACTTTGTAGAAAGCCTTGGTGCACTTCTCTAGGAATATACAGCACTAAGCCAGGGAAAACAGGATTAAAGGCTCAGTTAACCCGGTGCTTCCTGTGCTTTCCCAGGATTACAGGTATTCTCTGATCTCAGTTTTTTACAAACTGTAGACTGCTCAGCCTTAGCAAGGGTGGAATGTCTTCACAGTGCAGCCTTGGACTGCTCAAGAGCCATCATGAGCCCTTCAGGCCAAGAAGGCAAATAGCACAAGGCACAAGGCAAAAAGAACCTGCCCTGGTATCTGTGGGTTCCATCAGATCACCAAACTATTCCAGCTGTGCAGCAAGCAGCAGTGTCACTGCTCCTGAGGAGAAAATCACCTGTGTCTAATGAGAAAAACAGGTAACAAATATGCACAAAACACCCTTTGTCAATGCAATTTCTCAGCATCTCCTCACAGCCTTGCAGCTTAACAAGGACTTAACTCCAGCCAGAAGTTTCAACATCCAAAAACAAAGAGCTGGAGAGAAATCCCACAGGTAGCAGATCCGTTAGCACTTCTGGGCTGCATCTTGCTCAAGGGACAACCACAACCTCAGGCAACATGCAAGGAGAGGAACCACTGCTGCTCCCTCTGTAGCGACAAGACAATATTGGCCTTCAAACAACTCCTTGAAGCAAAGCAGAGCAGCTGTGGGAAGCAACAACAAACTCACCATGCTCTTGAACACTGCCAAGGGACAACTTGAGCCTTTCATCATTCTCCCACAGCACAGAACTGTCCTGAGAGGCAGTGCTTGACACAGAAAGAAAAGCCCGGTCCACCTTTAGGCAGGCAGTTGTAGGCAATTAGCTTGAGTGCCGATTGTTTAATCAGTTCACCTGCTTCTGCCTTCCCCTTTGTGAGTCTGCAAAGGGCCAAGCAAAGCCCACGCTGCCAGCCCTTGGGAAGAGCTCCTTGGACCTGCTCAAAGCAGCTCATGGGCAGGTTGGAGAGAAAGGAGCCAAATCCTGACTTGTGCCCAACACAGCACTACCCTTCACCACCAGAAAAGCTCAGTGTGACAAAGGCCACCAGCTGGGAAGGCTCAGGAGTGCAGCAGCCATGGAAACCTTCCCTCAGTCACCCTCATTCAACTGAAAGGGCATTAACTCCACTGACCTTCACCTCAAAACAAACAAACCAAAGCCTCAAAATACAGAAAAGCAAAAGGAAGAAGACAAACAAGGCACATGCACTCCCTGCCTGTGTTAAAAGCAGCCTGGGGTTTCCCTATGCCAGGAAGGGTGCCATCCCCTCCGTATTTTGTGGTTCTGTTCATTAAGGAAATAACTTCAAACAACCATGTTTGGTGGGGCAGATATTTGTTAGCCTTCTCCATCACTTATATCCTCCAATGAAGCCAGAGCACCTTCATGATGGTTGAGAAGATGTCTGCACCAGTGCCTGTAGTGAACACAAGCATGAACTTACAAACATTTACACAAAAAAAGCCATGAGGTAGCAAGAGTCTCCTGCCTTGTTGTCAAGTCACATGAGCCCCAACCCTCTTGGGGCCGTGTTTCAGCACAGCCCTTTCAGGGGTAGATGTCCTGACCCGCATCCTGGGCACTTCTTCCACTGAGAAGTGACCCAGCAGAAGCCTTTGGTTAGGACGGAGGACATTCCTAAATGCCTAAATCAAAACCTGTATGTAACTCAGTTCAAGCTCCTCTACATGCTGAGCTGCTGTTTACTAGCTGCACTTTAGTGGCAGATTAATGTCTCCCTTGGACTGAAATGCGCAAACACAAGCTCCATCCCTGCAGGAGGGCTTCTCTGCTTTCAAGTGTTCAGATCTTGGCCTTTGGCAGCCTTGGTCACCCCTGTCCAACGTGCATTAAGCCTCATTCTCATCCAGGCTCTTCTTCCACTAGTTTTCTACCTGCCAAGACACCATCCTGGCTGCTAACGCTCCTGCCTCCCGGCTTCCCGGTCTTTCCTAATGCTTGTTGCGTGCAGCTGGCTGGAATGCGGCTTCCTGCTGAGCTCTGGGGGCAATAAATCTGCACGAAGTTGAGGAAGAACGAAATAAAAGAAGAAAAAATCATAATAAAGACAGGCATCCAGGGCCAGCACTCAGAAACAAGACACAGAGCCCTTCCAAGCTCCTGCTGCTCGGGGCTCACGTTGTTTTTCCCACTGTTTGGCACCAAATAAAACCCTGGCACCTATCCACCCCATCAGCACCATTCTGAGCCCTGAGGAGCACACGGAGGCCGAGTAAGGAGGATCCCAGGGGCTCAGGAGGAAAGTGAGCCGTCCTCTCCCGGAGATCCGGGTGTCCATTGGAAGGGAAGAGCGTTCCCGGAGGTCGGGAGCACACGGGACGTGTGGGATACACAGAAAGCCGTGGACTAAACTGGGGTCCCCACCCAGCGACGTCTCCATCTCCACAAATGCCATCAAGGAGCCTGCACAGCCCCTCGCCAGCACGACATGTGGGACAGGGTATCTATGGGGGGAGGCTAGAGGAGGAGAGAGACGTGTGGGTGAGGGGAGGGCTGAGGACCGAGGAGAGGGAAGCCCCCAAACGCCCCATGGACACGCTCTACTCTCCACGCGGAGTGAGCCGAGTCCTGTCCTGAGCTTTACACCCCGTTTCTGCGCATAAATCACCTGCAAGAGACGTGGAGGGAGCAGCCTGGGAGGACGCGGCGCCCGACGCGGCGCCTTGACGCAACGCGGCGCCTCGTGAGGCGCCCGGGCGCTTCCCTCGCCTCAGCACCCAACGGCCGTGAACGCGCATCCCCTCACCGCGCCGGAGGCCCAAGGAGCCGAGCGAGCCAACGTCAAAATCTTTTATTTAGTCTCCAAAAGCCGAGGGACACCGAAAATAGCGGCGGCGGGAGACGCCTCACGGGAGCGAGGCGCCCAGGAGCGGCGCTGCCCGCGCGGGGAGCCATGGCCAGGTAGGGAAAAAGCTTAAAAAGCTAAAAAGCGCCGGGGCCACAATATGGAGCGCGGTTTGCCCCAGCAGGGACCAAGCAAGGGGTCCCCAGCCCCCTCTGAAGGGACCTGCACAGATTTAGGACAATCTCCCCTCCCTGGAGCATCAGTTTTCAAGGATGCATCCTTCCAAATGGGATTTCCCAGCATAAAATGAGCTGGCAGTGAACAGAAATAGTTCATTTCAGTGTGCTACCACTGCTAAGTTGTGTACTTCTTTTTTTTTTTTTAAATAATTGCAGCAAGGAGATTGTTTTGAAATGGCAAATTGGAGCCTTTCTTTCCCAATAAGGGTGGGAGGGAACATTTCGGTGACACCGGGCCGCTGTGCTCTGGTGTTTACAAACATCGAAATTGATACCTTTGCGGGCAGCATTTTAACACAGTCGCATCCTCTGGCTGCGAAATCATCTCTCAGAAATATTCGCTACGTTTTTGTGCAGGTTTTGCAAGCGCTTTGGGTGCGAGCGGCTTCCTTCAAAGAGGTGAACGTTGCTCAGCCCAGGAGCTCATTTGGGTGATAGGAAAATCATTAAAGGACAAAGAGAGGCAGAGGTGGAGGAGGAATTAATTTAGAGGAGCATCTGCTGCCCGCGCCACGCCAGGCAGGTGCTTCTTATTGCAGGAGCATCTGCCACCGAGCAGGGCTGTCAGCCCCACCTTCACATTTGCTCACATAAATCCACCCATTTCTCTCCCTTTCTAATTTTAGGGTTATTTTCTAATGGCAAGGAAGGCTCCTGCCTGCCTGGAGAGGGATGGACACCCGTGCCAGGGATTTACTGTCTCCACAACGCTGGGGAGATCAGGGCACTGGAAGCTTTTGGGGGAAGGCAGGGCCCTGGGTCTAAGTCTCACATGGAGAAAATATCAACCATCCCCAACACCAGCTGTGCAAATGTCTAATTAGCTCTCCAAGAGAAGACAAATGACACGACTATGTTTAGGTTTTCAGCTCACCAGTGTTCAGCAGGTCTCTGTAGTGGAAACCAGGGTCTAGAGGGGCAGGAGCTTGGATCACATCCTGGCTCTCCTGCCACCCTAGCACAATCTGGAGCAAATTCCTCCTCCTCTCTGCCAGTTTCCTTGCCTGAGCTTCTCAATAACCTTTGTGAATCATCTGTGACAGCTCTGCTCTTCTCAGCCTGCCTCCTTTTCCTTTTAATTGCTCCAGCCACTGCTCTCCCAGCGCACTCCTAGTACCACCTCAGACACAGAAGGACAAAGTCATATCCTGCGCTTGCTATTACCAGGCACCCTTATTGCCCTGGGTTGAGGAGGGAAAATGACAGCCTGTGTTTTCTCCTGCCTGCTCCAGGAAAGGGGACAGAACCTGTCAGATGCTAAGAGCTCCGTTATTTCTGTCTGCAGCAGCCCAGCAAACTGCTGGCAACTTCTAGCACCCTGCCAGATCAGACTGTGGAGACATAAAAGGTTTGCCACTGCTCTGAAGTTAATTTTTGCCTTCCAAAAGCATCTGAGAGCGGTCCCAGCATGGTGCGCTGGAGGTGAGGAGCTTGCACAGCCTCTTTAGAGCGAACAAAACCACAGGACGCCTGGGGCTGGAGCGAGCTTTACATTTTGCGTGATTCAAAGCAGATCCATGCCTTTGCTTTTTGATCCTTCAGGGCTTCTCCGCGCTCACAGAAGGAGGGTCGTTGTGCAAGCATGTGCTTCATTCCTTCCTCTCCTGTCTGGTGACCTGGAAATAACCATCTGCTTTATCACCCTGCGGAGGCTGAAGCATCAGCTGGATTTGGGTCAAGCTGCCAGCACCGGCCTCCTTGGCAGCACTGGGTCTCCCTTGCTCTCTCCAGGCAGCTGCATAGGTCTCAGTGCTGCAGGCTGCCCCTTGCTTGCTGCCCCACAGGGACCCTCGGGACACCTTTAGGATTTAAACTGGGAGAGGAGACCTTGGGGAAAGAAGTGCTTGTAGATCAAAGCTGGGGCCAAACACAGAAGCTCTAGAAAACTGATGTGCTCCTGCTCTTCCCCAGCCTCTCTACCCGCTCCAGGATTGCTCCATTTGTGCCCTGGCATCAATGAGGCCCAGCCAGAGCCCTGTCCTGGCACTGCCCACTCCAGCTGACACCTAATGGTGCCGAGCACTTGCTTTAGGAATTAGTGTCGGTCCATTCTCAGGGAGGATCCCACTCATAAAGGGAAGCAGGAAAGGCACCATGTGAAGCTGTAAGAGATAGACAGGGAGACAGCGACCCAAGCAGAAGCAGCTGCTGCTCAGCAGCCTGGTGCCCAGGGCACAGCTGGCAGTGGGGACTGGAAATAGAGTCAGTCGGGACAGAGAATGCAAAACCACCGGGGACCTCGGATTTGCAAACAAATGAGAGTCAGGCCGCGTTCCGGCTGCCTCCCTCTGTTGGCATCCCTGTAAATAACATTTAATGGAGTTCCCAGTAGGCCTGACTGCCCTCCACTTCTGCTGGGGACCAGATGTGGTGCATATCAATGCATACCCTTAGTTATTTCAATTTTAAGAATATGATAGAAGCAGTGATGCTTAAAATGTACTTGTTAATGGCGCCTGTTTGCAATTTCATTTTACTTTAATATAAACCATCTGTTCTGAGCAGGCAGCGGCCTCGGGCTGAAGCTCCACCACCTTGATGGCTCCACCAGAGAGGCAGCATCTGAGCTGCCGCAGGGGAGGCAGCTCTGCTGATCTGTGCCCAGCCCTGGGCTCGGCGTGGTGGAGCAAGAGGCGAGCAAGCTGCTATGGGCACCAGCGGCGTTCCTGATGGCTGTTCCCAGATCCAAGAGCTCCAGGGGGACCTTTCCTCTGGGAAAGGGAGTGCACTGACCCTTCAGAAGGAAGGGGAGAGCCATGCGTGCAGGCAGCTCCCTAAGGACGTGAGCAGATACCCCTGCGAGATGCTGCCCAGCATCTCCAGGGCAGATCCCTGCAGAACAACTCGCTTGGAAATGTGTCTCCTGTCCAGCGAGCTCACTCCTGGCCCACCCAGAGCACAGGTCTGGCAAAAGCGCCCAGAAAGTGAAATTCCTGGGGCTGTTCATGAGCTCTCTGCTGTTTTGTAAAGACTCAGGGAGCAACACACAGCCCTGGGGTAGAGGCAGGACATCCCTTCAAGAGCCATCACTGCAACATTGACCCTGGAAGAGGGAGGAGAAGGGAAAAGCTTTGAAAGGGATTGGGTGGCCGACCTTACTTCTTCCCTTTACCTTTGTGGTTCCAGAAAAACTCTGTTCATTTAAAAAAGAAAAAGCAAAGCAGAAAGAAAATTGAGAAGGAAACCTCCTCCCCTGCTATTTTCTGGCTGAGGTATCCCCTGGGCAGCCCTCGCTTTCAGTCATCCATCCATCACTACTGAAACAAATAGAAATTTAGAGCAAAACCCATTAGAAAATAAAGTGCATCTTGAGTTGAAAAAGTTCTGGAAAAAAAGGGATTTTTTTTTCCTTTTTTTTTTTTTTTTTTTCTTACAAAAGATATCCTTTAAAAAAAGAAAGAAAGGAAGAAAAAAAGAAAAGAGGAAAGTGAGCAAGAGGACAGAACAGGTAGCTCTTGGCGTAGGGTCTACAGGGCTGTCCCGTTAGGGAGAGGGATCTTAAATCCGCTCTTCACGAGGGCGAGGCAGATGCAGAGACCCAGGAGGCCGGCGAGGAGCACCCCGGCCAGGGCCTTGAGGAAGGAAGTCCTGCTGCGGACGAAGGTGCTGGGGCCCATGATGCTGAGCAGGGCTGTGCTCACAGTCAGCGTGTAGAGGATGGAGACTCCTGTGTTGAGGGCCACGATCTTCCCGAACTTGGCGAAAGGGGCGATGATGCAGAAGAAGAGCGGGACGGTGGCGATCACCGTGGTGACGGCGCTCGAGACGATCGCGACCCCGACATGGCGGACGGCCTCGATGGTCCTCCGCTGGCGGCACGCGGTGGGGTCCTGGCAGGAGGGATGGAGCGGTAAGGGCGAGTGGGGATGAGCGCATGGGGCTGCAGTGATGTTCAACCCTTGACGGGGCTGTTCTAGCTCAGGGCATCCTCATCCAGGACAAAGATGCTGCCTGAATGCAGGGGGCATCTCAGGATGGTCTTCACTGGGGCATGAAAGGAGGGTCCCTTGGTCAACAGGCCAGTGGCCACACGGGAAGACCCTTGCTGGGCTCCCTGCACTCGGGCACATCAACTCGCAGCACCAACCAAGCAGCCGCCCTGGACACGCTGTGAGGTTGCAAGACCCACCCGCTGCTCCTTGCCCCCCAAGCTCACCCCTGCCTGGTGCAGCGGGAGGTTCTCCCCGGCCAGCAGGTAGCCCTCCACCAGGTGCACGCAGTAATCCACAGAGGAGCCAACGAGGATGGAGAGGGAAATCGCTTCCACCGCCCCCATTTCCCAGCCAGACCAGTACATGATGGTCACCACCAAGCAGACCACACCTGCGGGGACAAGAAATATCAACCACCACAGGTAAGAAGGTCCTATGTGTTGCTTGTTGAAGTCACACACAGGCTGAACACATGTGTGTTGGGTTTCTTTTTTTTGGATTTTTTTTAAGGCAAGAGTGATGTTTGTTTGTGAGTCATGAGTGGGAGACTAAGTGGTTTAAAAATGATAGATTTGATTTTTTAAACAGGCAAGTTTAGCAACACACTTAGTCCATAATATCAAATCACCAGCCAGGGAGAGGGAGGCTGTTTACAAATTTGCTTCAAATACTAACAAAACCGCTAAAATATTCAGCTTTTACAATCTCCCACTGCTTGGAAACAGCAGCCACAGTGCAGAGTCTTGAGAAGTAGCTCAATTGTTATTCAGAGCACGTGGGACTTAATCACATTATTATACATAACAGGCAGACATGGCATTTGTGTAGCTAAAACCCTTCTTTAATCAAATAGAAGGGATCGTGTAGATAAAACACACTGGGAATTAGACACAAAAATCTATTTTCCTGGTGAGGTCCCTCTGCACGCGCTCAGAGTTTTTCCCACTCATTCAGGTAAATCAGAACTGAGTCCTGAAAGCCAGAAGGGTTTATATAGAGTTAAGAGCTGTTTGTTTAAAAAAACAAACAGCTTGTTGTGTTTTTTTTTTTTATTATTATTTTACCTAAAATGCTGAGCAGCACTGGCAGCAGGAGGAGGATGTGAGTGGTGAATATCGCCACGGCAGCCACACAAATAACCAGCGAGAGGATGAGGCCATACAGGGCGCTCTGCACTCCTGCAAGAAAAGAGCCAACCGATTTGCATCCTGCAAGGTGGCAGGTGAGGAGGACACTGTGACCCTGCTGGGACAATCACTGAGCAGAGAGCAAGAGGAGGATGACAAGTGGGTGACCCGAGTTCTTGCCTGCCAGGTGAGCAGGGCAAAGTCCCTTCCCCTCCCTATTTCCATGGGCTTTGCCTTGGATTTCGACCCTGCCAGCTGCCAGGGGCAGAGCTGAACAGGTTGAGGAGCTTGCACAGCAATGATAAGGAGAGTAAAACTTGTCCATAAAATAGGGCATCAGAAATAAGTATTATAAGATAAGTAACCTCAGAGACCTGGGCTTTCTCAGGTAAATAAACACAGCAGTCACTTGCCTATGATCTCCATGAAGATCTGCTTCCAGTGTTCGCAGGTCTGGAAGCCGCGTCGGAGAGCGGAGCTCTCTGGGAAGAGCTGAAGCTGCTGCTGCAGGAATGTCTCCCATTTCAGGTAGTCAGTGTACGTCTGGAAGGAAGATTTCCCTTTGTAGGTTGTCTGTAAGGAGATGAATGGGTTATTGCTGTGTCCTGCTGCTGGAGCAGGGACTGCATGGCAAGGGAGGAGGTAGAACAAGTCAACTGGTGTTGCAGCACCAGGGAAAACTGGCAGATGGGCAAATTACCACCAGCTCTGCCCAAGCGCTCAGGGTAAGAGTGGTGTGTAGGCACCTGTCTGCAACAAGGAACAGGCACCAGGAAGCACCAAATTACAGCTGCAAATGGAAGTGGCCAGTGCAAGGAAAGGACAACTAAACCCCTAGAAAGCCACAATGAACCATCACAAGGGGACATGGTGATGATGCCATGTGCTCACCGATTCAAATGCCATGGAGATCCACTGCACCTTTCCCTCCTTCACTCCCACTGCCCCGTGAGAGAGCTGCCCAGGCAGCAGGTTTGGCTCAGGGATGTTCTTGCACTCGGGGTGCAACATCTGCAGAAAGGAGGAGATGCTGTAACCTGCAGAGAAAAAAACAAACAAAACAAAACCAAGGAGTGGAGAACAGGAAAGGGAAACACATGGGAGCAAGAGGGAAGGAAATAAGAGAAAGCTGCAGACCCCACTTAGCAGCATTTGTTTCCCCTGCAACTATGACTTGCAAAAGTACTTAGATTCTCAGCACCAGAGCCCTTAACAACTGCCAGCTTGAGAGGGCCCTCAGTACCCAGCAGGACACTGTCACAACTGCTTGTCCCCAGCCTTCAGGAACAGCAAGTGCTGAATTCTGCAGCACAGGAACTGTCTGTCTGGCCTGGTGTGAAGATGTGAGGTTGGCTTTTGGCCTAAAACACATAGTCCCTCCCTAAACCCAGCTACATAACTACGTGACCTCTGGACTTGGGAGAGGGTCACTAGGAAGGACATGAAACCACATGCACAGAGAGGAGCTCATCAAGCTGTGATGTGCAAATTTAAAGCCCCTATAGCCACTCTCCTTAGCCTGGAGGATGAGAACCAGCATCCACCCAGGTTCTCCAGATCTCCCCAGGGGCCTTGAAACTGGCATTAGTCCCACGTACCAGAGGGCAGGCACTGAGCCCCTCCTGGCTTCACCAGCTCGGCGTTGCTGGCAATGGCTTTGCAGAGGCGGCACAGGTTGCCAATCTCTTTGAAGAGGTCGAAGCTGTCATCATAGATAACGCTGCCCTTTCCCAAGGAGACACAACAACAAGAGCACCACACGTGAGGCACACATGGCAAGTAGCACGAGAAGGCAGAAGCCAAGTCCCCTCCTGGGCCCACAGTCTGGGACCAGCTCCGATGAGGACAACCTGAGGGCCTTTCTACCAACAGGGTCAAGTTCTATCTGCACAAGAAACCTGTCCCCATGTCACCTATACGCACACCTGCAGCACCCATTCACTGCACTGGACTAGAGGACATCCCAAAGTCCCTCCCATCCGGAATTATCCAGTGAATTTGTTTCTGTTCCTTGAGGGGAAGCAGAAAGCTCAACCACATAAATTCACCAATGGACTTTTGTACCCATAAGAGGGCTTGCACTGGTGACACAATTCAGGCAATAAAGTGTTAAAAAAATAAAATAAAGTAAAATAAAATCAGAAATCTTTGCTTTGCCAAAAAAGAAAAAAAAAAGAAAAGAAAAAAAGCAGCAAGAAACTATTGCAAAAATCCAGGCAGGATGAGGAAAGCTCTGCTGACAGCAGGTTGTCTTTGCCTAAGGAGAAGCTGCAAATGGAGCATTGCCCAGAGCTGAACTCTTCTTCTGCCCACTCCACTGTCTGCATTTTGCACTGCCCTTTCCAGAAGAAACAGCAATTCTCCCCAGTCAGAAAGCAGGAGGAACTGAGAATTTGATGTGCATTTGTCAGGAGAATAGTTAAGCAAAAATTCTCTGGGGAAAGGCTGTGAATATGTCAAAGGATCAGATTTGGGAGAAAAGCTGTTCCTGGACAAGCTATATTCAGGAGCCTTTCTCTGGTACAGTAGTCGATTTGTACTTTGTGTTAATATTTCACAGCAGGATAAATAATAATTATAGAAAAATAGCAGTTGCTGAGATCTGGAGCTTATAGTGAGGTTTCCATACAGAGCTCAGGATGGCTTTGTTGCTAAAAGCCTCAGGATTCAAAATTAGAAGGTTAGACATGGTGCTCAGAGGGATTTGCTAGCAAATCTAAAACGGTTTCAGCAACGGGCTTATCTCCATTATTTGCGATTTTGTTAAAACAGAAATGTGCTTTTGGCTCATCCCAGCGCTGCCATCTCTGCTCTTCCATCTGGCTTGCCTGCTGGACCGTGCCGACAGGGCTGCGGGGATTAACTCAACACCATCCGGGGGGACCTCGCTTCGCTTGCCAGCCCAAGGCAAGGCTGTTCGCGCCGGAAAGCGTGTGTACCAGGTCTCCAATGACGTGGTTGTCCGTGCGCCGGGTGCGGTTAATCCCTCGGATCCCGAACACCACAAACACCATCGCTCCCGTGTCCACCAGCGGCCGCACCGCCGGCTTCCCGCAGCCGGTATTCATGCAAGGATTAAATCCAGACGTAGCCGAGAGCTTCGCTTTTGGTGCTGCTGTCAAATACAGAAGAAAAGGAGGTTGCATCAGAAGAAAGCAGAGAATGGGCTTCTTTTCTGGCCTAGAAAGCATCAGTGAGGGCTCAACACGCTCTTATCAGCTTACCTTTCTCACTGGGAACATACAGGATGCCTTTGGTGGGTCCATCTGGGCTAGAGCTGAGAAGACAGCCAGGAGGTGCCACACACACTCGGCCATGGTAAGGGGGCCTGTGCGACTGGGCGAAATACAGTTTCCTGTGCAAACAGAGTTCGTTACGGGGATCAGAGGTGATAAAGACGGTGTGTCCAAAGCACTAGAGAGAATCTCAGGGCCATGGGGAAGGAGAAAGGGAGCAACTCCAGATCTGGATCCCCAGCCACACGTATTGCGTGCTGCCTGGTGAGCCAAGAGTTCAGACAGGTAAGGGAGAGTTCAAAAATGAACAATTTATTTCTGCCATCCAAAGCCCTCAGTCACAACCCTGATGCAACCCAAAGGTCCTGGACGGCCTTTGCCACATCAATGCCATCAATGATGGGCCTGCAAAACAACTCAGCAAAGCCAGGCCTCCAGGGATGTCACCAAGTGAGGGAAGGACTGACACTGGATATGAGGCCCCCCTTATCGGTTGTTCAGCTCTGCTCATGTTCCTGCCTGGCCCTCAGCGGGGTTTGGAGCGTTACCGCGTTCGCTGCTGCTCCTTGGCGGCCACGTAGAAACTGAAGTCGAACTTCCAGCCTCTCTTGGTATCGCAGGACAAGGTGGTCATCATCCACTTCCTGGGGCTCGTCTGCTTAAGCAGCCCTACTGTGGACACACAAGCTGTCAGCTTCCTGGTGAAGTTACCGAAAGGCACTCTATACACCTAAGCAATGGATTAATGAAAACAGACACTTAACTCCACGGGGTTGTAGCTTGTCGCACGTTAGCATCACACACTCCCCTCTTCCCTGAGCACAGCCACACGGAATGAGCCCTGCAGCCACAAACCGAGCCAGTCCCCAGCCTGTGTGTCCTTCCCAGCCACGACTAGGGTTTAACAGGGTCCCTCATCACCCGCATTCTCCATGGCCCTAAGCTGGCTGCTCTGTGCAGGGTGAGGAGATCTGAAAGCAGCTTCTCCTGTAGCTGTTGGTCGTGCACTGAGCAGTGTTCCCTGCTCCCCAGCTGTCTAGGAAAAGACAGGAGGCAGCTGTTTCAGCAGCAGTTTGTAGAAGAGGGAGTTTTTCTGAGGATGCCAGGCCCCATCCGATTCCCACCGGTATCTTAGACTACCGCTCCCATTGCCGACTGTCACAGAGCAGCAACAGCCCAGCACTGCGGCAGTGCCAGGCACAACGGCTGCCTTCCTGCAACACCCTGCGTGTCCCCGTGTCACCCCGAGCCCCGTGGAGAGGCTCTCGTGCTCACCTGCTGTGTGCTGCGCTCGAGAGGACTCCAAGATGCCCCCACTCACCTGGAATGAAGGCACCTCCCCATCTCCCGCTGACACCATCTGCCAGGGCGCAGGGACACTGGCGTTGAGTGAGAACCTGTAGATGGCTGGTCTGCCCTTGCCTCTGGACTTGGAGATATACACAGTGCCCTGCAGATCTGCGGAAAACACAGCGGGGGAATGAGTGTTAACGGCACCTCTCAATCAGCAAATCCTACGAACAGGGGCAGCAGCTTTTGGTCTATCGTCTCCCCGGGGCAGCAGGCACAGCTTCTGCCTCCTAGCAGCACGGCACCTCTTTGAAAGGATTTCACAAATACATCCTGAGCTGCAGTAATTCGTGACGGTTTATTGATTCGCGACAACCTAGGACCCAGCCCAGTAACTCTTTTATCCTCAAAATCCCCTGAGAAGCGGGCTGCATTTACTCTCCGCACAGCCTGCCAACAAGGCTGTGAAATGGGACTGGGATGCAAAAGCTCCGAGCAAATAAACACGTGCTCAGATTGAGCAGGCCAGGGAGATCTGTCGCTAGTCTGTGCTGCCACCTTGGTTGTAGCGTCCAGTTCCACATAGCACAAGAAATTTGGATGAAGGAGGATAGTACTGATGCCCTTATCACCAGCATCAAGCCAGGGCTCGGTAGGGTTGAGCCTGAATAAAATGATTCCCATGAGCTCTTCAGAACACAAATAATTTGATCTTCATCTCAGGATCTTTGGGCCCCGGACCCAAACGTGGCCAAAGCCAGAGCCATCAGATGCCACTCACCTTGCTGCCCTGTATCACTTATGCTCCCTTTGCTCCCCCAAGGCAACCCTGAGCCCCTCTTCTTTTTTTCCAAGGAGGTTCGCATGTTGTTCTGCAAACTGCGGGGCTTTTCCTGAAACAAACCTGTCCCAAAAGGTTAGTCAGGGATGAACGGGTGAATGTCACAGTGGAAGAACTGCCAGCCCTGGGCATGCAGCTGCTCGAGCAGGGAAAACATCAGGGACTCTGATATCCAACACCAAACCCTCATCAAGGGATGCAGAGCCACAAATCCCCATCTGGCCACTTGGATGGTCTCCTAGGTGTAAAAGGAGCCGCTTTCCATGACCCTGTGTTGCAGCAGGGCTGCCCAGAAAAGACTGGTCACTTTTGCTGGACTATAAGGAATTGCTCTCGCAGAAACCCTCAGCCAGACCCTGGCTAAAGCAGCTTTTTGAAAATACACCATTCCCATGGGGAACTCCACCATTCCCCTCCCAGGATGCTACCCCTTTCAGTGGGATCTGTACACTGAAATACTGGGAAGATTCAGACCTCTATCCCATGTTTCAGCACCCTCAACCCAGTGTCCGGGCTAGGCTGCAGCCAGTGTAACCTGGGGCCCAGCATTCTCACCTGAGCAGGTAATGCAGGAGATGCCTTCAGCACTCAGGTTGTATTTCAGGTCCAGCAGCACCTGGATGTTAGTATCCGGCCGGAATAAAACCGGAGCGCGGCTAGCTGGACGGAGTCGACTAGCAAAGACTATGGACAGGAGCAGAACGAGGAGAAAGAGCCCTGCAAGAAGAAGTTCTGATGAGTATGTGGGAGCCTGTGTGCACCTTGCACTTGGGACATACCCAGGCAGCAGAGGAATGGGGACAAGATGCTGTTTTCAAGGGAAGAAGGGAACTGCCCCTGAAGTAAACTAGCGGCTGGGCTTTCTCTTTATAAACCTCATGACTAGAAAACTTCCCATCAGGACCTGCCATTCCAGATCTGAGGGTGAAAAGAAGGGTGGAAAAGCCCAAGAATTCCTTGTGCAGTTCCTCTAGGACCCTCTGTGCTGGGGACGCTCATCCAGTGGGGGTCTATCAGGTGCCTTTACGCAACCTCCTCTCACCAGCAATCCAAGCTTGGAGATTGATCAAGATCCTGTCAAACCCCTTAAATCCACGCAGATGAGGTATCTCCCCTCCTTCCTTACCCACGATCACCCATCTGCTCTTGACTGCAGACCACAGCACCCAGTGCTCCAGCAGCTCCTGCAGATGGGCTATCAAGTGTCCCCGGTTGCTCTTCTCTGCGGGAAGCTGCAGATTCTCTGGCATCACAGATACCAAGGGCACATCACCCATTTCCAAGGACACTAGAAAGAGAAAAGTCCAGGGGAGTCTCAGTAATCAGTGCTATGCTGAAGGCAAGTCCCTGCCCAGAACATTCCCATTGTGGGATTTAAAAACAAAAACATCCCAGAAGGTTTTAAAAGCTCCGTACAACGGGGTATGACCCGTAAATACCCTTATCTTTAGTCAAGGCTAGAGGAAACATCTACTGTTAACAAATGTTAAGCACATTTTTGGACTCTTTTTCTAGATTATGTGGTCTCAGGAAAGACATTGCCACCTTTGCCATGAAGGAAGAGATGTTTTGTGGAGGTGATGTTGGAAAAAAAGTGTTCTCTTCCCTGTTTCCCAAGCACAGCGCTCTGAATGGCAAGGAAGAGGGAGAGACTCTTCCTCTACTCAAAGACAGGGTGTCCTGGGGCTGTGGATTAGATATTTTGTGGCTACACACACAGCAGTTAAGGATTCTAGCCAGAGAATACAATCCATATTAGACCCAAGAGGACTAGCAAAGAGCTGGTAAGCGTGTGTTGACACCCACTGAAGATCTCAAAGTAGTTTGCTGGAATTAATAAGTTTGTACTGCCACAACCTCCCATGATAGCACTACCCCCAGCTTAAGAGTAGGGCAACCGAGACACAGAGAAATGTCAGGGACAAAAAGACTCCAGGACAGTGTGGTCCCCTGAGGGCAGGACGCAATAAGCACCTACCAGGTTCCTCCTCCACACTGAGCAGCGGGATGTCATCATCCAGATAGGGCAGGGGCTCTTGGCCAGCTCTGCAGGTAGCCTCAGAGGAGATGAAGAGATCTTCAGCCAGGTGCAGGGCGCTCTTTCTGCTACACTTCTGACTGCAGCTGCATGCAGGGAGGGAAGGAGACAGCTCAGCCCTGCACCATATACCCTGCCAACAGCCACCAACAGGCTCCTTTAGCAGTAAGAAAAGCAGCGACTCTGCTCCAATTACTTGAAAAATACAGGTAGAGGCAGTACCACGAGCAAATTCCATCGCTAAGTGCTGAGAGGTCAGGGGCTGAGCTGCTCTGGCAAAGCAGCAGAGACCTGGGCTGGACACGCAGCGCAGGGCTGAGCCGCGAGGGCTTCGTGCTGAACGAGGGCAGCTTCAGCAGTTCATCTCTTTGCTAATGAATTAAATCAGGCCAGGTCACCCACACTGCCAAAGAGCACGGGGATACAAAGCTGCACGCGCTGCTTGTGCTCAGGGGCAGGAGCTCTGCTGATCCGTCTGCTTTGCAGCAGCTGGAGGATGTGGCTGTGGAGTGCTCTGAGGACACGGATGGCTCCAGCGCTCCAGGGAATCGGACAAAGAGACATCACCAACATTGCAGAGCCCCTGACTCCTAGGTGACAACTATACATACATCAGAGGGAACAAGACTGGAATTTGGCCCTTCAATTCTGCTTTGATCTGGAAGGGCACAAGTTAATCTTCCCCTTCACTACAGGGTATAGCTGAGCTAAACTGTCTGACGGGGATGAAGATGGCAGAGAGACAGGGCAGGGATTTGCACATTGCCTTGGCCGTGGGCTCCAAATAAGCTAAAACACTCAAAGAAGGCTCCAGGTCTCACCTGGTTTGACAGGAGGTCTCTAGCGGGCACATATAAAGGCTCCATATTCCCAGGGCAGCTGGCATGGTGAAAAGCACGGCCACCCAGCAGCAGGACACAATCAGGGACATGAAGAGCCCGAAGTCATGCACAGCTGGGATCTACGCAGAAAGAGAGAGAACACAGAGCCGGGATCAGAGAGCTGCTTGGGTGAGGCCTGGTGAAAACACCAAATCCCAAGGCTGCCGCATACCTGAGAGAAGATGTTGGCAGCGTATGCAGCGGCTGTGGTCAGGGAGGTGAAGAAGGTGGCTTTGCCTGCTGTCTGGATCGTGTGGATCATGCGCAGCCGCAGGTCCTTGAGGTGAGTGGCTTGGCGGAAGGTGTTGATGAAGACAAAGACATCGTCAACTCCTGGGGAGAAAAAGGGAAGAAATTTGGAAGCTTTGCTACCACCAGAGACCTCATCTAGGGTCTGAGTTAAGATGGACCAACCAAGATGTACAGGGCCAAATCAGCCACTGGATAATTCAGCACAGCTCAGAGAAGCTAAAAACGCATTTCCCCTGAACATCTAACCTGCAAACTCTCCATTTACAGGCAACAGGGGGAAAAAAGGCTTGAAAACTCAGTCTGCATCTGCCACCCTCATCTTCCTCTCTCTGCAGGCAGTGAGGATGGCAAAGCAGAACAGTAGGTTGGTATAGACGTGCTTACCGATCCCCACGATGACAAAGGCAGCCACACCATTGAGTATGCCCAGGTACTGGATCCCAAACACGACATGGTACAGGAACAGAGCCACCAGGCAGCTTAGCCCAATGCTGGCAATGCCGAAGAACGACAGGAAAACTGCAGGAGGAAAACAACATGGAAAAACAGCACTGCTGGTGCCCCCAGAAAGAAAAGCCACCTCCCAGCTCCCACCAGGGTTTTGGTTCCCAGGATTGTGCTAGGAAAGCTTGCAGTAGGAGAAAGAACAGCTCAGGAGTACAGCTTGGAGAGTGCTCCTCATCAGCGAAACAACAGCTTTACACCCGACTTAGCAAGGTAGGATTTTACATTTCACTCCTTTTCTCCTGAGCCCTATCCGTAATCCCGGTCCCCAAAAATCAGAGACTCATGTGACCCTCTGCATGGCGCTCTAAAGCCAAGCTGGGGTCAGAGCATGACGTCTCTCCCGGGGCTCACACATGGATGCAGGGAGTCACAGCACATTCCAGCACATGGGACCACGTCCAGCACATTGGAGGGCTCTGACGGTGGCTCTCGCCTACCTGAGCAGGAGGTGAGGATGTAGACTAGGACGGCTATGCAGCTACTGCTGATGAAGGCCAGCAACATGTCGTTGTTGAAGGTCCTCCTCACCTCGTAGTCGAACAAATCTGTCCCTCCGTACAGCACCTGGACTTTGCTGGGGTGGGAAGAGAGGAAGGAAGGGCAGTAAGAAGGGTTGAGTGTAAAGGGAGAAGAGTCAGAGGACTTCAAGCACGTTGTCTCTTTGGAGCCAAAGGAAGTCACTGATCTACCAAACTTGGCAGTTCTCTGAGAAAGCAGCCCAGGCAGCAGTGGGAGTGAGCTGAACCGGATTGCTGCTGGGGGGATGTTAGCAAGTGAAGTTTGCACAGGAGAAAAATAAAATTGCATTATTCTAAAAATTCCTCCAGTGCATATTGGGTCCAGGCCACTAATAGACTTCTTGCTGTCAGCAAACATCTCCTGAAGCCTCCAAAGTCAATTTCATCTGGAATCCTAATCATTGCTTATTATATTAAGCACAAAGGTAATAACTAGTGGATGGAGGCAGACCGAGAGTCTATCAAGCACCAGATGATTTACCAGCCTCTGCTTCTGGAAGCAGGCTCTGAGAGGAAGCAATCCAAGATAATTTAAGAGGGAATAAAACAGCCCTGCTCTACAGGAGCCTACCAGGAATCCAGGCTTCAGAAGCCAGTCCCCTCTCAGCTTCCCAACCCTGCACCTCTCTGCTAAGAGCGCTTTGCAGCCGCGTGTCTTCCAGGGCTGGCAAGGGCTGCCTGTATTTCTGCCTTTGGAGATCAGCATCCCTTTGCTCTGGGAGCTATGGAAATGCAGGAGACTCCAAAAGCAACACTGTTATCAGGACTCGCTGTCTTGCCCCAGCTTTTGGGTACTTGGCTTCCCTTGGTGAACGGGCACTTTTCCTGTTAGTTGTTTCATCCTCTCCCTCTGACAAGCACTGAGAAAAGCCCTATTTGACTAGAGACCCTGATGGCTGGACAGACAGGTCTGGAGCCATACAGAGTGCATTCCTGAAGCTTATTCTGCCCTGACACCACCATCTCTCCCCCTCCGTAGACTGACCACTTGGAAGGGTTTACACTGAACAAAAGCAGAATCAGACCCTCAGCCTTAACCGAGGGCCATTTCATCCCCTGCATCAGAGCAGTTGGAGTGAAATTCAGAGCAGGCCTGGAGAGCAGCAGCTGGACTTGTGAGATGGATGTGAATATCCTCAGTGCCACACAGGGGCTGAGCGGAAAAGCAGGCACTGGAATAAATCCTTGGCTCCATTTCGTTGTCTCTGCTGATGCTTTTGGCACACTGCTGCAGCATTAAAGCGAACATGTGAATGGCTTTCTGCCATATACCCCCTATCCTCGTGCACAGCACTGTGCCAGAGCCCAGTTTCAAAGGAGATCCTTTCTCTCCCTCCCTGCAGGGTTGCACCTTAGCTGCTGCTTGAGCCTCAGCAGGGTCTCCCTGAGCCAGGCAGGCAGGTCTGACCTACATAACACTGACGTCCAGAGGAGCCTATTCTAGATGCTCCTTTAATGCAACAGCAAGTACCACCCACCCCAACCTCTGCCTCCTCCTGCCCTTGCCCTCCTTGAAGCTGCCGCAGCCCTCACCTTGTAGACTGCTTGGCCAGCATGGCCACGTAGGTGACCACGAAGCTCTGGAACTTGCGGCGCTGCTCGTCCCAGCGGTCCTCCACCGAGTAGTAGTTGGGCAGCGGCGCCCCGAAGAGGATCTCGCTCCGCAGCAAGGAGCTCTTCATGTTCTCGGCGGACAGCCCCTCGTCCACGTACCAGTAGAACTCGGGGTGGGTCATGGCCAGCTCCAGGGACCCTGCAGGAGGAAGAAGCAGCAGTTCTGTTAGCTCCTGCTCAGCCGATTGAGCAAGGCACAGGGTTGAGGTGGGAGTGATTCTGCCTTTCATCAGAGCGCTGTGGACTGCAGTTGCCCAGCAAGGAGAGCTGGGCAAAGCTGTATTGCTGCCTTCTCATTCCCAACAGGCGAACAGAATGCACTGGAAGCACTGCCAGGGCTCGTCTGGCAAGCAGCGAGCTGCTGAACTATGGTAACATGATTGTCTGCAGTGCAGGAGATGATCGGGAGGGATAACAGAGAATCAGGAGACTCCATTTCTTCCAGCACACCCTGAAGAACAGGGCCAGCCATCTCAGAGGAAGAGACAGCGCACATCTGCACCCAAAATCCAAGTTCCCTTGAGAGGAGGCTGGAAAAAAAACAGGAACTGGGCTCTTTCCTGTTTGGGCAGTGGAGCTGTTGTTCACACTGGAGCAGACGGAGTTAATCCTTGCCTGTTCTCCATATGGCTCCTGGGCAGCTATCATCCACCGCCTGAGCATGGGAGACAGATGGAGGCTTCATCCCACAGCCACATCACACCCACAGACCCATCGTGATTCACCTCTTCTTCAGCACCCAGCCCTCTGTCCTGGAGGGGGCAGAGATGGGTGGAAAAGGAGGTGCCAGGGTCTTCTCCCCCTTCTTGCAACACCGTCTTTCTGGACAGTGATTCCCAAACTGCCTTTCAAGCCCCAAAGCAGCTCAGAGGCCTCTTTGATCTGCTCCTTGGGGCAGGGAAGTTCACCCCACACCGTCTGCCCAAGACCCAACATAGCTCTAATGACCCATGGTCATTCACAGGGGCCAAGGATCAGTTAAGGCCCCTGTAACACGCAGCTCTCCCCCACTTCTGCCCCTCTCACTGCTGGCAGAGCCTCCGTGACCCATCACTAGGTGATGGGCTTTGCTGAAAGGGGAGCTCTAGAGCACAAGAGACAACCCAAGGCAAATCATGGCAACACCTTCCTCTGCACAAGACAGTCCCCATCCTAGCTGCACCTCAACACCCAGGAGACATGAGCCAAGGACATGCCCATCCTCAGCCCCGCTCACCTCGGATGTCAGCAAGGTCTTGCCCCATGCCGTCGTAGTAGATCTTCCCTCCTCTTTCAGTGGGGAAGAAGTAGGTCATGAGGGAGCTGGGAGGGGAGCAGTAGGAATAGGAGCCCAGAGGCAGGTCCTTCAAAACCTCGTGGGGCTTCCAGCAGAACTCCCGGAAGCGAGGGTGATCCATGATCTTGCGCTCCACCTCGTGGATGGTGACCAGGCGCTCGGTGGTGAAGATGTTGTTCTCAGAGTCCCCACGGGCCAGGAAAATGAGCTCAATGCGCCAGTGGGCATGAGCCTGCGTGTTGGCACTGATGTAAGTGCTGGAATAGTCCCAGCGCGGGGCACCCCTCGCAACGCGAGTCTGGTTTCCCGTCCTCGGATGGGCATGAGGCTTCAGAGAGCTAGTCCTGCCTTCCGGCATGTCCCGCTTGGCCCGCGCCGCTCCACGGAGCTGGGAGACATTGAGGTGCCGCTGCTGGAGCCGCTGGGACAGCAGTCTCTGCAGCGCCTCCGACGTGAGGTCGGCCAAGTCCCGCCGGTTCCGGCCCCACGACCCGAACTGCGACTTGAGGGCCAAGGCGAGCGCGTCGAAGCGCTGGGAGGACTCGTGGTTGCGGATCTCGAAGGCGTTGTAGGAGATGTCAATGTCCAGGGCTGGGTAGTGGAGGAACATGACGACGGCGAGCACGGCGGGGATGGTGCAGCCCAGGAAAAGGATGAAGCCGGCACAGTACGGGTTGGTAAATATCCAGCCAACAATATTCCAGAAACCAGTCACCGGCAGCGTGGTTTGCAGAGGCCGGGCTTTCCATGGGCTTTTCCCACACAGCAGGGCACCTTCCTGCTTCTTCCGTGCAGTGAAGGCAACCTCCTCCTCCTCCTCATCCAGCCAGGCGTCCTGTAACAAGGGGTCATCCTCCGTGTCCATGTCCAGTGGCTGTAAAAAATGGGAGAAAAGAGCGGTCAGCAAGGCCCTGGGGTCACCAGGCATGGTCACGGTCATGGGCACAGCTGGTACCAAAGGGTTTGGGGCACTGAGCTGGCGAGGGAGGTGCTTGCCAGTCCCCAGCCCTGCAGCTTGGGCTCCTTTTGGACTCAGCAGATTTGCTACAGCCACCGCTGGAAGCGGCTCATCAGGGCACATCCCACACCTTGCTGGGCAGCCTCGGAGGACGGAGAGCAGAGACGTTCACACCGCAGTCCCCAAGCTGGTGCCCTGGCAGAAAAGGTCTCTGCGCAGCTGCAGGAATGACAGCGAGAGGACAGGGGACTCTGAGTAGCCCTGCCTGCTCCTGCCTCCAACCACAGCAGCAGGAACGGTTAATTAGGCAGCCTGCTTCCCAAGACCAGGAAGAGTTCATGCCACCTGATGAAAAATGCAAGGGACCCTTTCTTCCTCTCATTAGTAGATTGACCTCCAGGTATTGAGAAGAGTTTTTAATCTTTCCTGCAGAGTATGCACGTGCATACACACACATGTGCTTGCACCTACCCATTCCCACGGCAAACTGGTTGCAATTCGGCTCTATTCCCCCAAGGGCTAAGCACAGGACAGGGAAGGGCAGGACAGGTCCATGGTCAGGTGGGGACCTCTGGCAGGAGAAAACCTGCTCATTTCCCGGTGATAAGTGCAGCCCGTGGGAGCTCGATGTGACCCAGAGCACCCAGCCCCACCAGCCGCTGTTTATGCAGGGAGTGTTCCCGGTGCTGGTGGAACAACCAGGATGTAACGGCAGACAGTGTCCCTAGGGAACAGGGAGGAAGGAAACCTCTTCCCTGCTCAGCTCATGCCTGGGCAGCAAAGACTCCCTGGAGCAAGGGAGATGCTCTGCTTTGCCGCAGGGCTGCCAGCACACAGGGTGTCCCAGGGGATGCTCCCCTGGAATGTGGCAGGAGGAGATCCCAGTGCTCCAGCCCTTCCCAACTGCAGCAAAGCCCCAAGCCCCGTTGCTGTGCGAAGGGGTTCGGTTCAGTGCACGACCCAGGCAGCTGCAGGCAGCTCACACAGAGGCCAGAGGCAGTGCAAGAAACATGACCCGTGTTTCTATTTTAACAGGTCTTCTACCCCCAGGAAGATGAATTGCCAACATGCAGCTCCTCGGGGGCTCTTGTCTGCAGCCAAAATGGTCTCAGAGCAGCTCACCCTGCCCAGGAGCGAGGTCTGGCTCCCCTGAGCTGCACAGGGAGCCTGAGCCGAGTCCTCCTGCTCTGCAGCCTCAATGCAAAAACAGATGGGCTCCACTGAGAGCAGATGGTCGCAGTCCTCTCCTGCCAGACCTGGAAGGCTGAGAAGCAGGGCGAGAGGAGGGTACCTCCCATAACGCTGCTGTCATTGCCTCCTTGTAGGGGAAAACGTGGGACGGTTAGGTGAGAAGAACATGGCAAAGGGGCATCTCTTCACGTCTGCAGGAAGGGTGGGAAGCAGCATCTCGTTTTAGGCTCCTTTAACATTTCTTGACTATTCAAGGTTTGTAACCTCAAAGAGCCCCAGCACACCGGAAACTTGGATCCCCTTCAAGAGACCAGAGTTACTGCAAAACCCAACCCAGCATGTGTATTCCCTGTTTAGGAAGGAGCCATAATCACTTCCCAGTTACTCAGGCCAAGGGAAGAGATTGCAATCCTGAAACAAGAAGTGGCATGTGACAAGAAAGGGAAGACAGAGAAGGACTGAAGGGAGAGAAGGCAGCACAAAAAGCATTGTGCCACTTGTTTTCTTTCTTTTTTTTTTTTTTCCTTTTTTTTTTTTTTTTTTGCTCCTCTTGCCAGGGGCAAAATAAACTCAATGAAGGGACCTGAGGCATCACTCTGACTTTTCCATCCACCCTTGTGCTGGTTGCAAAAGCCCCCTTGCAGCAGCTGGGCATTCACAGTGAGCAGAACCCAGGGGATGTCACCCTCTACATGGAGTCTGGTACCAGTTCTGGTGCAGCAGATGCCAGGAAGAATCAAGACTTGGTCCCTGCAGAAGAGCAAGGGCAGAAGGAGCAGGAGGAAGCGGCTGCCTGGCCCACGCTGTCCCCAAGCGCGCACAGGCTCCTGCCTTCGCTCCCCGCTGCTCCGAGCTCCTTCAAGAGGCTGCAGCACCTAATGCGGCTGCAGAGCCGGACCCGGTTCGCTCAGCGCCACTCCTGGGACTTGTCTGGTTTTGCCGCCTTCGTCAGATCCTGCCTGGGTCGGGATGAAAGCTTCTCCATGCCCAGCTGCAGCGGCAAGGGAGAGAAAGCTCAAAAGCAGCCAGGAAGGGGGCAAAATGCATTTTCTCTGCTTGATTTCTACTTGGGGGCTGGTCTGTTTTTTTTCCACTGTATAAAGTATGGGCTCCTGGCACCACAACGTGGCCCAGTTACATCTTCACTCCCAGAATTTGCAGGCTGGACCTGATCCCGCAGCCCCGACCAGCGCTGTGCTGCACCCCTGCACGATCCAGGCGCGCTCCAGGGCTGGCGGAGCGGGAAAGCTCCTCGGAGCTCGCCCAGACCCGCTGCCTGGAGAAGAGCAGGCAGCTCCCGCTCCGCCAGGCTCCTCCATCTGCCATCCCGGCCCCTGCTCCGCCGGGGCGGCCAGCAGAGCCGCGCTCAAGGATGGGGAGGGAAAGGGAAGAAGGAAGCTGCTGGCTCCGCAGTGCAGCTTGGAGAGACCACGGAGCTGGAAAGGGAGGGTAGAGCCGGGATTCAAGGAGTGAGAAGGAGGAGTCTGGGGTTTGGGACATAAAAATCCTCCTCCCTTTGCCTTCGGCTTCTGGGCTTGGGACTGCCAGGCAGCGTCAGCATCCTGGGCCAGGACACAGGAGCTCCGGCAGAGCCGCAGTCAAGGGGCACAGGGCACCTCTGTGTGTGTCAATGCAGCTCTACAGTAAGAGCCAGTAATTCCAGGGTCCGGATGATGACCTGTTTTGCCTCTCCAAGGCCACAGCAACCATGCGGAGATGTGACTAGCGGGAGGATAAGGAGGGCCCTACCAAGGCCATACATCAGCACTAGCTTTGGCGACAACCATCGCCCATCGGACACTGTCCTGGACACCAGGCAGCCAGAACCTGCACCAGGGCTTGATGGAGAGGCTCAACCCGGCCCTTCTTGGGCACCTGTGGGACAGAAGCTGGTGGCAAATGGGGCTTGCAAGCCCCTAAATCTGCACCCCTCTCACACAGCAGCTAATCGCCCTGGACATCCTGCAAGCTACCAGTGCAACCGGAGGACTGAGCTAAGCTGGGGAGCGCAGGGGTAACCCTGCTGCTGCGGCTCTGACAGCAGAACAGACAACCCGGGACACCGTGAGATCAGCAGGAATTTTGCCCCCAGCTGCAGCCGACAGGACCCAGCTCAGACCTGGGAGCCTTGTGGTACCATCACTCACTCCCGTGCCAACATCCATGGGGCTCCCCCGTGACAAAACCCTTTCTTTTTGGTGAAATCTAGGAGAGAAGAAAGTCATTGACAAACTGGGGAGAGGCAGTGACAGATGAGGAAGCTAATTACATCCGACCTGCCTAATTAATGCAGACTTGCAGATTAAAAAAAATTCTCATAGCGTTCCGATTCAATTACTCAGTTGTTCCTTCCGACAGGAAAAGGGAAGTCGCATGCACCAGGAGGCTGCAAACAGAAAGGGGAAGAAAGCACAAGGCTAGAAGGGGAGGGAAAGAACTTCTGTAATATGAGATTCCTATCAGCAAAACAATTAAACTGCACATTTGTTTCTTCCACAGGCAGAGCTTACAGAGCAGAGCCAGCCATCCTGCAGTCCCATTTGTATTCCTGAAAACTCTTGGAGTCTTACAGAAGGCAGCTCCTGGCCCTTTTATTAGCTAAAGTTCTCCCAAAAGAGAAAGAAACGGGATTTTTGCTTGGGGGGAAAAAAAAGAAAAGCCAACCTACAACTTCCACGTCCAGCAGTCACGATGCAGAGCCAAGGTTAGTGCTGACCGAGCACATCGACACGGTGCCTGCCAGGGCCCATCAGGCTGAAAAACGCAGCTCTGGCGATGCAGAAGTACTGGGGGACATCATTAATTTAGAGCCACTCTGAAGCTGCTTCCCACAGCAGCGCTGAGACTCAGGACCCGGGGTTTTGCTCTGCACTTGAATCATTAAGGCTAGCCCGAAAAGATCATTTTCGCAAACAAGCAAACAGCTTCTCCCTGCTCTCACACAGCTGGGAGTGATCAAGGAGCAAACCTTGTGCTCTGGCAGAGCAGACAGGTCTCACTGCATCTGCGAGCAGGGAAATGAAGCGAACAGGAGGTACTCAGCACCACTGCTGCTTCCCCACCTGCAGGTCTGAATTTCTCAGGTGCTGCACACCCATTTCTCCAGAATTTCTCCATTTCTCCAGAATTTCTCCATTTCTCACCTCAGACCGGGCACCTGAGCCTCCCGAGATGCTTCTGTAAACACTGGCTGGATCCAACCACTGGCCAGAACTTGTGGCCGAGGAGGCAACGCAGAGCCCGTCTTGGGGACACAAGCCCAGAGGTGCCTTTGCCTGGGGACTGGTTTAAGTTGATGGCTGGGCTGGCTCTTAGCCAGGCAGATCTTTTCCTTTTCCTGCTGTACAACACAATGCAGCCATGAGGCTTTATTTTTTAATTCATATCCTTTGGAAAGATGCACACGAGCATTGCAAGACCCAGGCACTTTGCAGCCGAGAACATCAAGGTGCCCCAGGAGCACGGTGCTGCTGGAACTACAGCGCAAGATTGGAAATGCATTTGCTGGGAAAACAGTCCAACAAAATGACTTTTTCTTCATTTAAAACTATCCTCTGCAATTTCATTTGCCTCTAGGAGACGAGACAGTAGATTGGGCTGGAGGATTAGCCGAGCTCTCAAGCTTTATGCAAGGACCCAAGTGCTTGCATGCACACTCCCTGCTAAGCGAGTTGTTTTCTGCAAAGTGCTGCCTGTGCAACCCTTCCTTTCCACCTAGCTGTGATAAGAGCAGCTAGAAATGGATGGAGACAGTCAGATCTACCGACCTGCTCTCAACAGGCACAAAGGGTGGCTGGAAAATCCGCATCCTGTGACACCAAGGATGCCTCCCCACACCTGCTTGCTATCCAGCCTGACACAGGCTGATTAGATGGAGTCATAATTACATGCCAAAAGCAGCGTGGAAAGATTAGCTACAAATTCAAGCACTCACCAGCCAGGAACTGCCAAATCCAGAGCTGACAGTGTCTGTGTCTCTGTCCTCTTCTCTAAATGCTCCACAGAGCAGGTTCTCTTCCCAGCCCCGTGTCCAAGCAAAGGGCTGCAGTGGATGATGCTCCCTGACCCAGTAGCTGCTCGCTGCCCTCGCTCTCTCCTCGGTGCTCAGCACGGGCTCTCCTGCCTCATTTCCTGCACGCCGCTCCAGCCTGCCACAATTATTAATTTCCTCATGAGCTTTTCAACACCGCTCGTCATGTCAGTGTCTGAGGGCTGAACAAACAGGACTGAATTGAATCTCTTCTCCTGCCATCTCAGAGGAGGAGGGGAGGGGATGCAGTCCCCACCTGACAGATGCAGGGCCTCAGGAGACTGCAAGGTAAAAATAGATATTTATTTTGGGTGCCTTGAGACACACAAGACACCTGATTTCTTAGAGCGCCCAGAGCAGCAGATGGGGATGTGCAACAAATTGCAAACATGGCTTTGAGCTGCATTCATAGCCTGAGCTCCAACAGCAAGCGAAGCCACTGCTGTGCCATAACCTCTGTTGGATAAGGATATCCAACCTTGGAAAGACAATTTCATGCAACCTGTGCTGCCTAGGGACATCCACCGGCACCTGGGGTGCCTCAGAAGGGCTGCTGGTGACAGAGGAACAAAATGCCTGCTCTGCTGCTCGAGTTTCCTATTTTAAACCCTCATTTCTCCTGAATGGTTTAATCAGGAAAGAAGAGATCCCACAGCCTTGGAGCTGTGTGGGGACCGGAGCTACAGCCCCATTAGGAGGGATTATTCCAGCGGGTACCAGCTGCAAGGGCTGCCCTAGATGCCAGTTCCTCAGCAATCCCAGGAAATAGAATTTGTTGCAGATTTATCTGGCTGCTGCTAAAACGATGCAGCAAATCTCCCAAATTGCTTGCTCCAAAATACCAAAACACTGGCACTTTTCAAAGGAAAAGGTCATCAGGGTTTGTCTGTATCGAGCCACGCACATTTGGCACCCCCAGGACCACAGCAGAGGTTAATCTACACAAGAACTCAGCTAACATACATATCATTGCCCAGGAAAATTAATCTCCTGATAGAATAACTTGCTCCTGGCTATCGCTACTAATTACCATGGGTGTTGGAAGACATCTCCTTGGTTATAATCTCCCAGAAGGTGCCTTGCAGCTCTCATGTTTACCATTTGAGCTCCTTGTTTGTGCGTCAGTGATAAGGCCCTGCTGTCACTCAGGCGTGTGGCACTTAGAGGCTTCTGCACATCACTTCCAAAGCAAGCCCAAACTCTGAGACGCTTTAGAAATTACCTACCTAAATCCACTAGGAAAATTATTTAGATTTTCTTGGTGCTGCAGATGCTTGCTGCGGTAAGAAAAGGGATGGCTTTGGGTTCCTTGGCACCCAGGCCAAAAATACCAAAAATCCTGGTGTCACCCAGTCCAAGAGATGCAGCTTGTGTGCGGATCTTTCTGCTCCTGAGTGTCCCTTGGAGCACCTTGTTCACAGCAGCAGCTTGGTACCCCATTAAAGACACACAGACACCACAATCCAGAGCCTTGTGTTATTATCCCAGCGGATTATAAGGATACAAGGGGCACCACACACTCCAGGAAGAGACCTCTCAGCAGAGAAAGGAGTCCTCCTTTTTCCAAGCCCCTGGAATCGCATAACACCCGCAGGCCTGTGCTCTCCCCTCAAAGAGGACATGAAGCTTCCCACACCGCTGCCGCCCTGGAAATGGGAAGCTGGGTGCTGCTGCCAGCCCTGGCATCGACTATTCCGCCCCACGTCCCATCCCCGTGGGCACCGGCGCCACCGTGCCCGGCTCTGCCCCTGCTCCCGCCACCTGCTCCGCGGAGGAAGCGGGAACACAAGGGCTGCCTGTGCGCCCTGCTCCATCTGCACGGCCCAGCAATAGCACCCTTGTGCGCACGCCGCGCGGCTGGGGCCCATCACAACACATCAGGGCGCTCGCGGAGCAGTTCGCAGCTGCCTCTAGCACGGATAAGGCTTTCCCGCCTCCCACATCTCTCTCCCCGTGAAGCGGACGCAGCTCACTGCTCTCCTCCCAGGGAAACGTGGTGCTTTTAGCATCAGATTAATTAATTAGCACTGATTTTTTTTTTCATCTTTGCAGGATCAGCGCGAGATCTGGAAGCGGGAATGTAAACCCCAGAGACGGGAGAGCCTTTGCTGTCACAGGCGACGGCCCCCAAGCAGGACGTGGGCGAGCACGAGGCTTTCAGGAGTGAGGAACGACTCCCCGAGGGGCAGGGAGGACGGGGAGACGTCTCGGAGGCTGAACAAGGCGGCAGCAGATCCCCCACCAGCTGCACCAGCCATGCAGAAACTCGCATTAAATGTTGCCATAGCTGAGCGAGCAGAGCCCTGCAGACCCGTCCGCTGGAGCAGGCAGGCTCTCGGAATAAGCGAGCAGGGTTCAATGACACATTAGTCTCAGGGGGAGTCCAGGACGCTTCTAATGCAGACAGCGGCCACGGCTAAGAGCTGGTCCCCGAGTGACGGTGGGAGATGCTATTGGAAGTGGCCAGCCCATGTCCATGGGATACGGATTGAGGCCACCAGGCCTGGGCTGGGAAAGCAGCAGTTCCCCTGCTCCCACCAAACGCAGATCCATAGGGATATGCTCCAAGCCCAGCACGGAGCAGTTCAATAGGAAGCAGCTGCTCCCGCTCCTTCTCAACCAGAGCTTTGGAGCATCCCAGCCACGTGAGCTCAAGAGCTGGTGAAAGGGCCATCACCAGCCCAAGGGACACCAGAGACTCTGCCACGCGGCATGCGGCATCTCAGGAGACTTCGCTCCGTTCCTCCCTGCATCCCACCTGCACAGGCCGAGATGCTACTTCCCCTAATCGAGGGGCAGAATCCCGCAGTTAAGACAAACAAAAATAAAGGGAGGATTCCTAGCACTGACACTGACAAACGCTCCATGGGGACGACCCACAGCGACCTGCAGCGCTCGAGGCCTTGGAAGCTGCCGCCAGCAGGAGCAGCTTCCGCGGCTCCAGCACGAGCCCCGAGCTGGGAGCGCTCGAGCTTCCAGCACAGGCTTTTGTCTGGGCTGTCCGCGCTCGCAGGCTCCGTCTAAACGGAGCCCACTGTTTTATTGAGTCACTTTCATGCTCCTGTGGGCCTGCCGGCCTCCCCGCTTCAACTCAGCCATAAAAATTGGCTCGGAGATTAAACTCAGCGCACGAGTCGGTAGCTGCGGAGCGAGTGGGAGGGAGGAGGAAGGGGCAGAGGATGCTCAAGGCAGCACTTGGCCAGGTTTTGCTTTACAAGCAGGAGGGAAGGGCGCTCTGGGCTTTAGAACATCCCTCTGGGCTCTGGTTCAAATGCCAGTTTGCAGCTCCAGCCTCCTCAGGAAATCATTTGCCTTGTTAAAAAGAAGAACAAAAAGACAGATTTGATTCCGGGAATCAAACGTGCTGCGTGTTCAGCAGTAAGTACCCCATGCAGGAAAGCGGATTAGGATATCTATTGTTTTCAAAAAGCCTCACAGACTTTAATAGAGCCTCACAGGCAATCCATTCCCAGCTCCCTCCGTGTGCGCTATTAGCTCTCCGAAGGGATGCTCCCAGGGACAAACAGTGGTCTGCCTTGCAGCATTTGTTTATCATTTTTATATATGTTTATCTGTATATTTTATATATATTTTTGCAAAGAGACATAGAAATCCTAACCAGCCAAAATTACACCTTTGCAGCTTGTTTTGACAAATTTTTATATCTCTATTTTCCTCCTATTAATGGTGTAGTGCTCCAGTTATTTATCTTTTGCAGGTTTTAATCCTGTAAAAACAGGACTCAGTAGCAGCACCAAGATCTCAAATCTCCCTCCTGGTGCTGCAGAGGACAGCGAACAACAGCACCGCAGGGGACAGGGTCACAGACAAGATGACACCGGGTGCCAAAGCTGCCAGGGGCTGCAGCAAGGGCCTGAGGCACCGGCCACCGCGGGGACAACCCAGGAGCCCGCAGTTAAACACAGAGATAGATTCTGGTCTGGAATCAAAGTCCTGGACCTGCATTAAGCCCTTAGCTCTTCCAAGGCTTCCTCCATATTCCTGAATTATCACCTCGCGCCCCAAGTGGCCTCGCTGCGGGGGACGGAGCCGGGATGGATCCCTTTGGAAAGGCATCGGTGAGGCTGGACGTGAGAGCGCTCGCACCGGGGAGGCTGCACCGAGATGAATGAACTGGAGTAAATCTGCGCGAAATCAATCACTTCAAGAGGCAGCCGGCTCTGTGGTATCGCAGGGGAGACATAAGGGAGCGCTAGAAACTCATATTTCACCGCTCGGCTTCCTCGCGGACGCACGCGGGAGCGCATCCCCTGCCCGGCCACGCTCACCGAGTCCCTTTTTCCACAGACCCAAGACCTGGAGTTGGGTAATTTAGACACCAGGTAAAAAGATAAGGCTGCCAGGTGAGCGAAAGAATAAATCTGGTGTCCTACACGGAGAACCAGAATGGGGCTTGATTTTTCAGAGTGAATTAATCTGTTCGGTTCTCACTGGTGTCAGCACTTGATAAGATTAGAGGATTTAACCGCTGTGCACAGAGTGCTCCATGCTGGAGCGGGCCTTGCTGCACGGTGACACGCAGGACACGGCAGCACCCAGGGACTTGCAGCAGGACCTGCTTCAACTCCTGGAACAAAAATCTCAGCTTATCCCGATTTGCCGCATGCCGCCAGGGTACAAACTCCGATCCCTCCCTGGTTCCAGCCAGGCTCACTTATTAAGCACTTGTATCCAACAGGCAAGCCCGTGTAAGCAGCATTTATCTCAGCACTGGTATCAAAAGAGGATTTCGGATGCGCTGCAGCTTCTTGGGATGCAGAATGTTAACACCTCATTCATATCCTTCCCCGGTGCTGTATGGAAAGGCGCACATCCCATCACCCTCCCACAACACAGCTACATACAGCTATACACAGCTATCCCACACCGCTCAACACGCTACAAACACCTCTTTCCTCTGACAAATCACAAAGAAAAAAAAAAAAAAAATACAGCCATGACCATAGCTCTTCCTGAACCCACCACCTTTCATTTCCCTGGCCCAACAAAGGCATTTGCAATGTTTAATTTCTTAATGCTCAAGGGGCACAGGAGAAGTGCCCATGGAAGCACTAAGAGAATTTGCAGCACCCAGCAAAGGCATTTCTCCCAAACTCCTCAAAACTCAGATTTTATCAGTGTAAAACCCCCCATTTGCCCTCAAACTAAACAGAGACAGTCAGATACCGTCAACTTTTCTCCCCAAGATAGCACATTAAAGAGACATCGTGCAGAATAAGGGTGAATGTCACCATCTCTAGGAATCCTGGAAAAGGTCCAATAAGGCAAATCCAGCTAGCGGATTTCTTACACCTGAGGAAGAATCCGATCCCTTCATTGCAGAAACTGAATCAGACTCTTTGTCACAGCACCGAGTGCTGCTGCTGCTGCTTCCAAATGCGAGTCAGGTCCGCACAGTTTGTACCACTGTATATTGCTCTGGGCCATTTGTCCCTTTGCTTTTCCCCCTGCGCACCTAGGTGAAACGGACACAAATGCTGACGGCCGCTTTCCCCTTGAATAAGTTTGCTATTAGATATGAATTCTCCCTCCATAGGGGAATATTCTGCCCACGGGAACAGAGCAGGGATTTCCAGGGGGAGCAGCAGGGAAGAGGGATGGAGCTTTTATCATTTAAAACCTTTTATTCCATCTTTGCTGTTTACCCTATGTCTGTTTTGGTCCAGGCTCGGAGTCCATCTCACCAGGAGCCTCAAAGGTGCTAAAGAGCTTGATGATTCCCAGCACCAAAGATGCACCCGATATCATAAAAGCAGCGGAGCTACTGAAACACCTCACATCAACACAGTTATTGTGTTGCTAGGTTTCCATCCAGACACACAGACCAAGGAGCAATCAAAGGAAACCCATGCCGGGGATAATATCTTTATCAACAGCACACAGGCTGCCGTGGAGGGAGAGGGGAAACCTGGCTTCCGAGCGAAGTTTCGCCAGTGAGAACAAAAGTTGGGCTAAAATAAAAAATAAAATAAATAAATAAATAAAAGGTATGCTCAATTTTTCATGGGGAAAATTCTAAAAATAAAATAAAATGAAATAAAAATAATATAAAAAAAAAGAGAAAAACAAAACACATACACAAAATCCCGCTGACTTCTCAGGGTGGCCTATTTGCCGTGCACACGCATGCAGCGGTGCGAGCGCAGCGTCCCCGCGCTCACGCCGTCCCTGGAAACGCAGCGGCGCCTCCGCCGCGACAGCCGCCCCGCGGCCCCGGAGCGGAGGCTGCGGCT
>JAWLRI010000038.1:1340781-1403752 GCA_034781795.1 Crypturellus tataupa | reverse complement strand
GGGGGTTGGACTAGATGACCTCTAGAGGTCCCTTCCAACCTTAGGCATTCTATGATTCTATGATTCTATGAAAATCAGCCTTGGGTCCAATCCCTGCCATTCTGCAGGTCGGTCAGGCACCCAAAGTGCTTACGTGCTTGGAAAATTTTGCTGGTATCTTTTTTCTGTAGGTAACTCTATACTTTTACATACATACTTTTACTTTTGCCCCAAACCAGACACACACAAGAATGTTACGGATTTTCCCGCTGTAGAGCAGTTATTAAGTTATTTATTAGCAATATCAAAAATCTATGAGATGTGAGATTAGGGAAATCCCAGTTCCAACGCTTCTCATCGCCCTTCCCGTTAGGATTTAACTAACCCATTACAGCACGGCTCCCTTCTGCACAGCTCCTCCCTGGGGAAAGCAAGTTAAATGCAAATCGCTAAATCCCCCGAACGGTCCTGCCTTGTCCTAGCCCTTCCCCTGGTGTAAAGCAGAGCTCCCAAGGCTGAATGCAACCGCACCATGAATCATGTTTATCATAAACAGGAAACAAAGGAGGAGGAGAACAAAGGGAAAGGGAAAGAAGAGAGAAAACAAGAAAGGAAAAGACAAACAGAAGAGTGAAAGGGAGGGATATAGATAGACCCATTAATTTCCCTCTGTTTGCTCTGGGATTTGAACAACAAGCTGCTGTGTCTCTGGTTTATCTTGATTCCTCAGCTGTGAAACGTGCTGTGTTCCAGCGTCTTTGGAGCTTTAGAGATTTGCCAGGGAGTTGGGAATGAAGCAAGAGGCTCCGCAAACAGAGATAGCAGAGGCAGCTTCATACATCACACTCAGAGGAAATTCATTCCTTTCAGCGCTGCCCATGGGTGAAATTACATTATATTCTGTTTGGATAATTGGATGTCATATACCACCCAACTTGTTATAGGATGGCATTGCCTTCCCTATAGAGGCTGTTAGCAGCATCCCATGAGTACGGAGACATGGCAAAAGTCCCATGGAGTGTGGAAAAAGAGGTAAGGACACAGGGAGCTTGGCTCCAAGCAGTCCTGGTTCCAAGCAAGACCTCTCAGGACCAGGTTAAGAGAGAGAAGAACATATAGGAAGAGACAAAACATATGAAAGGAGAAAGAAATGAAGCAAATGAAGGGAGAAAAATCCTAAAGAGAAAGTGAGAAAAGGAGGAGGAGAAGGTTTCGAAATGTGCTTTCTTTTTTTTTAAGATTATGTCCTTTATGGCATGATTGGCCCCAGTTTGGACATCTACAGGTTTGGTGGGACTGGTGTGGAGGCCCCTGATGACTGGTATTGGCAACGGTCCTCGAGCCCTGGCTTCGGAGAACAGCTCCTGCGTCTGGGAGGGCTGCTTAACTGGAGGATTTAGTGAGGTCCCAACCCAGGCTCGGCCTCCACTCCGGATCGGGTGAGGATGAAGGTGCTGGGGGCGTCCAGCTAGGAACTGCATGAAGGATGTGGATGCGCCTGGTCTGCTGTACCAGGGCACTTCACATAGTAGCTGCCTATTAACCCTGCAGAAACCCCTCATTTTTTCCTTGATACCTCTCCTGGAGGATTATAGCACTGCCTTGCAGGTTTTGCATTCCCCATTACCTACTTTTTGTCCGGAATGCCCTCATTTTTCCCCTCATTATCTCCTTTTCTCCAACTCCTCCCTCCAGTTTGCTGATAGCTTTTTAACAGCACAGTTAGGGTTGTCAACACAAGCCAGAGGACAATCTCATGTGTCACATTGCCCCAGTGCAGCTCAGGAACCCCATCTGGCTCAGGAGAACCTATTTTATTGAAATAATCTCTCCTCCCTGCTAGTTATTGAATTGTCTTGGCTCAATGGCCTCGTTCAATATCAGCTTTTCATGCTTAATAATTAGTGCTGAAGAAAAGAGCTTCATTGAGTAAGTGTTTAATGTCACACATGATTAGGGGACGCAGAGATGACCTAACTAGGCAATTCAATTTGGGGCTGCAACTGCAACGATTAGGAACATGTTCTGGACTATGAATATAGGCTGGGCATTGCCTGCAATGTTATTTATGGGGATTACACCCCTCTCCCCCATTGTATAGGCTCTTGATCTTGATTCAAGGACTAGAAACAGAAGTTAGTGCTGACTTTTCCATCTGAGTTGTGCTATTTGCCCATGCAACACGCTTGTTCAGAACTCTATTTTCCTGTCAGACCACTGCAAGCTTTGCTACAATTCTCCATTTAACTTCAGATCTTCACCAAGTTTGGAAGCAGTTTCCAACCGAGCACAAACAGTCAAATTCCTATTTTCCCTGAAGTCTTTAGATTTCAGTATGCCCAGGACAGGGCTCCAAACCAGCAGCTCAATTTCTGACAAGAGCAGAAATGCAAAAAGCGACTTGCAGCCGTGAACCCTAGACAAGCTGCAGACGCAAGTCCTCAAACACACAGCTCTGTCTGCTTGTCTATCAACCACTACCTACCTACCTACTATCTGCCCGCTGCTATCAGTCCTTCCAAACAGGACATTTGTGCTCTGTGTTAATGACGGATGTAATTAATGCCCAAATGCTCTGTGTCAATATCCCTATTGCGTGGACGGGGAAGTGAGATGTAGCTAAGAGACAGAACAACAAATATATTTAGGTGTTCAGATGGGAGACAAGTGCCTAATTATTTTTGGGACATCCTGAGTGATTTCCCTGCAGGAACTCCTAAGGTGAGTTCTCCCAATTCTTGGAGAAGTGCCCTGACTAATCACCTATCCTTCCTCTGCGTAATTCACTGGTTTCAAGCACTCTGCAGAATACTGCGTTCTCTACACTCATGGTGCTTAAGTCTACCTTAAAATCATGTCCCACAAAAGTAATTTTTCCCCTTTTAAAATTCACTAACACACCGATCTGTCACACCTTCATACACATCCCAGGCTGCTTTTAGGAGTGAGAACAAGAAAACTTGCTCAGCGGAACCTCCCTTTCTCTCGCTCCTGCATCCGTCTCCTCACTGAGCCTTCTCCCCCACAGCCTCTTCCGTGCAGCAGTTTTAATAGGATTCGGGATGCATTTGATAGCAGCTGTCACCTCCTTACACCTGCATTCTGCTTTCCTCATAAATGAACCCATCGATCCACCTTCTACAAGATGTATTTCATTTCCCTGGAACTTCTGATCTGCCTGTTTGTCCCAGAAGAAAGAGTGATGGGATGAGAAATGTGCTCCTTGGTTATAGCGATGTGTTATGGGCAGGAGATTGATTTGCTGTGATAGCCAGCACCCTTCTTAGCTGCAAACCCTGTAGGATCAGTCTGTACCAGGTGCATTCACGTTCCTACCTAAAGGATGTCTGTAAACGCAGCGCATCTTTCCCCATGCTGCAGCATAAAGCACTAGAAGTCCCTGGGCTTCTGTACTACAATTTTGCTGGTGGTTGGCACAGCAGGACAGAGCTCCATGCACAGGAGGGAACAATTCCCCTGCAACCTTCCAAGAGCTGGTTGTGAGAGAGAAGGTGTCTATCCTGCACATGCGTGTTCTCTGTAACAAAATATCACAATGGGCATTAATTGCAAGCTGGCTTGGATGGAGAAAAACTACCGAGTGGCCTCCATCTGCTGAAATAAATACACTGTTTCCTGGGGCATCATGGAGAACTTCCATCTGCAAGCTGTTCTGTGCAGCTTTTCCAGGCTCCTGCGATCCCAGCTCAGGAGAGGCTGTCGGCATCCACAAGGACAGTCAGACCCAGCCTTGTCTTCAGGGCTGCAAGAGGCTGTGATCAGCCCTCCCAGAGAACACAACATCTAAATCAGGAGCCAGTGATGTCCATGGAAAATTATGGAGCAGAGCCACAGGATGGTGCCCCTTATCCTGGGAGAAATGTGGAGGTCATTGGGTCCACCAAAGCCCACAGTGTGACACTTGGAAAGGGAGTGACTGGACAGACTCTAAGCCCTGGACATTCTGGTTTTCACAGAGCAAGACTGTTCCCAAAGCCCAGGCGAAGGCCTGAGCAGAAGGAGCAGGGGATGGTCAGGTGCTATTGGAAGAGAAACGGCCCCTTCTATTGCCTAGAGTCCTCCGGTAGCAACCACAAAATAACGAGTCTCAGACACCGGGGAGCTCCCAGGAGAAATGTGGAGCCGAGGTGGTTCCCTCGGGGCAGTGTCAACCCGTGCAGACTGCCCCAAGCAGAACCTCCCTAATTGGCTTCTCCGGTGCTTCTCGCGGGCAGCCCTGCCGTCAGTGACCCCAACGGGCTCTCCTAGGCTGGCAGAGGTCTGCACAGTCAGCACCACCCTCCATCACCAGTAATATCTAACTTTTAATTAAGCAATTGGGCATCTTTTGGTGATTTCCTCAGTCCCAGTGCTAGTAGAACACATCAGGGTTATTACAGATAAGCAAAGTGAGATCCATCTTCATAAGAATCCCAGGAGACTTTCCTAGGAAAAACACTCTTGATTTTTCAGCTACTTGAGGGTCTCTGGCCAGAACTTCAGCTAATCTGGGCCTTAAAAGCGATCATTTCAGGAGACTTCAGTCACCCTTTTCTTCTCCACTTCCTTTCTTCCCCTGCATATTATTCATCTAGGATACACACAGTAAAGCAAGGCGGTTTCTTTTGCTTTCCTTCCTGCCAAACGGATCTTCAGAGACAGATACAGACAATAATTATGCATGTATGCAGGCACTAAAAAAAAAAAAAATTGCTTGGAAGAATTAGGGACTTTATTTCATTATTTATTGGAGCGGTGAGAAACTTCTCTCGGATCAGACTGCGCTGCACGTGGCAATGAAGCACAATTACCTATTCTTCTCCATCTCAGATGAGAACAAAGAATCTTGAAAGTCCTTAGAAGGTGAAGGAGAGGGAATTAAAACCAGATTCAGAATAAAAGGAGGAAAAGACCTCTGAAAGGAGTGGAGGCGCTTGGTGCTTATTTTGCTTATGAGATTTCCATTAAAATCAGACGTTATTTCTGAGACTTCCAGTCCCAGTAGAAGGTGAAGATTAAGGTGAAGATTTGCTCCTAAATTTTTGTTCACTTTACAGGGAAAAGGAATAATGCCAAAATACCTGGAATTTTATGTGCAAATAAATCAGGAAGAAGAGGTAGTGTAATTACTACGAATCCAGGGGGGAAAAATCCCACTCTTCACAATATAGAGTTTTAGTAAGGCTAAAAGTTACAGCTTTTGAAAGAAGCCCTTAGCCAGTGGCCAGCTTTATGCTTTTGAAAGTACCAGGATCACCTGCAGAACACTATGGGGCTGTGGATAATGGAATCAAGAAATAGCCAAAACTGTCATGTTTTCACTTATAAGTGGATGTGTATTTTGCAACTGGGAAGGTGATTCCCTATTGCAGCCTTAGCCCCTCTCCAAACCTTCCAGGAATACCAGGGCTAGGGGAAGCCGCTGGTGGGAGCACATGGTGGGACACAGGACGTGCGGCCACGGAGCTCCCTTCTGCTCAGCTCCTGGGAAACCTGCTCCTCCGAGGAAGCTGCCCGTTCCCGATGTGCAGAGGCTGGTGTGTTTGCCAGCTTCAATTAACTAAACTGCAATCAAAATGCAAAATAGAAAATAGAAAATAGAAAATAGAAAATAGAAAATACAAAATACAAAATACAAAATACAAGGGGAAGCAGCTCCCTGGGGTCAAGGAGAAATGTCCCTCTACCCACCCTTCCTCGTGCCATGAGATTCACCACCCGGACACAGTGAATCTTTTCTCTTGCAGTGGTGCCTGTGATAGAGCAGGAGGCAATATACGCTCCCAGTCTGGTTTCCCATGGCAATTCCCAGGCACACGGGGATGAACAACATCCATCCAGCAACAGCAGGTCACCGCATCCGAACTGCGAGTGCTAAAAGATGGGGTCAGCAGAGAGTGCAGAGGTTTTCCAGGGATCCTGCACTCAGCAGGCAACTGCAGGTTAGTGTGTGATAGACTGAGAGGCCGCGTTGAGGAGACAGTTAATAAAAGCAGGACTGCAAGAATCAATGTGTTCTGACACACCGGTGACAGATTGGCGAGAGGGACAGATTTAATATCCTAGCGTTATCCTTTTCCAGCCTAGGGGCCCTGGAATTGATTGAATAAATTAAAGCACTGCTGCGGATGACACTAGAGTTAAGGTCATATCATCACTTCCATCTTAACTCCCTATATTTTCTTTTTCGTGGCTTGGCACGGAAAATGTCTTTCTGTACTACAATTTGGCTAAGCACATCTTAGTTCCAGGGAAATTTTACTATTATAATTTTCAAGAAGAAGAAAAAAATAGAGAGTTAGAAAAAGGAGGGACTTATGTAAGGGTGAAATAAGTCATTCTGTTTGTACGTCTTTGAATCTAAGAATAAACAGGCCATGTAGAGCCCTCCTAAAACTCTCATGTGCTGCCATTTCATGGTCAATCTCTTTTTGTAAGCAGTGAGCAGAAATAAAGCCATTGAAAAGATAAATGTATTGAAACTGCACAAAAAATAATGCAATAGGCCAATCCATGTCTGTGCAACTTCACCTGCATGCAAAATTATTCATTCTTTTGTACTAAAAGCAGCTAAGGTAATTGCAGATGAACATTTTTCCACATTTACTTCTTATTATCTGCTGGCAAGTCTCTCTCAGACTCTGTCTACAGGATTTTTTGTCCCAACAAATCCAAGTGCTTCAATAAAGCTATGGCAGAATTGGGCTTTTCCTGGAGTTTGTCTGCTCACCTGTATTCCCAGGGCAGCCCTCACCCGGGGATGGAAGCGGATCTTGGACAATGCCCAAAATCTTCCTTAAGGCACTAGGCGCTTTCAGCCAAGGGGAAATTCTGCATCTCAGAAAGGCTGCTGAGTCGCTTATTAAATGAGATTTAAAGCTGCCCTGTATCATTGCTGTGTTTATAGGCTGTGGCGCTTCCTGCAGCTCCTGTACCAGCCACCAGCGGACCTCTGGCATCTGCAGAGTGACACAAATGCCACCCAGACATCTGCTAACGGGCAGCTCGTTACCAAATGAGGGCCAACAGCCCAGGCTCCAGAGCTGGGCATTGCTCACAATAAAGATGCACAGAGCAAACGGCCTCTGCCGTTGCTCGTAGCATCACACCTCCAGAGAACGGCATGTCCCACAACAGCAACAACAAACTGCCTTTTTCTGATTTTTTGACTTCATTAAACTCGTGCACAAAGCTCCATGCAGATAGTGGAGCACCTGGCATATCCCTCATCGTGCCAGTTATGCAGCTGCCCCCCTCTCCATCCTCTTTTAGCAGCCTACAGGGCAGCAGGGAGCAGTTTCCACCTCTTTCCCTTGCGAAGAAGCTGTCGCTCAACAACTTTGCACAGCCCGACGTTTCACCAGACACTGCGGCAGGGAAATGTTCAATCTCCCCTGACTCGCAACTGCTGAAAAAACAGAAAAAAACAGAACGGCTCCTGGTAGCTGCATCCCCAGATGCTCTGGGATATGTTTGCAAATGAAAACGGAGCACGTGAGGGCTGTTGTCTTTCATGGGAGCCACAGGGCTGAAGCCCCAGTGAGCTACTTGGACAATGTTGAGGCTTGGTGCTTCGAAACGAGAAAAATGTGCATGCGCCAGCTCCGATCTGCATTCAGCGGAGCTACAAGGCAGAACAAGCCAGGACATTCAAAGCAGGAACCTCAGTGTGCCCCCAATGCCCATGCCAGCAAAACAACACGGGCTGCAGTCAAACCATCTGAGTCACCCCTGCATTAATCGGAGTTTATAGCTGCGCTTTATGGGGTAAACACAGCAGTGATTCACACCCTCCGTGTCAGCGTCCGTGGGGACCTCAGTGACTCCGGGAGCCTGTATCTCAGCGCACAGGCTGTTTGCCCGTGAATTTAAATACAGACCGAACGCCAGTGCCGCCTTCCACAAATCAAGGCTTCTCATTTAAAACATCGCACTTGCATGTTAAATAGAGACTAATTAGACACTCAAAGGGAGGACAAAACTAATTTGACTAGAAGGATATGGAAAAAAATAACGCAGTGCTGTGATGACATGGAAAATGCTTTACACAGGGGTTAAAGTAGAAGCTGAATAGGACCCCGAGTTCCTGCTCCTAGGACTGGCTGAGTCCTTGCCATCCTCTTGGCTCCACTGCCCCCCAGGACATCAATCACATCAGGCAAAGAGCCCGTCCAGGGCACCCTGGTGCAGGGAGACCCAGATTTCACATCTGCTGCTACTGTATTTCTTGTTTTCTAAATCATCTGCCAGGGTGAGCGAACCAGCCCTGCTTCCCAAGCAGCATCAACGATGCATTTAATCTGCTATAACCCAGCTATCGCCCCCCGAAAGATTACATACATTTTTGTAAATAACGGGAACCCGATGAAATTTCATGATGGGTTTCTCTGAATAAAATGGAGCGCAGTTGGCCAAAGTAATCTTTGGAGGATACTCTGAACAGCCTCCTCAGGCAGTGGAAGTTTATGAATTTCGCTTTGGAAGTTAATGCACTCGCTAGTTTTAGGCTGAGAGAGCAGATGGCAGCAGATTTGCCCTTTCCACGGACACAGGTGGTGGAGCCGGCACTGCCCTTCGTTAAGGGCTTTGATACTATTAAACAACTGGTAACTAAAGGGAAAGATTTCTCTCTTCGGATGAGGTTTGACGTTCCCACCGCACATACAACACTTGTGTCTTGTAGCAGGTACAGGATAGGAGCTGAGAGAGAGGAGGCAAGAGGAAACAGAAAATTCCATTTCCTGGCTGTAATTTATGGTGAAACCACACAAAATGTGAAAAACAGCATCTTGAAATGTGAAAACTTGCTTTGAGGTTTGGCCTCAGGCTTGAAATTCATCCCAGCCTGAGCCAGGGGCTTGCCAAGACTTGCGAATTTGTGAAGCAAACTTTGCCCAGCAAAACATCATCCAAGGCCTAATTTGCAACCAAGAGGCTGCAGATTTTAACCTGGCTTCAGTTCTGATCGTGCCTTGGGGCTCTGCTCACTGCTCTGCTCTTGCTGCTGCCCAGCTCTTATCTCAGAGACCCCAGACATCCAGGCAGCAATAGGACAGACTCCTTTTTGGATCGAGGATAAATTCAGTCGTGTCGAGCCAAAATCCCTTCCAAGCCCAGTCTCTTGATGCCTGTAGAGTTATACCAGCAGAAAATCTAACTTTTTGCTGGTGTTTCTGTAACAGATTGCCCTATTGTATTGCAAACAATAAAGCATGATTCAGAACACCACGAAGCATCTGAAACGGCAGCCTGACTCTTTGTGTCCCACAAACCTAACTGCAGCTGCAAAAACTGATTTGAAAATGTGCAACCCCAGGTTTATTTCTTATAAAAGGTCCATAAAGAGGTTACACTGGAGAGAGAGCTTGTAGTACAGCTAAGCAGCAGGTCTGAAATATCAACCACTTGATGCCATCACCAGTTCTGCTACTTTTATTCCAGAGAGTGAGGACTAAGACTATAGATTTATGGCACTGCCTTGGGTCAGGCCCTCAAAACACTGTTGTTTTCTCATCTGTACAACAGAGTTAATGACATCTAAGTTCGGCAAAGTTATTCTGAGACCTCTGCAAAGGCGTAAGCGCAAAGAAATCACAACAGATGTTATAAAACCATGATTTAAAAACTCACCATATTTCAGACATATTTTAGTCATGGGATGAACCACCATAACCAAGATCCTTCTCATACTCTGTGCCCAAATTCTGTGCCCAAATAATCAAGAGATTATTGTAGTATTCTTGCTGCAATATTTCTTGCCTTTTAGGATTCATCCCTGACAATAATTAAGTCTCACAAGGATGAGACTTAAATGAGCAGTAGCCTTTGGGGATGGTATTAGCGTGCTAACTCTGTTTATGGTTTAAATATTAATGTCAAAGTGTAATTACCATCCGCTAAGTTTCACGCTAGAGTTTGAAAACACATTTGTCTAAGGAAGACTGAGCTGTATCAGTTGGAAGCCTCTGTATGGAAAGGAATAAATCTTAGGGCTGGGGGATTTCTCAGCCAGGAAGGAGCACGAGGAGACAAGCAGAGGGAGAGGCTCTGATTCCCTTCATTTCTCTGCTCATTTCAGAGCAGAAAAGAAGGAGAAACTGGAAAGAGGACACAAAATGGATGTGGCTTTGTAAGGTTCTGTTAGCCTGGTCGCTGCTTACAGTCACTAAGAACATATAAGCTCTTCCCAATATTCCCAAGCCTCTGGGTGATGGTAGAAGCAGGGATGGAAGGGAAAGTCATAAAGAAGAGCGTTAATGCAAACATTCCTTGCATTGCCCGGAGTTCACTCCTCCCTGCACACCAGGGCTGGGCTTCACTCAAAACAAGATCCCTACTGCAAACGAGGCCGGAATATCCCTATGCGGGACCCCTTTCCATCCAAAAGTGCCCTCGTGCCCTGGGTGGGATCAGGTGAGCTCTGAACCCTCTCAGCTCTGCATAAAAGATAACGGATTGAGGATGATCCCTCTGATGCTGCCCTCTGCCTCCGGGGACCGCAGAGGGCTGGATTGCCATGCAGGGGGCTGGTGGGCAACAGAGGAATCTTTCATTCAACATCTGCTGCAAATCCCAAGGAATTAAGTGGGATTTGGCAATTTAATCCATCCAGGGTTTAGAAGATCAAAAGAATTTCTTTGAGTCAGCATTGCTTACAGTGAAAGAAAACCAAACGCTCAAAACACGGTCCCTCGGCAGGATGAAGCTTTTGTTCTTCTTGGGTTTATGTGTCTTTATTTTCCTCATCTCTCTGAGAGAAGGGAAAGGAAATAAAGGAAAGTTTAAAAGCACGGAAAAATTCTGCCTTGCTCCGCTCTGTCCTGAGACACAGCTATCCCGAACCTCTCGGTGACACATCAGCCTTCAGAGAGATTGATCGAGAGCTGCCTTGCTGGGAAAGACTCACCGCCGGTGCCCTAATGACCAGGAAAACCTGCCAGAGGAACTGCAAAATTAATTCTGTCTCTAAATAATTAAGGGTTAGGTGAATATTTTGTTCCATTAACTATTTCTGCTGGCAAGCTAGCTGCAAATTCCTGCCTGCCTTTGCCGTGGGGATTGCACTTCCAGCTGCCTTGGGATCTGACATAGCACTCGCAGGGAGTGCAGGGCCTCTGGCTCTCCCCTGGTGACATGTGGGATCTCACACAGCCTCGTGCATGATTAAGAAGAAAATGGAACATATAAATCTGTTATTTCCGTGGTACCTGAGCATCACCCGGTCTTATCTGCATTTGTGCTTGCAGAATATCACTGCTTCTACTCGGAGAAGATCATCTCCAGTGAGATCAGTAAAGCCAGAGCCAAATCACGGTTCTGACAAACTGTAAAGAGCTTTTTGATTTCAGTAGAAACTGCTGAGAGTATCTAACAGAGAGGAGAATTTGGACCAACTTCTGTCTGATTCAGGAAATGGGAGAAAAAGCAGCACATCATTAAACCCCATAATAAGCAGAACTCATTTCTCTGTCACTGCAGCTGACAATCCATCTGGCTGTCATCTGCCTTGACAGCTGTCACCTCTCGGTGAGATTGACACATCTAGAGAGCACAGTGCTTCCTGGGCTTCCTGCCTTTGTACTGCTCTCCCATGCGCATGTCACAGTGTCCGCGTTTCAAGCCTTTTGTCAGCTCTCATCTGCATTTGATATTCACATCCATCCTTACTGCAGGCCTTTTGACTTCACCCTTCAACATGCCTTTTGCTGCCGCTATTGGCTTGAGACTGCTTTGCTGGACTGACAGATTTTTAATGCAACCATAACCGAGCACAGAGAAGGGAGGTGGGACATGTCCTCTTTGGATGTGATTTGGAGGAAATCCAGATGTCCATCTACATCCCTTAATGCCCTACCTATCACTTCATTTTCCATTGCATCTTTCCTCTCCTTCTTGCCTCTTCCATCCAAACTGCAATCCTCTCCCAACACTCTTACTTCTTTACTCCTTTCACAGCTTCTTTCTATCAAGTACAAATGCTTCATTACCGCTGTTCCCAGCAGCAAACGGGGACATCACATGAGACACAAAGACGTTGGCTCAGACACGAGTGATGAAGTTGCTCCTCCACACACCAAGGTCGAATAAAACCTCAAGAATTCCCATCAGGAAAGAAGTGCCCTTCAACTCTGAAGGGAAGGACTGAGCATTTGCCCCTGGCCATGAAATGAGGTCCCCAAGGCCTGTGCTAAAGGAAAGGAGGGCATCTGTGAGCTGCAATGCAGGGCTGTTTTAACCCTCATGATAAAAGCAGCCTTTGACATTAATCAGCCAGATTCTGCCCTGTTTGACAGTGGCACAAATACAGGTTAAACACCATGGTTTCGCTGGGATTACTTCACCTTCATGCTGATACAAGTATATTAAAATTTGGCTTCTTACTACTAAGATGAGCACCCTGCAGCAGAATATGCACTGCACAGCTACTGCTGATGTATTTCCTAAGTGGAGATAGGTTTATTGACCAGAGATCACGACAGCTTTTTATCAGTTCTTTTGCCTTGTTCTCTCCCTCTCTCCCTTTCTCTTAGGTCTCCTTTACAGCTGAGAGAAGAGGAACAAGAAGCAACAGCAATTTCTGCCTGCAGTGAAATACGAATTCTGCCTCTGAAGGTTCCTCGCGAAGCAAATCTGCTGCTTTCTCCCCTTTTCCATGAGAGTTACAAACACCTTCCCGACCAAGGCATTAGAGAGACAACCCGATGAGCTGGTACCTCGCGTCCGTGCCCCCAGGACGCTGCAGCTGGCAGGACAGACGCTCCGTGGCTTCGCTGCTGGCTCTGGAGGGGCCCAGGGTGCCTCTTTCCAGCTTCCTGACAGAACAAATCTGTGCCTTGTGCTACAGAAAACTGCTGTATAAATCACTGGGAGTAACAAACAGAACCTCGGGTCTTTCTCTGCAGGAATACAGACCTCTGCCACTTAAGCTAAAGCCAAGTCCCCTCAAATAGCTGCTACAGCAACTCCTTTACCTTGCCAGTTTGCTAGGGAAAGACAGACGGACAACCGTGCGTGTGTGCACATGGTTCTGCATGGGACTCCTGAGCATTTTCATTGCTTTAGCAAAGGATCAGGGCAAAGACCAAGATTTTCCTTAATTATCACCCCTTTCTGCTGTGATAGATCGCTTCACACTCCTTGCTACTCTATGTGTTTCCCTGATATAATCTACTAAGCACAAACAGCTACAGCCACAGCATAATTAGTATTTATGCTGCAAACACTGTGTAGCCACACGGTCATTTGCAAGTTCCCTTAGATCAGTCATTAACAATATTTAACAACGTCAAGTTGTTACATCTATAATTGCTAAACAATCCAGAAGGTTCAGATTGCCCAGAGAACTAAAACTGTCCTGCATAGGCCTTCACATTACTCTAACTGGATGTGATTATTGTGGAGTTCTGCATTCACTTACCCTGCAAAAATGCCTCAGCATATATGGCTCAGCTGGGCTTATGTCCAATTTCATCTTTACTAATATTGTTACCAAGAGCAATTAAATGAAAGATGTCAGTCTAGGCTCGCTGTGATGTATTACCAAACCAGGATTTCAGTGTAGACAAACCCTTTATCCTGCCCAAAGTCCTTCCAGTGAGTAGCAGTCGCAGTAATTTGCTTCTCGTTAGTTTAGTTCTGTTTGGACATCTGGGGAGTAATAGACTAGGTTTTGCAAACTGTTCCAGTGATGGAAAGGAGAACAGCTAATTTCCATGCCTATGTTGTGCCATGGACAGAAGTTTACTGCTGCTTCAGCTCCCTGTAGACAGTATATTTGGCTACCAAGATGTAATTCACAGCATTCTTTAATTGCCTCCCTAATTGCGTCCTGGGACCGTGTTCTAAAGAAGTGTCTTCAAGCCGCAGCAGTCGGGGGTGGCAATATTGCATCTTCCCTGCCAACTCCCCCCTGCCAGTTCTCTCCGCATTCGTCTCATCCGTAGGAATAACCGAGTACCTGCCTATGCGTTCAATCACTCGGTGCCTCTGACTGCCACCCTCACTTTAGTGATAATGAGAATACCAGATCCCTAGAGACCTGCGGAAGGGGAGACTTTGTTAGAACAAGGCAGAATCGCTTTTGTTTTGTTGCTTCTGCGTTTGCTGCATTCTCAGACTAGGAGAACGTCTTTGGGGAGGCATTTCTGCGTTTTCCAGACCTGCAGCGAATTTATACAGTCACACCAGAGACTTGAATGCCATCGTCAGTAACCAAGAGACACAACTTAGTACTTCAGAGAGCTCAGTGCAGTGCACGGAAGCACTCTGGCTGCGGGCCATAGTTCTGAAAGAATAATAATAAAAAAAAATGTGCTTGCTACAGGACTGCAGACCTAAGGAAATTAAAATGCTATTGATCTCAGCCCATCCTGTTCTCATTACAACCTGCTCTGCTAGTAGCATCAGGAGTTTTGATGAAATTCATCATTACTAGTAGGGTAAATACATCTTTAGGTGGTGTAAATCAGCAGATCTTGCTATGCAAATTTATGCCAAGTGAGGATACGCACCGAGAAATCGGTTATGTGCCGAGAAATAGGACATGGGGTCAATACAGAGAGCTCCAATAAGGCTGAGGCTTGCAGAGCATTTGTTTAGTTAATCAGTTATATCATGCAATCAGTGTCTATTTTTCCTCTCATAAATAGACATGCATAAGGGGAAAAAACGATTGTTAAGTGCTCATACAGTGGGCTTTGGCAAATTGCTGGTTTTAAAAGGAAACCACAAGTACAAATAAAGCTTCCCAGCTGCTTATGATTTTTTATCTTCCGTCTGAATAAATAACGACCTATGGCTACTTGGGTAAATATAAAACTTCAGAAATGGCAGCTCAGCAAAGCACCAAAGAAGCCCTGCACTTTCAGAAGGAATTCCCCAAGAAACAGCATAGAGATGAGAGGAGAACACGCATGCAGGAAGCAATGAATTGAACATTTGTTTTAGCTCCTCTAGATCTGAGAGGCAGCTAAAATCAGAAATGATGAAATAAGGAAAAAGATATTTAATTAATAAACCGAGGGAAGAGACTATTCCCTGGCAGAGGGAATAGTTTTCAGATGCTTCATCCTGGAGTCCTAAATAAAAGTTAAAGAAACTGCCAGACATTACCAGGTCATCTCCACAGTAGCTCAAGTTTTAGAGCAGATCAGCATGCTATGGAGTCACTAAAGTGAATGAATAAAATACCAGCAATACCTCGGAGCGGGAATTACCACAAGAGAGGGAAGGTGAATGCAACAGGATATTGTTTTTTCACATATAGGGAAATAAACACACAGAAAGATATTGCTTGTTGCAAGCCACCAAGTTGAATGGGTGGCAATTTTGGCAGCAGATGCACTCCCCATTAAACCACAGTGCCTTTTATTTTCACCCCTATTTCTTGTGTTTCTTAGGAACATCAAGTTTAAAACCATTGCCAGACTGGGAGTTGAGCTTATGTATCGAAAGAAAGGGAAGGCTGTATAATCTTTTCCAACCTGTCCTCTTGTAAGGTAGTTTCTATTGGTTTAACATCCCTCCATGGTCTTTATTAGCAAACAAAAACGTGAAGCACTTCACATGCTCCATGTGAATTCTTATGAAGGAGGAGAACAGCAGCGTGATAGATGTGTCAGCTGGGAGGTCTAGGAGATTGGCTGTAAGAATTTTAAGGAGCTAATTTCAAGAAAACAGTAATCAAGGGAAGCTGGAAGGGTAGGAGAAGCTCGTAAAAAGAAGCAAACGGCTCCTCTCAGCTGATGGATCCGGGTTGATACGATTCTCTGAAGGTCTCAGTTTGGCTGAGATTGGCTGGCAGATTGGCTGGCAGTTCTATAAACTCCAGTTGTTATAGCAGACCTGTATGTGAAATTGTATTTTTTCAGATTATGATTAGCTCCAGATTAAGTACCACATAAATCCTGTCAAATGGGAGGTGGTTTGTTTGTTTTATAAGAGAACTCTGTAACCAAGACAATCCAATATTTTTCCCTTTCTCCCCTTTTTTTCAGTTGCAGCATTTTAGCGATGAATCTGTCTTACCGTGAGTATAACAGGCAGGCCAAAACGTGTAAGTTCTGCTCACATTAAAGCTGTAAAGGGATCAAACAATCCCCAAAGACTCTCTTCCCCATTACAGCAAAACCCAGGGAGCCTCCGTACCCCCGTCATCCCGGGATGCCAGGCACTAAAACGCCTGAGAATCCTATGAGTTCTCAGATTTGTCTCCACAGTAGAGCTCATTTTTGCTGGGTAGCTCCAGTGTACTCATTAATCTGCCTCCCGTCCAGACACAGTTCTGCTGTTTCCATTCTGTGTGTTAATAACTCAGACTGATTAACAGAGCAAATGAGCACAGCTTGTCTTAAGGGTAAGGAGGTTGAACATTATCACTCAGCTCTGTTGGTCTCTCTGGAAAAAAAAAAAAAAAGGAAGAAAAATGGGAGGTTTTGGTCAAGAGCAATGAGTCTCTCCAGCATGTTCTGGTGTCCTAGGAATAGCAAGGGTTAAGATAGAAAGGCTCAGTGCAAGAGGGAAGGAAGTAAATCGTGGGGCTCAGCTGATGGTGCAATGTAACACGCATAGGACTCTCAAATCCACTGGCACAAATACCTGAAAATAATGAGATTGCATTTTGATAGGGAGGAAAAAAATGTATGGTCTTCTGGGCTATATTGAGACGTCATTGTTTTTTGAAGTCCTCCAGTCATCTATTCTACAGAGCTCAGTTAGTAGCATTTCAGCCACTGACTGCTGCAATAGCCTGTGTTTAACGTGTGCCTTCCCGAAAGACTGCCAAGGTGAAATCCTTCTTCTATTGAACCTGGTGCCAAAAGGTTTTGTAATTTCAGTGGAAAACTTCCCCTTTAGCCTTGACTTATTGACTCAACGGAAGTGAATTTACCCTAGTTCTCAACTCTGCTCTCTCTGGGATTCACTTCTGCATCTTGTGATCAGAAAGGAGAGCTCGCCAGGGTGAGCACTGCAGAGATTAAAGCTTCACGTTTCTTCATATCCTGGACAAAAAGACCCTGCTGGAAAAGACCTGCCTCACTGTGCCATGCTGCAGGTGGGCAAAGGTGAACGCTCAGCTGTTCATTTCCCTGTTGCATTTTGCTGCAAAAATAAGGAGTTTTCTCTTGTCAGTTGTCTGTGTGCTGTTAAACAAGCCCCGCAAGCTCCCTTTAGGTTCCAGCAAAAGGAATCTAAAGGTAAATACAAAGGGTAAAGGGCCATACAGTGCTCTGAGATTGGGAAGGTGCCCTTGGAAGTAGCAACATAACATCTATTAATGTAGAAGTGAAAGAAGAGAAGAGTATTCCTTTCACCACTTTATTTTCTGTGCATCCTCCCCACTCTCCTCCCGTGCATCCATCAATCTCTATCTCTCCCTGCCTTGCATTGCCTTTTCAGTGCATAAGGGCTTTTGCTCAGATGACAAAAACCTGTGTTCCCCTTCCAATCTCTGGAAAGCAAGTCAATATAAAACAGCTCCTTATCTCCAGCTTTGGCTTTTTATACCTTCAAGGGTCTTTATTTCATTCCACCAGCAAATTTCAACCAACAATTGCAGCCACTCGCCTGCATGCAAGGTACTTAAATCTGTGCTACCACTGCATTAATTCCAGCAGAGATTGAAACCAGACAGAAGCTACCAAAGTAGGCACCTGGCGGTGTATTTAAAGAAGAAAAGAGGCTAGGGAGACCATGTAATAAAATACTAGCTATTCTCTGCATCCTCTTCTTCTTCCCCTACTTGGAAATGTAGAAAATGAAAGTCTCTGTTTTGCCTTATGCCACAGAAGGCAGTAAGAGCAGATGAGGGCTGCCGAATGCAAATTCCTTGAAGGGGAAGAATCACTTGTCTCCAAGAATGCATCCTGCTCAGCATCCTTTGGCAACAGAGATCTTCGGAGCAATGCCAGATGGATAGGGGAGTAGCAAGGAAGGGAAAGCCTTTCCCTTGCAGATACTGGCACTCGTGGGCCAGCAGTGACCCTTGGCCCAAGTTTTACAGTGTTTTCTAACTGTGCCATGTCAGACAAATTGGTGTTCTCCGTCCTATTTCCTTCCACAAAGTTATGGCAAAGCTTCAGAAGGCGACAAAGACATGACCATGATTCCAAGTCATCCCTTCAACCAAAATGCCTGGACTTTTGACTCAAAATAATCTTGTGGCAGGGATCTGCTCTGCTCCATCCATAACTGAACTGTCTCTGTGCAACAACTGCCAGGCACTGGAGCACGTGGATGCAAACACTGATGCAAGAAGCTCTACGGCTTTCAGAAGACAAAAACAATGATTGATGTGAGGGTAAAGGGCAGCCCGTATCCAGCCCATCCATTTCCAGTACATCACTCACCATGCATACTTTCTTCTGGCCCAACACAAATGTTCCAGGGAACTAGGGCATTTATACTCCCAAATTCTGGACAGGAGTTGATAGGATGCTAAAGAGCAATGAAGAGTATCCATCTCCCTCTGTGCTGGTGGGGAGCTGCAGTGGTACCTGATGGAAGGCTGCTCATGCACCGTGGCAATCAGGACGAGTTGCTGGTTGCTGAATTAGCAGTATCAACATTGTGAGGTTGAATTAGCCACATGCTGGCACCATAATTCTAATTGTTTTCAAATATGCATTGTAAAAGTCTAATTAGCACATATCTCTAAACGGGAGCTGATAGCACGTAGGGCGCTTCTGCATTGGTGACACAAGTAATGAAGTATTACACACATCCACCAGTCACCTCTGGGATACCTTTCCTCACATTGCATCGTTGGCTGTGGTAGAGGGTTTAAAGAAACACAAGAAAACACGAAGGAAGAAGCAGGCTGACAAACTGCATGAGATTAAATATGTAGATCAACTCGCTGGGAATGCAATCCAGCAGAGAGCATTTAAATAACACACGAGTGCAGAGCTCTGAATCAAGCCCAATCCCCCGTGCGACCACGTGTGCAGTCCCACACTTGCCAACCAGCACGGTCGTGTATCCCCTGCTTGCAGGGTGGCACAGCCACGTGCCCAGGTCTAGCCTGGGCACACGCGTACACATCTACAACTACCTGCGCTAAGCCAGCACCTACAGACACCCCTAAACACTAGTAAACGACTTGCCAGAGCAACCATCACCCTGGTTGATCTCACCCATCATCTCACCCTGGACTGTGGTTCATTCTCATGCAGGTGAATGGAGCAGCAGCATCCGTGGACGAAACGAGCTGATGCTCTTCCCAAAATCACTTCCCAAGCCGGCCAGACCCAGGCAGATCTGTGTAAACAGAACGGAGCCAATTAGCAGCTGATGTGAACGGTTCAGTGCAATGTTGTTATTTAAAAGCTAGTTAAGATAATTAGGGGGCAGTTTAATTAAAACCTCAACTTAAACACAATATGAATGCAGGAGCTTTTGAGCCCAGCAGGAAGTAGAGCTAGCTGAGTCCCCCGGGAGGCTGCTAATTAGTGGTTGTAGTGATTGCAAGTAATAAATAAAAATAATAGCATTCCCATTAGCCTTGGAATTTTTAGGAGCTTGGTTCTCTGCTGTCCAGTGCTTGTCCACTGCTCAACCCATAGGGTCTGCCAGGAGAGCTTGAATCAGAGCATCTACAGGATATTGCAGATTAGAAAGCTGCAGGATCTCAGGCTAAGATTTTCAAGGTCTTGTTTCCATTTAGTCTAACTCTCTCTGGCAGCAGAGGGAACATGACTAGAATTCGCAAGAACCAGCTGCCCAGATTATGGTTTTACTATTTTTTTTTCTACTCGTCAGTTCTCATACAAGAACCACTGCCATGAGCAGCTTGTTTATGATCATGAACTGAAATAAAGCCTTATTTCTTCTTACTCTGATGTCAGGCGTGATATAGGAAAAGCTGTCTGATGGCTGCAGAGTCTGGATGCTTCACTAAGCTGCAGAAATCCCTGGTTCTGGGCACTGGAGACTCCAGTTTGATGCACAAGACTCTGTTCCCTTAGTATAGTCCTGCAAAGCTCCTGCTGACGCATTGCAAAGGACTCGATTCTCATGTTAGTGATACTGGTGGAGACCAGGGGCACCTCTTGCTTGTTCACTCTGCTTATTGCTGCAGAAACGAGCCTGGGAGGCCGTGAGGAACTCAAGTGCCAATGTTTTCTCTCTCCTGCCAAACAGAGCTGAGCTGTGTTATCTAATTCCCGAGCTATAGATTCTGAGTCGCCCAAGGGGAGGAAAACACATTAATTACTTATGATTCAATTGATCTGCTGTTGCTATTTCAGGAACATCTATCTAAGAGCTCTGTAATAGAGATGATTCCCAAGCAGCAGCTCCGGCTCTTAACACAAGTCACAACTGAAAGAAGAGCAGGGCAAGGGCCTACAGAATGGGGATCTCTGAGGATGAGGGTTGTCTTCCCCTGGTCTCACTGAGATCACTTAGGAGGACAAGAGCAGGACTCTTGTGTTCTCTGCTTTCCTTGTTTCTGCTCCGGTCTTGAAACAGAAGCCCCAGAGATGCTCAAATCATCATTACTCTTTCTCTGATACACACAAGTCATCCAAATTCTGCCTTCTCTGTTCCTGTGGGACATCTCATTTGCAGAGGAGGATAAAGCGCCTAGGAAAACTGATCCAACCAAGGGAGCAGAATACAGGAAACCCCTGGGGCCACTTCTCCCTCTCTGCCCCTTTCCCTGCTGTCAGGGGCTGGTTCTTGCTCCACTGAAGCAAGTGACAGGACTCCTGTTCCACCCCTCTGTGCTGAGAGTCAGGTATAAAACATCACAAGGAACTGAGAAGTAGCTGAGATGAGCTCTTGGAACACCCTACCCTGCATCAGCAGGCAACTGGCAATTAAACCATGAAGGAATTTAACACTATGTGAATATGTCCTGGACACCCAACTCAGGAAACTTAAGTCTGAAGTTTATATTTTACTTGGTACCTCTCCTAAAAGCTGCTAAAATATTTCTAACATTTTATGAATGTGCGTCTCCACCTCAGAAAAAGTTTAAAGACAATTTAGTTCCACAGGAGAAACCTTCTCCAGCAGACACACTTGAGATCCCACTCATAAAACCTTCCTGTTATTCTGTATAAACGAAGCACAATTATCCACCATATACCATCCCCATATTCAGCTTCTCTCCTTAATAATTAATTTCTTTGTTAGCCATCCATTCTCTCTCAGTATAAGAGGATCAAAAGTTGACCTTTGCTCAAGGAAGAATTGGGGGTTAATTTATAGGCAGGAATTTGCTTAGGGTAGTCAAAATCTGCCAAGAATGTTTTCTGGTGCCTTCCTGCTAATAACAATCCGTCAGCATTTTTCAAATTTGTATCTTTCTGAACTGTCTTTTATTGTAGCAAAACATCCAGCTAGAAGATACTGCAGAAAACATCCAGTCTTACACGGCTCTATTCAGGGAAGATATCGAAACTTTTAATGCAGAAGGTATGTATCATTATGGGCATTATATAGATGGGAAAATGAAAGCACGGAGAGATTAAGTGACTTCCCCTAGGTAGCAGAGTGAACTAATGGCAAAGCCAGAGACAAACTCAGAGGTTTGGGTGCTGCTGTTGGCTTGGACGTGGGTTGGCAGCCTCAGCACAGTGGCTAGGGGCCAGGAGCAGCAAAGGGCTGATTAGAGGGGCTGCGGCGGAGGCTTCGCTCAGGGCAAGGACGGATGCTCCCGAGTTGGTGGCAAGGAGCGAAAGGAAAGCGCTGGCTTGATCCCTGCTGTCTGAAGTGTCCCTGCAGGGAGGCAGCAGGATTAGAGGGTTAATAAAAGCGCTGTGCCGCGTGGCCTGCAGCTGCTGGCTCGATTGATCAGCTTTGTCCACAGCGACTTGCTGTGCGAGCGCGAGGAGAGCATGAAACACTGGATCCCGGGAGGGCACCGAGACAGTTACTGCATCCCGGGGCAGCCCTAGGAGGCTCCAAGAGGGAAATGGCTAATGAGGAGGCAAAGGAACTCATCACGGGGGGATCTAAACGATACCGAACCACATTTGCATTTCATTTAGATCTAAGAAGATGGTTATTGTTTGTTAATTACACGCCAATTGATTAGTGCGGTGACATATTCACTGAAGAGGAATAATTCAGCTGAAGATGCATATCCTACTCATCTAAATTGAATTAAGCAGATTCAAAGCGGTGTAGTGTCATGGAGCACCCATCTGCAGTTCGACACATGCACTTGGGAAAAACTGCTGTGATCTGGAAGTAGATCTGCTCTCTCCCATGGGAACCTGTGGCCAGAAGGAAGGACAGCCCGGAAAGCACTTGTGTGTCCATGTGAGTCTGTGAGTCCTGAAAGCCACAGAGGTGGAGCAGGATCAGGGAGTTTGCAACTTGTGTGCCAGTTCTGAAAAGGAGACCTTGGGTATGTGGGAACGGGGGGAAAAGAAATCCCATTTGATATAAGAAACTGAATGATCTCCTTTATGATGGTCTTCACACATAAGTAGCTGCAAATCAGAGGATTACTCCAGCTGGGAAATGTCAATTGTATGGAAATGTCACCTTCATTGCAGAGCTCTCCCCAGGCTGCTGGAAACTGCATTAATTTCCATCCCCCTTTCTCACTCCCAATCCCTCTTTTATTTTTCAATCTTTTAACCTTTATAAAAAAAAATCAAGAAACAGCCCGCTCCTCTGCATTCAGTAAAATATTGTATCTGTAATTGTGCGGAAAGGTTAAAGAGTTTCAATTAGAAAGGTCGCTCCAGGATCATTCTGCAACTGGATTCACGTGCTGCCTCTTGTTGAGAAAGCTAAAGATAGCTGCGAACAGCTTCGTGTGCCAGCGCTGACACCTCCAGCTCCTCCAGAACCACTAAAAATAAACTCTCAGTCTTTATTTTTCAAAAAGCCCAAAGGCTCCCAGTACTCAGGAGATATTCACCAGTGAAATTTTTGAGTTCAAACTGAAGACCAGATTAAGAGGAAGAAAAGGTGCAATGTACACAGCCAAAGACGTTCCCAAAGGGAGGCCGCTGGAGTCTGAGCAATGTGGAACTCAATTTTCTCTAAAGCACACGTGACAAAATGCCTAATTGCATGGAGACTTACCCAGCCTTGCAGCCTAGTTCTTGCTTAGCACTTCTTGCGTTCTCCACTTTCTCTCCTGTTATCCTAGTTAAACTCTTAACTCGTTCCACAAAAAAAATAGACAAATGTAATCCCCAGTGTTGAAGAGAGGAACAACAAGGTACACAGAGGAGACAAGCGTATGACTGGTCAGGAGAGAGGGATTACGTGAATTACAATTGATTTTCCACCGTTAATGAAGCATGAAGTGCTTGTGATTGCATCTTGAAGAGATTTATAATTATTCATCGAATCTCGGAAGATAATTAAACATCATTAAACACAGACATGACAAGCTTGCCTGGTAAGAATAAACCCCAGAGCAGGCTCCTGATAGAAGAGAGAGATAAGGTGTTGGGAGACAATAAAGAGATAGGTTTTTGTCCAAATAAGAAACCACTACCCTCAGTATGTTTTTCTCTTCTTTTTCTTTTGTTTTTAATGGGTTTTTGCTTTCTCTTTCACACTCCATAATCACACCACTGCCCAACATTACGAGTGCCTTATATAATATACTTACCTATTGTTCTATAGTAGCTGTGTGAAAATGTTCTAGCAATTCAGAGCTGGTGGGAACTGCCCTTTGTGCGGTTTGCTAAAGCGGCTGTGATCTACAGAGCAGAAAGGGGCTGGGGAGAAGCAAGGGGAGGCGATAGCAGGAAGGAGCACGTGGAGCAGAATTCCCAGGTAGTTCAGCATTAAGAGCTGCCCAGTATATTATTTGCCTTCTCAAAGGCCTCTTTCTGTTTTTATTGCCCTCCTCATATGGAACTTGAAGAGGTCTCAGTCCTGAGGCAACCTGATTTCGATAAGAATTGGGAATGTGGACAGGATGGAGGAAGGACCCAGAGAAGATGCTTTTCTCGCTGGCTAAGACACCTCTTCCCCGAGCACACAAGCTCTGCTGAGCACACTGCATAGGGGATAAGACAATATAGTTCTTACTAGATTTCTGGCAGGAACATCTCTTTCCTGTGCACACTCTAGGGGAAAACGCAGCCCTACAGCTACATCTCTGTTATCTCTCCTTCATTTTCTATTCCCACCTGACATACCATCTCCTCTTTCCATTAGATTGTAGAAATGTAGGCCTTTCCTGGCACAGTATAACAGAAACCAAAATATTGGAGACAATTTCACTAAAATGACATTGCCAGAGGTGCCCTGTACATAAAGATCAACACAATAGTAGTCATTAGACAAAGTAAAGCATAAACAGGCAGATGTGCAACTGAAAGTGGATCAGCAGAGAGTAGGTTCTCATTTTCTCCCCTGAACAAACTCTTTTTTTTTGTGCAAAGTTCAGCATCTTTGGTACAAAGAGAAAAACTGAGGTCTGTCGGGTCTGGTTGCAAGTGCACTGTTTCACTAGGGAAAACTCCTCCATAAAACTCCTTCAGTTTAATCATTCTGGGAGCCAATTAAGATAAACTGATTTAATCTAGGAGTAAAACAGACTTCCTGTGTGTAGCCAAAGCAGTTGTTCGTTTGACTGAATAAATTTAAAATCAGTTTTGGAAAATTTGTGCAAACCTTGTAGGGGTGTTTGCAGCCCTTGCAGCGAGGAAGAGAATAGCTGATGGGAGACTGGCTGTGCCCGAGCCCCTTCCAATCTTGTTGTGTAATGAATCACACAGTCCAGCTTTGCAATGAATGAGGTTTCTGAAGGCAGCGTTTACTCTGGCTCTCAACCCTATGCTGTAGCACCATGTGTTTTACAGCATTGTCAAACATAATGATTCCCACCCTGGAGAGAAATTGGGTCTCGTTTTATATTTTACTGCCTCAGAAAGGACATTTTTTTACTTTCCACAGTCCGCAGTTGGCAGCAACAGTGCCATAAATCTTGCCAAATGCTTTTGGTTGATATATTGTCCAGCAAAAATCTGTGCTGCTGGGGGGCAACATGGAGCAAACAAGTTAATGGCCCCCTGCTCCATGTCCAAAGAGGCAGAGCAGCAGGGATAAGGAGCTGTGCAAAGTCACTGCAGACCAAGTCCAGCAGCTGCTGGGTGACCTAAGAGACCATGAGAAGTTTGTCCCCAAATCTGCATCTAGCACATGTGTAAATAGCAAAACCTCCCGGCATCTAGATTATCCATAAATTCAACCTTAAACCTGAAAGCTCAGCCAGCAGACATGTATGTAGGTGACACGCTGTGCTTATATAGTAGCACATACACGTGCTGTCCTTGAGCCAAGAGCTAATTTCTAATAGACTTGTCCTTCGCAGGGTGATGACAGAGGCTCTGCCTGAGAACAGAGATGTTCAGCTCCATTCCTCGGAGCTAATGAGCCACTTCCCTCCTCTCCGTCTTTGTCCCTGCGCTCCTCCCCGTGCTCCAGCAGCACTTTGCACGTAATGAAGAGATAATGCCCTAATGTCTTGATATGTTACATTCAGCCTAGTTGCAATGCCTTGGAATAACTAAACTGGCCCTGTGCAAGGGCTCGAGCAACCCAGCTGGCAGTGTCTGCTAATGGCAAAGCCTCTCTAGGCATCTCTAGACACCAGGCCCATTCAGCTGAGCTTTACTGGGCCAGAAAGAACCAAATTCTGCAGTGCCAAATGCCCCACTCTGCTACTGCAGCCTCTTCCTCCAGCCACAGGGCAAGAACAGCCCATAGACTCACTGGAGCCGGTGCCGTAGGCTCCGGTTCCTCGCGAGCTGAAAGCTTTCCTGGGGCCTCAGGAATAAAAATCCTGCTAACCCTGACTGGAAGCATAATGAACAGGGAGAGAGATTGATTGCCAGGCCTGTAATTAAGCGCGACGCTTTGATAGCCTCTGAAGCCACAAGAGCCAAAGCACAGTCCTGATGTGGAGTTATGGTGTTCCCTCCCAGGCACCTTTTCCTGCTAGGGCCGGTACCTCAGGATTCCAAGCACGGAGCTGCCCCGCTCCAGGTTTTATGGGCTACAAGTCATTTTAAGGGGAAATGAAAGAAATGAGCTTCCCACGGATGAATGTGACAGGGTGCTGAGGCGCTGCGTGTAGGAAGGAGCAGGGGCTGGTGGCTGCTTGCAGGAGGGGCTGCCCCTGGTCCATGCCTTCCCTCAGGAGAAGGTGTCTCTCCACATTAGCACATGGTGCTGTATCCACGTACAGGCTATAAATAATGTCTCGTATCCAGACTATGGAGGGCACGGTGGGGGTGGCAGAGGAAGGAAGAGGGAATAATTATCCACCCAGGACTTGAAACCAACGAGATTTACACCCCTGCTCGGCCGTAGAGATTGCAGAGAGCTCTAGAGAGAAACACGCGTGCGGAGGGGGCTGCTGCCTACAGCTGCTCAGCCTCCCCCACACCATTCCCGAAGGACAACCCTGTTCTCAGGGGGATGCAGCGCTCAGTCCCACTCGGGCGCACGAGTCTCTTCTTCACTCCTTCACAGCACGAGCCGGGCCAAGACGCAGCTTTTCCTCCCTCTCTAGTTCCTTCAGAGCTCTGCCCACCAGCCGGCTGCTTCTCAAAGCACAGCAGGTCCAGGACGTTCCCGAATTTGCTCTCAGTCTCACACTACCCGTGAGGCACCTGTCTCTTCCTCCTCCGCGCCAACCCCACTCACAAATGGAAAACTGCAGCACATCCCACCTTTAGCTCCTAGGACGTGATCCCTTTGCTCAGGTTTGCCCGCAGGAGCTATTCCCCAGCAGGAGAGGGTCCAGGTTAGCCGGTAAATCTGAGCACACTCCCAGCACGCTGGGAAAGGGCTGGTTCTTAGGGAGACTCTCTGGCTCTCTTCCAGGATTCACAGAGCCTCTCGTCTCTGCAAGGAGCTTCTGAAGCTGAAAATGTTGGACCTAAGAAGTTCCTTTTGGTGCTGAAGAACGCAGAATGATTTTAATGCCATTAGTCAACTCGTTTTCTGTACAATCCAGAGCCTTTCACAGCTACGAAGCAGCTCCACCGGACTTAAAGCATCCACAGCTTCCTTTGGCTTCACTGCCAGCCTTCACCCTTTCCGTTTGGTCTCCTGAAACGCTCCTAGGACAAGTATATCATCTGCTCTGTGATAATTTGAAAGACTAGAAGAACCATAGGCATTAGAATAGGAATGCAAATATGCTCCTTAGTACATCAGGGCTAATATATCTTGACTTTGATTGAGTCTTCATTCCACTCTAGCATTTTTATCTACTATTTTGAGCATGTCCACATAAAATAATTTTTCTTCCTACAAGTGGCTCAGGGAATACCAGGAATATCCTTCCCACTTTACAAATTCGATGCGAAGTGACAGCTTCTGGCAGTGAGGTGCGGGAAGAGAGGAAATTGGAGCTTGATCCCGCTCCTAACTCAGGCACTGGCAACTTCTGGGGATCTGGTTACTTCTTAGGGCTGCCTCAGTTTCCCTTATGTAACTACCCCACAGAGCACAGTGAGACTGAGGCATCTGCCACATTTATATAAAAGACAGATCTTCAGATGAGAGGAGCTAGAAAAGGGCACCATCACCATGCAACATGATGCCTTTGAGCTTCCTAGTAATCAGACAACGGTTCAACTAGCAAGATCCTATTGAAAGGATATCTGAGCCAGCAGGACTCTGCTGTGTCCTCTTTGCAGTCTCTGCCCAAATATTTTTGCAGTGTGTTTCCTCGACCAGGATGTCTGACCTCAACACAGCTCCAGTCTTTGTCCATCACACATTGCTGACCTTGAACCTCAGAGCACCAGGGGGAACAGATATATCCGGAGAGTCAGCAGAATGCAGGCTGTTGCCATGGGAATTCAAGCCCCCTTTTCGAGCATCTGTGCAGCTCAGGGGAATGCGGCCAGCTCCCACAGTGAAAGATCTTTGTAAGAAGTCCCATGGCGAGTTGGTTTTGTATCCCACAATCGCTTCTTGCTCCCCAGCCCAATTATGTATTCCACCAGGAACGACGGGCCTCAGCTTGGCTCAGGATATATGACGTCAAGGTACATTGTTTAACGGATGAGCCTGCAACCAAGGACATGATTTTCTAACACAAAAACTCTGCATGAAATTTTCTTTCTTTTTTTTTTTTTTATTAATATTGGAAGTGATCCATTTTCAGTGCTGTGCCAGAGGCATCACCAGCAGACCTCTTTTGGTAGAACTGCTTTTCCAAATGTGCAAGAGTTAGATCATAGAGGGTTGTTTATATGTCCACTGCACTGAAAGGATGTTGGCAAAGTCCCTGTAACAGGTGTGATATTCTACTACCGAAGCAAAATAAAACCACACACTAGGACATAGTGGGGCTGATGGAAAATTCCAACAATTTAGCCATCATTTTAGGCTACAGCATTTCTTGCAACTGCAGAAATTGTAAGCAGAATATAGAAGTTAACTATCTATCTGTTTAACATTCCCAAACTCCTGTGTGCACATCCAGCTTTCAGTGTTATGCAGCATTATGACTGAGGATACCTCTCTCCGTGCACAAGTGTGTGACATCCCACGTGAGCACTGTGCGCTGCATGGACACTGCTACGTACTACAACACAAAAATACACAAATACATGAATGACATTGCTCTCCAAGGATGCTAGAGCTGGCCAAACATCAGGCATTTGAGATCCTGGCCCCAGCAAAAGCCCCCGACAAAACCTTCAAGACTCCATTTCAGAATGGAGATTTCAGGCTCCATTCCAGAAGCTTTGAAAGAGACTTAGATTTTAGTTCACCATATGTGGTTTCTCATGCAGTTTCTTACATTAGAGTTAAGCAACCACCAAATGCGCCCATAAGGGACATCTGATGCCTTTTCAGCAGCAGCTGCACACAGCCCTCCCCAAAGGGAGCTGCACCACCTACTCGGTGAGGATCCCCTCTGCAACATCCAGCTTATGCTCTACAGTTGCCCTGTTCAGCAATTACAAAATTTACTTCTGAATTTAGCCATGGAAATCTCTCGCAATGGCTCACAATCAGCCCCCCCAGAGAAGAAAGAGATTTACTTCTGCTTGTCTTTCCTGAAGTGGGTTTAAACAATGGTAAATATGACTGGCATGGTAAAATTCAGCAGATGCTGTTCCTGTTCCTGCTGCTGTCAGTATAACCATCACCCTGAGTGCCCAGGGTTAAAGCCTAGTTAAAATAATGCTCTTGTTGGGGAGCTGGCTTTGGAGCGAAGAACTGAAATCTGGTGGTTGGAGGGAGAGAGGGAGGAAGGGAGGGAAGGAAGAAGTTTCAGTGTCGCTGAGGGGAAATATTTTCACGTTATATTTCTCACCCTCCTCCCATGGGTTCTAGTGAAGAGTTGTCAGCGATGTACCCAGGGGTCACAGTGAAGACAGAGCATCCCTTCCCACTCTCCAGAGCATCTCCTCAGCTCTCAGGGCTGCACGGTGGAGGGATCTTGCTTGTCCTTCCTCTCCTTGCTTCCTCCCCTCTCTGCTGCAGTGTTTCTCTGGGTAAACCCAAGGGAAATAAATCTGGAAAAGAGGCTAGAAATTTAATCAAAAGCTGCATCAACAAGCAATCTGTTTCACTGGGAGCCAGGATGAGACTCGGGCAGATGAGAACGGATGCAGGGAGCTAGGGGACAGGCAGCACTGAGGAGCGTGCTCAGGGTTTACAGGTAGATCTCAGCCTAACCCTACGGTCACAGAGTCCTGTCCTGAGCAGCACTAATAGCCAGACAGGGTGAAAAGACAATTAAGAGGTGAAGCAGAGGTAGGGAAGTCCCTGCTGTCATGAGGAAAAGTCTTTTCAAACTTTATAGATTAACAGGGATAGCATATCCAGGAAGAAGGCCCTTAGATGAGTGTCCAAATCTGAAAAATCTGAAAAAACAAGCCCTCCTTCCTCAACGAGGCCATAACTCTCTTTCTTTGCAGCAGCAACATCCCTGTTGGGCAGCAGTTCACGAGACCAGCGCTTGTCGAGCAGCAGAGCCGGGTGCTGGTTGCCAAGGTGCTCAACTGGCACCGGCTTTCTTGGATGCTCGGGCACACTGGCCAGGGAGCAGCAGGGAGTGACCCTGGAAACGGCTTTGGCGTTTGCAGAGCTGAATTCTCAGTCTCGGGACTTGCACTGCCTCGGGTGATCTCCTGTATGACAAACACGTTTAAAAGAATCTACATGATTCTTAATCCACCTAGATTCGAGAAGAGAAAATACAGACACATGGAAGCACTCAGGGAACGAAGCTGGTAGCAGCCTGTTTTGCATGACCATTGCAGCATACGACTTACCAGCAGAGAAAAATTTCCTTTACAATGAAAAAACATACAAAGGAGGAAGAGAAGACTCTGAGCAAAGCAGTAACAGGAGAGCCCTGCAATGAGGCATTTGGATGATCCATGTGGCAAAAAGCAGCAAGAAGTGGCTACCGGGAAATAGCAGGAAGCAGTTAAGTGCTGCTGCTGAAACACTATTTTCAGCCGACATTTCTCTTTGCCTTGGAATTCCCAGCTGGAGAGGGGACAACAAACAGGAAAAATATATGCTGGCCACATGCAAATTCAACCCTGCTGCACCTGCCGGGGGGAGCAGTTATTTATTATTTATCCTTTGGCTGCCTGGTTAAACTGGCAGCGAATCCAAAGAGAATATGGAGAAGGACAAACACGTATGGCTCCTGCCTGTAATTTCAGGAATGTTGCAAACATTACAATTTTAATGTGGCAAAATGTGCAAAAGAACTGGCAGAAGCACGTGTGCATGTGCCACTGTATTGCTTATACAGAACCTAAGCAAATCCCTTTAACTCGCTCAGCAAGAGTTATTCATTTTGGACCAGGCAGATGTAGGTTCAGTCTCCGTTGTCACAATGACATTTCAGGATGCGAAGATGTGAAGCCAGACAGTAACTGAGAGATGCCCCAGTTTGCATGCGAATTTGTCACAATTTTAAACAGAAAGATAGCACTTACATACATGCTATCAAATTAACCAGATCATATTGCCCTCTAACAAGTAAAAACATAAATTCCTGCCATCTTAGAAAGTGTCTGCCATTTATTTTGTATGCTGAATTATATCTCCTGGCATTTACAGGTTTTAACCTAATAAAGTCTCTTTTTGCCTATGTAAAAACAGCCACCTCTTAGGCAGAAAACAGCAGAACATCCCTGGCTCATGGTACAAAACCCTAGGAAAAACAATAAGACCAAAAAAATCTGGATAAAGGCTAAAAGCATAGGGAAAACTTTAAATGTGATGCAGATGCCGTTGTACTACATTGAAACACAGTTGGGACACAAGAAATTAAAAATCACTCTCTAAAATTAAAAACCTTGAGTAATCTGAGGTCTTCTAGGTCAAGAAGGCAGTTGCCCAGGCCCGCTAACACCGTGCAGCAGCTGCACTGGCTGCCTTCTAGGATCTCCCATGTTGAAAAAGATCAAATCCAAAAAAAAATGAAAGATCAAATAACATTAAACTCATAGTAAATACTATGGAAATGGGCAACACTTAGCAAAATCATTGGTTCCGCAAGGGATGCACCTATCCTCTTGCAACAATAGGACCAAACCATTGGGTGTCAGACCAAGGAAGGGCTTTGTGGGGACAAAACCAGCAGTGTCTCCTGTGTTCCCTCCAAATTCCAGGTTTCCTTCAGCCTCTTTCATCCAGCTCAGCTTTGCTTAGCCCATAGGAACTCACAAGATCCCAGCCCGAGGCGAGCTGGCTGCAGGGCATGCCAGGGGCCATGTGTCCAAACCCAGGACGTCCTCACAGCCCCTACCCTGCAATTCTACCTGGATGTTTTTGTGCAAGAGAAAATAAAAAGATTTCTGAAGGGTTAGAGGAAAAACAAAAATAAAGCCAAGAAAGATCCCATAGGATAAAAGAGATGAGAAATTCAAGGTAATTTTAAAGTTAGTGAAGTCAAGAGCTTAAGCTGACCTAAAGTCACAGCAGTGAGAAGGCAAATGAACTTCTGAGGACTCTGACTGCAATTTTCAGAGCCTTTTTAATAACTTGGACCCCCATTTCCCATTCATTTTGCTGGTACTTACCATCAAAATCCTGTGGGCATCCCTGATTCTGGAGGTTTGAATTCTGAAAAGAGGATCTAGATTTTGCTTTATTTTAAAACCATTTTTTAATACAGATCTATGAAAAGAACCAGCTAAACCAGTAATCAAGCTTTTCCTTCATCATGAGCCTGAAGGGTCAAAAGTTGCAGGTTCCAGGGGAATCTTTGCAGGGGATGGTAGGGCATTCCAAAGAGGCTCCAGAACAGAACGCTGCTAATATTCATATTTTTTACTGCTGTTTAGCACGGAGTTTGTGCTGCCTGAGGAATTTCCATCCCATCCCCTTCAACGTGGTGATTTCATTACCCGACAACACTTCTGCCTGCTTTGCCGTGCGAGGCTCAGAGGGAAGCTGCTGGCTCCAGACACACCGCGCAGGACAGGATGGCAGCTCCACCACGGGACTGCATGCTGAGAACTGTCTGGCGCAGAAATCCATACTATTTTGTAACAGATTTTTCATAATCCACAGGCCCGTGGGCTTCTTCCATCACAAATTCCGGATTTCAGTTCTGTCAGACTACTGAATGCCTAGCAGCTAAAGAAAGCAATAAGTGGAAGCAATTGATAGCAGCAGGTAGCTCCAATAAGCTCCTTAATCAATACAGTTTATAGCAGAGACAGCTCCAAATATAGAAGCAGGGGAGCCCAGCTAAATGTTTTTATAACCTTTCTCATTTCTTGTTTATTTTTTCTTTCTAACTTCTTTCAGCAATGTCCTTTGAGGATTCATTTCTCTAAGGACATAACAAGTTCATGTTTCATTCACTGCTGTCTTACAAAGTCCCTGTAAATTGAATTATCTGGATGGCAAAGGGGAAGGGCCCAAGTTCTCCAGGGCAGAGCAGAGCGCAGACACGTGGCCTGGTTAGGAGGATCCTGAGGAACATTTGAGCTCCAGGAGATGAAGCAGAAGGAGGGAGATGCAGCGTTTTGCAGTGTGGAAGTGTCATGCCCACCCCAGATTGCTCCAGCTGCTCCTGGAGCCCTGCTGGGGCCCGTCTATGTTCCATGCTGCGCATCAGAGCGGGACTCCAAAGCAACCTCCGGCTGCAGAAATGCCAGGCAGAGATACTTTATCAGGAGGCCGATTTCCCTTTCTTTTTAAGTCATTTTACGTGAATGAATAATTCATCCCGGATGACTTTGAGCTGAGGCGACTCTCCATGTTACCACCTGATTATATGTTCCATAAAAAGAGATGACAGCAATTTATCTCTTTCCTCTGGCCGGGTGGGCTGCGGGAGGGGGATAAATATGCTGCCACCAAACTGGCATGATGAATCATCGCTCAGAGCAACCAGTGACACTTTTACTGATTTGGCATTTAGGGCTTCCCACCAGGAGCAGTCAGGACAGGGATATCAGGGTAACCCTTCAGGAAAGGACGGAAAAGCAGGGGCCGTGGAGGGCTCCGTTCATCCCCACGGCTCCCTGTGAATAACCAGCAGAGACATCTGGGCAGAAGAGCCTATCTGCTGAAAACAGAACAAGTGCCCACACAGCTGTCTGCTCTTAAGCAAAGCTGCTCTTAAGTCCCTACCCAGATTTATTATTGATTGAACAGTGGGGTTAGGCTGGAGGAGCAGGGCTTTGTTAGACGTTCCCCAGAATGAGGCTTCCTTCCCCTGCAGCACTGTGTAACAAGCTGCGGAGCGCACGCCGAGCTAGGACAGTTCGGCCGGGAAATGGGAGTGGGAAATCCCTGCTAGGAGTCAAAACACGGGCTTGCCTGGAGGAGGGAGAGCTCTGCAGGGAGCGCTGCTCAGGCTGCAGGGGCAGCCTGCTCTGCTCCCTTATCCATGCCCAGTTAGGTCATCTTAGGCTTCTCCAAGGGGGATCATCACAGGGCTTCCTGGGGATCTGAAACCACGAGGCATGAATCAGTTATGCAAGTCTGAGAAGCGACAGCTTACTTTCCTACACAACTCGATGCCCTACTACTGCAGCAATCCCTTATGGCATCTCTCTCGTGTTTGTGGGCGTAGAGATCGCTGCCGGCAAGCGACACCAAGCCAAGCAGCCAAGCCCCCCGTCATCTTGCCCGCTGACAACACGTCCCGGCTTCTCCCCTCCGCATGTACCATCTCCGTCCTCAAAAGCACAAACGCTTCCTGCCACCCCAGAAGTCTCCTGCAGCCCAGACAGACGCACCCACAAGCTCAGAAGCAAATGAAACATTTCCTTGTGCTCATGCTGTGCTGGGCACATCCACCTGCCCGTCTTGTTCTGCTCTCTCTGTCCCCTCCTGACTCGCAGCCTGCAAGGGGCTGATGCAGCATGTAAATATGTTACAGAGACACATCATCCCCACCCCTGTGCTGGCTGAGGGGGACATAAAACACAGCGGAGATTGCTGCTATTTTATTATTTATGAAGCTTTGGTTATTTCGTGTATAAATAATCCATGACTGCAAAGTGTTGCTGGCACTCTAATTGAATATTCATGAGGTATTTGTGTTGAGAATTTTCACCACCCTTTCCAACCCAGACACGAGAATAAAAATCATCGTAATAAAAATTCCATTTGTCATTTCACAGTTTCAGCCTCTGAGGAATGAAATTTCCCCCTCTCTCCTCGAGGGCTTTCGGGGTGAGGGTGAAACAAAACGGGGTTTTGTTTAACGGGGCTAACCTGGGAGCAGGGTCACTCTGCACGGGCAAGGAGCAGGCCCTGCTGCTCTCTCTCAGTGCTATCAGGACGCTTCGTCTGTGGATGTTGCTGCCTGCAAGGAGCACATGCAAATTGTCCCTCTTCCCCCTTCCAAAGGTTTCTCCTTTCAGGTTTAATCAGAGCCAGAGCCTTGATGGAGAAGCACCCAAGTGGGATGTTCAGCACGGCAAGCGGAAGCCTGTTGCTGCCACCCTGTGGGAAAGGCTGTCCCCAAGTGTCGGGGACCACCCGGGAGTTCCAGGAGATTAAGGAGATTTGTGAGGCTGTCGTTCCCGTGATGAAACCGAGAGGTGTTAAATTGGGAAATATCCTTGAAATGATTGTGGGATTTGAAACGATGAGGTCCCGAGGGCTGCAGGCTGGATTGATGGTGCTCGTGCTCCATCCACCTCAGCGATGGGACATGTGCACGGAGGGGACAGATTGCTACTGCTGCACAGGCTCTCAAGGACAACTGTGGCAAACTCGGGGACACCTGCAAAGAACAAGTGTCTTTGCATCCCAGGATTGTCCACTCTCCTTTTAATGGAGTTAGAAATAAAAAATGTGGCAAATGTCCTTCACTGTGTCCTTTATCTCCCCCAGCTCTACCGCAAAATGGCAAGAGAGGACAAACCAAAGGAAAGCAGCACTGCTGCAGCTCTTCCCTTTCTCCCCTGTCCAGCCACATCATCCGACCCTGCCTGTGAGGAGGCTCTGCAGCTTCATGTACAGAGTGGTCCCTCTGCCTCCTTATCATGCCGTGGCCCAGGACTCCCCTACAAGCTCTTTAGATCACAGATCCTTCCTTCCCTGGTTCTGCGGAGCACTTGCACACGTGCAGAAAAAGGAAAGAGCAGTAGGAGAGATGACACATTCCCCTCCCCTCTAAGCTCCTCAAAGCCAACGAGGGGCAGGTGAGAGCCTGGAGTCAGATCTAAGATCCCCATCCACCCTCCCTGTCACTGTCTGCATGCCCCAGTGTCACATCAGCACAAGCCAGACAGGGCCGGAGCTCTTAGAGCCATTCACCTTCTGGAGTGATTTATGGGCCCTGTCAATCCAGCAGCCTGAACCCAGAGTCAGCTGGAGTGTGCGGCAAAGAGAGCAGCAATCCATCACCATGGGGTGGGAGTCCCCCAGGAACCCATTAAGAGCTTCATCATGGTGACATCTTTGCACAGGCAGAAAGAGAAACAAAGGGGAAAGATGGAAAGAGAGAGAGCAAGCCAAGAGCGGAAAATCTACTAGGGATTTCTCAGGCTTTCAAAGTCACAGAAGTAGAACAGGACAATATGCACTGAAAAATATTTGTGGTGATTGCAATGACTCAGGTGGACCTGCTTTAAAGCCACAAATTACAACGGCTCATATGGCAGAGCAAGGCTCTCCTTCAGTCATACCAACAGCAATCAGAAATGTCTTACCTTTTTGCCAGCTACGGAGCTTTGTGCTAGATATTACTCTGCTCCAGGTATGACAACTGGATGATTTTGATAGCAAGGACATTTACTGTTAGGATGCTGCTAATGACAGAAGAAACGATCCTGAGCTGTATTTACTCCAGGTTTTCCACTACAGAGAAGAAAGATCATGCCCTATACTTGGAAAACCTAAAATGAGTTGCACCATTTCACTGTAGGGCATTGGAGTTTATATTCTAACATAATGCTGATTCCTCAGCGGGGGCGAAGCTGCTCCCCTGATAACTGCAGCCCCCCATTATATCCCCAGAGCAATAAGGATGCAGCAGGCACCCAGTCACAAGAACACAAAATACTTAGACAGGCCCATATGGCCCCTAAGTCCAGAAAGATGCATGTACAGCAGCTTTCCCCATACAACCTATTGGGACATAGAGATTAAAAAAAAAAAGTACAGAAAGTGCAGAAAAAAAAAGTGCAGAAAAAGTACAAATACTCCCCTGTGCAGTGGCATGCTCAGCACTGAGTGCACCTTGTCTTTCTTTGATCTGCACTCCAACAAAAAGATGTGTCAGCTTCCTCAGTTAGACAACTTCTCTCCATCCCCAAACTGAGAAAACCAGAGAACGTGATTGCCCCCAAATCTGCTTTAAACAGCAGGAAGAGAGGTAAAGAAAAGAAACGAGCACCTGTTCTTGGAAAAAATAAAAGCAATTTACCTTTGAATAGGGAGCAGAAGAGCACATCATTATTTCTTTTTGCTCCAGAGACAGATGCTGTTTTGAGACATGCTAATTACAGGTTAAGCACGTGTTCCCAAAGCTGAGGAAAGGTGGAGGATGTCTTGGGACCTATCAGAAAAGCATAAATCAGCTGAAAATCTGGTGAAGAAAAATAAGCCAGTCAACAAAAGGATTAGGAAGCCAGAAGTAAGGGGAAAACATGCAGCTGGGCATCACCAGGGAAATGGGGATGCACCTCTGTGGAAGGAAAGCAGAGGGGTGCGTGAGTAGGAGCAGCAGGGAAGATGCATGAAAGACTGAGGGTAGGAATGTACAGACTGGAGGACAAGCACCTGGGACTGGGAGTGAGGGGTTAGAGATGTTCTGGCATTCTTATTTCCAGTATGTGCACCCTTTGAAGTCCTTTACTTGCCTCTAGGAAAGCTTCTCCCTAGCTCAGACATCCACGCCGACAGCACCCACCTACCTGCCCTGAGGTGTCATGAGAACGGAGGGACAACAGAACTTGCAGCATCACAGCAGCTGCTTCTGCAGCACGAAGCACCTAACTTACCCTCAGTGGGTTCTCTGGTGCCATCTGAGTCATGAGGACTATGCAGGGCCATTCAAGTTTATGATCCTTTTATCTCTCTGACCGAAAGATCATATCCTGCTTCCCCCACAAGAATAATGAAGCCTCCTACATTACACATTCCCCAAAGGACTTAATTCTCCTTAATCTAAGGGGAGGATTTGCTTCCAGGCTCCAGCCCTTTTATTATCCATTTGTTGCTCCATCCGCAGCACAGATCATAAAGGATTTTTTTATTTTTTAAGTCAACCTTTGCTTGGGCCTCATTAATGCCTTGCACAAAGTCCCAGGCTGCTCTCAGCTCTCAGAATTAGAATGAGACAGAGGCTCTCATGGGTTTGTCCTCCCTTACAACAGTGCACAGGAATATCTGGATCTTATCCAAAAAAACGAAATGATAGGTCAAACAAAATTCTGTCCTGAAACATGATGTTCAGACAAACAAGAATGGTTCTGGTTTGGGGAATTATTGTTAGTCATACTATGGTAGCAGCAGAAGTATCTGAGTCAAGACTCCTCTGTGCTATGTAAGCTGCAAAAATTCACCAAAGACATCATGCTTGTCCCAAAGAGCACGTGCAGTGTCCTCAGCTTCTTTTATAGATGTGAGATATGTTAAGCCTACTGCAGTCATGGGCTTTGGCTACTAAATTCTGTTCCTGGCTCATTCGCTGATCCACAGCCTGACCTTGAGCATATCTCTTTGCTGGTCTTCGCTTTTGCTTCCTCATCTAAAAAATGTGGCCTTACAGTTCAATATAGTGATAACGGTACAGCCCAGTAGGCAATAGGGATTCTAGAGGGTTGAACAAGATACACTCAGCTTTCCCAAGAGCTGCAAGAGGGCCTATATATCTACCATGCACGCCTGGGATGCAGTTGCCCTGACTCCTTTATCAGCTGTTTGCATATGTGCATGTACATATATATATATATATTTAAATATATAGATTGTTGTGCCCATAAGGTGCTTCTGTTGCTGATTTTCTCCCCTTGCTGTTCTCCTCACTGGGCTAGAAACCAGTTCTGTACTGAAAATAATTTCCTTTCATTTTAAATAAATAATAATTTAATAATGCCTGCTGCTGAATTCATCCTTGCATCAAAGGGGAGATGATTACACTTCCCAGTCCAGAAAGACAGAGAGGGGAAGAAGACTCAGCTTTATAATTAAATTTGCTTTTCCTCCTCTCATTGTGCATCTCATTAGAAAGAAAAAAAAATATGCAGAGCTTTGTGTCTCAGGCCCAGGAGAAAGAATAAACTCTTGCTTGTGATCACTGGTGGTCAATATGCTTAGGATGATCAGCAAGTCACCTGCCACCTCGCTGTTTAGGGGCCCCGTTTTACATCCTCAGGCTGGTAGGGAGCTCCCCAAGCACAGAACCTGCAGTACAAGTAACCTGGACAATGAAACCCACTGGACTGGGACCTCCCTGATGCAGACGCTGAGATCCAAGTGAGGTATGAGCGGAGTTGTATGAATCTCCCCAAATCCTGCCCCAGGGCAGTGGGTAGAGTCCTTGTAGCCAGCGTGTGTCCTGCCACGTCTGCCTGCAGGGACTGTCCTCCGGGGCTGGGGACCACTTACTGTCCGAGAAACTCGCGGCATCAGGGAGCAGCACGAAACGCTCTCGTTCCATCAAAACAAACCAGCGCACAGCAGCTCTCTCCATAATGAATCTACACGCACAGCCGTCTTTCTCTGTGGAAAAATAAATGATTTGGTATAAGGAGACTGTACTGAGTATAGTTTATGAGAATGATACAAATTTTCCTTTATAAAAGAAAAGCTGCTGAAGCTACTATATTTAGATATTGCCCAGGTGAACCCCTTCAGAGCAACATTTGATCTCCATGCAGGGGAATCTCTTTGTCATTGCCCGAGCATTTAGTACAGCAGAAGGAGAGGAGGAAATCAGCTTCAGCCTTCCTTGCCATCTGCATCCCAATTGCTCCAGAGGGATTGGACTGCATCTCAAGCTGCTCGTTTGCGGGGGATCTGGGGCAGAGGGAGGACATGCTGACCGTGACATGTCTCAGTGCATAAGACTCCACATCAGCCAGCTCCTGGGAGCCTTTCTGTTCTGGCTATTGCTACCTAAACCTGCCCAGGGCTGAGCGTTTTCCTTCATGCCTGCATACAGCCCCATAAATTATCTGCCAATCTGTAGTTTGGCCTCCTAAAAACAAACACACACACAAAACACAAACAAAAACACCCCCCAACAAAATTAAAGCAGGGAGAAATAATAAAAAATACAAAAGGGTCATTACTGTGCATTATAAAATAATGAAAGCATTTTTTCAATTTGTTTCTGCCCCAGATAGTGGCAGCGATCAGCACTTTACAGAGGACGCTTCTTCCATATCCTGGCATATGTTATTACCATTATTAATAGCAAGGCAGTCCTGGGGCAGCACTGTGTGCAAGCACATTTATTTCCTTCACAGCCCTGTCACCCCCTCACTGGTGCTCCAGCTCCCTCCAGCACATCCCACCCTGAGGGATGGGAGCAGAGGGAAAGTTCGGCACCGCTCTGCCATCCTCCAGGCACAGCCCAGCCTCGATCTGTCACTCAGGATGGGCCTTATGGTAGATTTTTATCATCATAATTGCATTACCTGCGCTTGTACCACTGTTATTTCCTGTTCCGTTCTACTGAAACAAGATACCATTAAGAGAGATAAATACCTGAGGATTATCTCCTCTCCCTGAGCCAGCAGTAATGGGAATTACCAACTTCCTACTCTGCACTGAAGCAAACTTTCTCCCCGTTTTGTTTTTATTTCGGAGTGCCATGAACACTGCTGTGCTCTGCTGACCAGCAGCAAGTCACTGCAGGCCATTTTTCCGCACTGTCTATCCTGCCTATCTCAATTGCAGGCTCTCTGGAGAAATGATCATGTATTTCAGCATCTAACACAGCAGGAACCTGCCCTTCGGGACTCTACACTGTCACAGCAGAAATCACAGGGATAACCCAGCCTCAGAGCTGGCAGGAGAAGAGCACGGGAAGCATCATGTGAGAAACGTCCACCTGCACAATGCCCAGAGCGGGGTTCAAATGCCCCCAGTGCCCTCCCTGCTGAGGCAGGGGTCAAGCCTAGTCTCATTTGTGGGATCTACAACTTTCATAGGTCGTATATGCCTTGTCTAGGTGGAACTCTGAGCAGTTATTAACGTGCTAAGACACGTTCCCATCAGCCGTTCAACCCAGGACTTGTGAGCACTGCAGAAATCAATAGAGTAGGAGAGCTTAGCTCCTCTCTGCCTGCTGGACCTTGTTGTCACAGGCACAAAGTAACAGCGTGGAGTCATTTGCTAATGTAGCTGCTATGCTGCTGACATGAGGAGATGATGGAACTAAGACCTCAAACCCAGGCTCACGAGCCCATTCGTCTCTGCTGCGTGTGCAGCGCTTCCAGCCTGCGAGGAATATGTGTCTGCCATGAGATGCAGAGGGATCCCCAACCCCGATGCAAAGATTTCTGCTGACAGACGATCCACCATCACCCAGCGAAAGCTGTTCAAATACTTGATTACTGCACTGATAAAATTGTACATGTTATTCCTAGTCTGCGCCAGACCTGACACACTTCCAGCCATTCAGCTTCCAGGCCTGGATCTCCCTGTTGGCACTGCCTGCTAGATTAATGAGCCTTTTACTATCACAAATCTTCTCCTTATACTTAAAAACTGTGATCAAGCCACCTCTTTAGCTTCTTCGGTATAAAACAGAGGCGCTCAGAGGGATCAGCATGAGTATTTCATACAGTCACAGAATCCCAGAATGTTTGAGGTTGGCAGGGACCTCTAGAGATCATCTAGTCCAACCCCCTGCTCCAGCAGGGACACCCAGAGCAGGGGCACAGGGTGGCATCCAGGTGGGTTTTGAATATCTCCAGAGAAGGAGACTCCACAACCTCTCTGGGCAGCCTGTGCCAGGGCTCTGGCACCCTCACGGAAAAGTAGTTCTTCCTCATATGGAGATTAAACTTCCTCTGTTTCAAATTTACCCATTACCCCTTGTCCTCTCACTGGCCACCACCAAGGAGAGTTTTGCCCCATCTTCTTTACATTCTCCCTCCAGGAATTTATACATATTGATAAGATTCTCTCTCAGTCTTCTCCAGACTAAACAGGCCCAGCTCGCTTAGTCTTTCCTCATACAATAGACGTTCGAGTCCCTTCATCATCTTCGGCGCTCAAGGCTGGACCCTCTCTAGCAGCTCAATGTCCTTCTTGTCCTGGGGAGCCCAGAACTGTTGGCCACTCCAGCCAGTTTGGTGTCATCCACAAACTTGCTCAGGGGACACTCTGTGCCCTCGTCCAAGTCATTGATGAACAAGTTGAACAGCACTGGGCCAGTACTGACCTCGGGGGTACAGGCCACCAACCAAACTCGGCCCTGTTTATCACGACCCTCTGAGCTCTGTCATCCGGCCAGTTCTCAACTGGGCAAAATGTGCTGACAGACTCAGTGCCTACAACAAGCTCCACATTTTCAAAATAAACTCAGCACTTGGGTGAATCCAGCCATTATCGGGTTAGCTGAAATCACGGGGCTTACCCATAGCCATTGTTTGCTCTTTGGTTGCTACTACAGCTTTCATCTTATTATACACGTTTTCCCCTTGACTTCCTCTCGCAATGTGGCTATTTCTCTTCTCCCTCCACATTTGAGAGCTCATAAAGCAGCATTACAGGGAAGATTTGAAATGCATTAATAAACACAGCAATGCAACTGAACCAGAAGAATCAGAATTAACTCAGTTTGCTTCTTGCCTGCCCAGTGCTCAGTCCTGACTTTTTTATTCTCCGCACAAGAATATTTCTCTCAGCTTGAAATTAGCATTTCCTTTAAATGTTTTCATGCTCAAAAATTGCTCCTAAATGTGCATATTAGCTGGTGAAACACCTTTCTTCAGTTACTTCGCACAAGCTAACATTCATCTCAACAAAGCCCTGTTATAGCTAATATACCTTCTCCTCACTTCTCGGGGTTATAAAACCCAGGGGCCCTAATGAAACCCACACAACCCACTCCTCTGCAAGGCAGCTTAAATGGGAAGTTTAACTGTGGTTTTGCCATGTTCCTGGACTGTAGCTGTCAGCAATGAGCAAAGAGATTTTGCTATTTTATTTAAGGAGAGGCTGGTGTGCTGGGGCTACTTTCAGGAAGGTTGGGCTGAGGGTATATTCCAGGCTGGATACACATTTACTGGAGACAGTAGCTGCCAGGGCAGGGTAATGGCAACACAGGCTACATCAGCTGCTGTATCGGAGTATTCGATCCCTGACTGTGTAAAGAGCAGCTTCTGTGACTTCCTGATGTGATTTACCATACAATGACAACCTTTAATGTCCGCCAGTGTTATAATCTACTTTATCTTAATACAATCTTCCCCTGCCTGGACCCTCTGGAGTCTTAACAGCTATTTTCAATGGAGAGGTTTTTTTATTATTATTATGACTTGATACTGTGATTACTGTCGCACTCCTGCTCATTGTAGAAAAGGAAATTAATAAGTTTTTTCTTAAGCACTTTGCACCCCAGCTGAATACCAATCAGCCCGCGAGCTGCATTCCTGCGCCTGCCGGATTCAATTACCAACCTTTGCTCTGACTTTCCAAGACACAGCAGTTTGCAGATCAACAGCATGTCAGCACATCAGGCCCTTTTCCACTACAGAGCAGGCCTCGTTTTGGGGAGGAGAGGAGGAATCAGAAGCTCCTGCTTTACCCCTCTGCTCTTCTGCTTGACACGGGCTCCTGCTCTTCCTGGTCTCCACGAGCCAACAGCAACCCAGACAAACAAGCAGTGGGAGAAGGGCTAACCCACAAGATGCCCCCTTTACTCTGAGGATGTCTTATTGCTTCCACTAAAAGGGCTGCATTTTATGTTTCTGTGAAGCACTTTGCTACTGAAGATACCTGGTGGGCACCATTTCCCAGCCATACATGGAAATAACAAAAAGATGAGAGAGTGACATTATTTTCATACTTTGGGTCTGACTGTTCCCACTTTGCACTTTACCTTATCTCTTGCTACAGTGCAAAACTGGTGTAAAATGATTCCCTCAAGCTAGATAGTACTTTGTGCCCTATTTGAACAAATATTTCGCGTAAGGGTGAAAATGTGAAGGAGAATACACTTGGGCTTTCACTATTAAATCTATTGTCTGTCCCATTTCAAGTTCTTACAGGACTCTCCAGCCTCCCTCAATTCCAGACTATCCAAGTGCTTAGGCACTAGGATAAGCACAGGATGAGCGAGCAGCAGGCTCAGAGCCCAAGCTGTGGAGCTAGTGCTGTATTGATCTGAAAAAAAAAAAAAAAAAAAACCACAAAAAGTAAATAAATTCCCTGGGATTACTCAACATGATGGATGCCCGAAGGCTGGTTTGATTCCTGCAGAGGTGCCAATAGCCTAACGGAGCAAACATTGCCATGGTGTAATAAAAGCATAGCGGTAATTAAAAATCTCCTTGCAGCACTACAAACAGGAACACGGTTTCACTGTGGCAGGAGGGAATATATAGTGGGAATTTTGCTTCATTTGAGATGGGAGATGGATTCTATGGATACTTGAGTAAGAGCTGGCCAGGAAGAAAGCACATAGAGCAGAAAGCAGAGAGCAACCTGCCCCATTTTAATGTATTCAAGCCCTTGCCACACACTGAAGCCAGAAAACTACCTGTGGGCTTCAAGGGAGAGCTGGCTTTAGCTGGGAAAACCACAGGTTTTCTGAAAACTGCTTGTTAAATATTATGCAACACCTTCATTTTCTTCCTTGAGTGAACCCAAGAAATACTGCCTGCCTAAAAAGATCATGAGCCAACTGTGACCTTGACATGCATCAACATTAAGAGAGAACTGTTCTGTCCGGCAGATCTACAGAGGCTTTGGAGGAAAGGCTGAACATGTAGACCATAGTGCAGCACAGATCAGACAACATCCAGATTGGAAAGCAGCATTCAGTGGCTAAGGGTTCATAACTCCCTTCTGTTGTTCCCGACTCTCTCAATAACCAGCTGGGCGACCTTTCCCTGCCTCAGTTTCCCCTCTATCACAGAACAATTCATTAGTTAGTGCTCCTGCAACATAAGCAGGAATGTAGGAATGTAATTCCTATAGACAGCGCTGTGAGCTGTTTCTTTACCAGACAGACTGTGCCGCAAAGCACTGACATGAACAGAGATCACAACAAAATGTGATACCGGATAAGTAACAGGAAGAGGCAGAGATACACAGATTAAAGCTATGTCAGTTGGGTGACTCACTAGAATCAGAATAGTTGCTTTGGTTTAACAGTTTATTTATAGCTTCTGGGAGCACAGGGCTGCTAGATCTCAGAATGACAGCTGGGAGAGGAAATGTGGATTTTTTTCTTATGCTACCCCTAGGGAATGTTTCTTGCCCACAGGAAGAGATAATTAAATCAACAATTAAAGCTGTAAAGTCTCCTGAATCACAGAAAATGCTGCATGGTATCTGACCTCTTCTGCCTTGCTTACACAGCACAGCAGTGATCTCTGTGAGCTCAGAAATATAGTTGTCTCCTGAAGGAAAGTCACGAGCAGAGAGAGCTGGGGAGTAGAGAGCATTAGGGAGAGCAGACAGAGTGTCCTAGGCAGATGCAGGATGTGCAGGGACTCCATCCTCTCCGCATCAAATAATTGGAATGGGATTTTCGAACAAGCAGCAGGAGTAATATGAAATTACACTGGGCTAAATAAACAATCTTTTCCATTTCTGTTCCTTCCAGTCTAGGAAATAGGCAGAGCAGCAATAGGTAGTACCAGATAGCCTGGGAATTGGGAAAACATAAAACTCATGGAATAGCATCTGTATTCTTTACTACCAAGTACTGATTATAAAAAAAGCAATGGACGCCTTTACTTTTGAATAACAAGTGATAAGTATTTCTTATTGTTTTCAAATGGAAATGTTTACAAAAGCATTGCCAAAGAAAATTTTAAGCACAGGAAAGAAAAAGTGAGGCAGAATTTCTCCTAGCAGCCTCTTTGGCAGCAAAGCTGCCTTATCAGTGGATAGGAAAATTCCCAGGGCAGCTTGTTTTCTAAAACCTGTAGGAAATAACATCTCTCAATGACTTTTCTCCAACACAAAAGGGTTTATAACAACAGTGCTGACAGGAGCTGGAACTCCAGATTTTCAGCTTTGACAACAGAATTACAGCACATTCCTCTTTCTAAGTAAATTAAACCCATTAATCATCATAATTAGTAATGCTCTGTGTCAGTGATATGGTAACAGAGCTAGTCACTACACGGTGCTACTAAGGAACTGAAGAATGATACAACAGTCACTACATTAAGTATCTATTCTTTAATAAATGACTGACATATTTTTGATAAACATTTATTACAATGGAAGTGTCTTATACCCATTCATAACAACGAATATTCAGATATTAGTCACCCATTAAACTTTTGCTGCCTGTACATAAGCACCTTTAGTCTAGTTGTGCTGCAATTTTATTTCTTTGCTTGTAGCCTTGCTCATAGTCTATCACTGGCAGAGGATGCTGCAGATGTAACACAACAACAAACCTCATTGATGGTCTCCCCAAGAGCTTGCTAGCCAGGTAAATCACAGCAAAGTTTTTCTTCTTTCTTTTGTAAAATATCTCTGGAGAAAGGAAGATTTTATTTTTCCAACACATCTGTTATTTGAAATCAGTTATCAAAATGTTTCACTAGTTCCATTTTCTCCACTGCTTTCTCTGCTAAGGCTGGGTTGCTTAGCTACAATTTGGAATTACATCTGCTTCCCGATCTGACAAACGATGTGTTCTTTGATTGAGTCCGATGTTGATGCTGACAAAAACTGAATTTAAAATTTCTTTCCTTCCTGCCTAGTAAGAGGTTGAACAGAAGAGATTGGCACTTCCCTTGTGCAGAGTGTGTGTTCCTCCCAGTGACGTCAGTGAGCAAATTTGCCTGGGGTACAAGAAAGGCTGAAACAAATTGATGCAAATGGATCATCATTTGCCATTCTATTCTATTCTATTCTATTCTATTCTATTCTATTCTATTCTATTCTATTCTATTGGTGTAACTGTGGAGATGATGTGCTCAGATAGACCTCTGCTTGCTAAGGTGCCCTTGATCTGCAATAATTCCATTGACCAGCCACACATCCCCCATGTGCTTTCACAACAGTGTCCAAACTCTAGTTTATGGAACAGAGCAAATGCTCACAGAATATTGTAGGTTTAAACCTGTAGCACAAGGAAGCAGCTCTTAGCTCTGTGCTTCTTCATGACATCTCCTGGAACTCCCTTCCTTTAACACAGGCTGCAGCTACAGTGCACTCCATTCTCTTCACATATGTCTTTCCCCACAGATTGCTTTGTAATCCCTCCCACACCGGCCTCCAAAACAGCCAGCTTAGTCCAAATAAAGAGGTATTTGGCTCTTGTTAGTCAAGGATTTATCATGTTGGGAGCTCCATCTAGCGATGGAATTGAAATCTTATCTCCAGCCAATCTCATGCTACAGTATTTTGTACTGGGCGCTGTGAACAGCTCTGGGATGAAGAGCATCTCTGCGTGAAGCCACCAGACAGACTTTCTCTCTAGACAGCAGTAACTACAGCGTGTCAACAGCTGATAGCGGCTGCGTGGCATCTGCTACAAGATTGCAGGAAGGTACTTTTACTGGTGGTGCAGTAAGTTGGGAATCTAGGTGTAAAGCTGGTGCAAAACACAGGGTGATCCATGGCCTGGCAGCTTCAAAAAGGTTCCATTTATATTCATCACAGACAGGTCCTGGCTCTGCTCTTCAAAGTAACAGCTCTCTTTCTTACCTCTGTTTCCTGCTACAGCAGCCAGTCACTTCTTTAACAGTGTCACTTATGACCAGGCTCTACTCCCTGTGCTACAGCATGGGGCCACCACACTTGGTTGAGCCCCACTGACTGCGCAGCTCGGGAAAATCGTGTTGCTTTTAAATAAGATGAAGCAATTCACCAAAAATCATCACAGAACCCAGAGCTCCTTGAACTCCGTTTCAGCACATCAGTCATAAACCAGTGATCACCTGCTGGTGTCCGCTCTCGCGCAAAGCCCCCATGTCCTGCAGACGGTGTCTGAGACAGCCTGGCAGCTGTCCCTGTGTCTGATGGTTTTCTCTGACCTTGCTATGATGATGCATTCCAGGAGATGAAGGGATTCAGGCAGGTGGCCACTCCATCCAGGAACACGTCTCTTCAGTAACAGAGACACAGAGACTCCCTCCTTGTCAGCCGTAATACAGATTCATGCGGTTCCTCCAAGAGGCTTCAGTCTGAGCAGATTCTCCAGAGCACAAAGTGCAAGAGCCCTTTAGAATTTAATCCTTTTGCTTTTTAATATTTTTGCTCACAGTCTTACCATGCTCTGCAGAGTTTCCAGTGATTAAGCCCAGAACAGAAGGAGGAAAAATTCCCCTCTTAGACAAGCGCAGAAGTGGAATCTCTGAACAAAAGGAAGGATGTCCTGGTTCAGCTTCTTGTCAGCAAGTCCTTCCTCTGAACCATGCATGGAAGAGGACCTAGGGAGACATGTCTGGCAAAAGGTCTGAACTTCCATCTTTCTTAGTGACAGAACATTCATCATAAAAGTGTCTGGGCACCTCATGGTCTTAACAAATCTATCATCACTACACCCTGGCAAGTCGAGCAGAACTATTATATCTATTTTACAGTTGAGGAACTGAGGCCAGGGAAGAGAAGCAAGCGATGCACTATCACTCAGTAAATTTGCTACTAGGCAAAGAATTCACTATGAGCTTGCCAAGCTGCTGATTAATGCCTTAAGCACTATTTTCTTCTATAATTCATCTCGTATACACATAAATCTCAGTATCAAGCAAGTCCTTTTGTCTCTCAATAACTTTGTGGGTTTTTTCCCCAGATGGGATCACTGCAGTAGGCACAGACCTGCACTATTTTACTTCTGAAGCTCTCAGTGCTGAGAATCCTCTCCCAAATTCTAGCAGTAGTTTTTGCTGCTACTGACAACATCCAGCACATCAACCAAGCAGATTGTGTGTTATTACAAATTAACCTCAAAAACTCATAAATCCTGCACCCTCCAGACCCAAGTAATCCAGTTTGGGGCCAGCCAAATGTGTGTTGTGCACTGAGAGGCAGCACAGCTCTATGTCAGGACAGCAGGTAAAGCAGCATCTGCTCAACGACCTTCCTGTTTGATGTTTGTGTGACATGGACCAGCACAGCAGAAGCCCGTGAAAGCAGAGGGACTCCCAGCAGAACACAGCCTGGGGATTAGGAGACAGCTTTCCACAAAACTGTCAAAAATCAAGAGAACGAACTCCTGGGATTTCCTTTTTATTTGGAGAACACTCTGTTCTTAACTACAGCTGGCAGGCACAGCCCTCATTTGGCTTTGTCAGGGTTGAATCTGATTACATTCAAAAGGGAGGAAAACACGCCTTTCCTAAGCCCAAATCACTCTGGCCACATGGCCAAACAACTCTGGACAGCTGCTTCTTTTGTGAGGACTTCCAAGGAAGAGGAATGGGGTACTGGCAAACTCCTATAGGCTTAGCGAATTCTCAGGCTATTGCAACACAGAAAGAATGCAGAAAGAAAGATCCTTTATGATCCTTTACTACCCTCCTTGCCTCTAAACCCAGCATTCCTTTTCCATGAAATGAACAAATAAATAAAAATAGAAAGTACCAGCAAATAATTTTACCTCCTGGTGTTACAGGCTGTGCCACCATCTCACTGCGTAGCCTTGAGTAGACTCCTTCAGCACGTGGCTCTTAATTTTCTCCTAAATTCAAAGTGGAAATGGACTGCATCAACCGCAGGGAGTGCAGCAAGCCCTTCCTCACCACTGCAGAGAATCAGAGATTTGGAGACCACCTCCTTACTCTGGGGAAGATGGAAGTCTAACCAGTTTTGAACAGCTCTTCTGGAGCCTATTGTACTTTAAAAGCCTCCTAGCTGCCTGCTAAGTGTTTTAAGATTTCTGCAGGGAAAGATTCCCACTGAGCACAGTGTTTATCGGAAATACAGCATCAAACACTGTATGTACCATCAGACACCAATTTCAAAGCCCCTGAAATCAATTCTGCAGCCCACAGTGCAAGGAGCGAAGGATGATGCCTGTTTTCTCTTCAGCCCTCCTGCCTTCTTGCTGGTCAGTGTGTCATCTCGTTTGCTGATTGTGAAAGGAGTTTTTGCGATTGTGGATTTCTGTTCCTGACTCTGGATCTACAGTAATCCCATAATTGTTATGCCAAGTGGCACCTTAACACGATTTTATCACACTCTGTGTAATGTGTAAATACCATTAAGTTAGACGGATTTTCTCATTAATTCTCCATCCCCATGACAAGCCTGGAATTAACACAATTGATTTTCCAGTTCCTACTCATTATCAATCATCCAAGAACTTAGTCACATCTCATCTGATCCACCCAGTCCCCAGCATTTATTTGGAGACATCAACATGCATTAAACTAATAAGGAACAATAGGTGTAGCCACCTCTGGGCTCCAAAGCCAGGCAAGAACAAACCATGCATATTCCGAGCCCCTTTGGTGGGCAACTTCCACTATTCACCAGCACCCTGCAGGAAAACAGCAGTGATTCCCACTCTTGGGCAACATTCCCAACATTCCCTATTGGATGAGTGGATGTGTGGCTGATGCTGAATTTTCTGTGGAAATTTACAGGCTAGGTGGATCCTTAAAAAGCAGTGTGGCAAACATGAACCCTCTGCTATATAACAGATGTGCCCACACAAGCCTCATGAGCATGACTGGGCCTCTATATAAAGCTGAGATTCTTTCCTGATACCTCTTACACTCTTATTTTCTCACCTGCATCCTTCATCTCTTACCTATTCTCTTACTTCATATCATACTAATCCACTGGATTATGTAAAATCTAACAATTTAGCTGTAGTTCTCCTAAGAAACAGGAAACCCAGACAGTCACATACTTTTTCTGTAAACAGAAACAAGCAGATTGCTGTAGAAAATAAATAGTTCAGAATCTCCCTTGCTGAAGGCATCTGTTCTTCTGGCACACACAATCAGAGGGGGTTCATGGGCCAAAATCATATTTCTCTCTCTCATCCATAGCAGTAAAAGATGTTCCCTTAGGAAATTGCAAATTAGTAGTGATGAGTGCTGAAGACCTTGCTGAACTGTGGTGGCAAACCTCTTCCTAACCCAGTTTTAAACCCTGCAAGGCAAGTGCTTATTCTGGTACTCAGAGCAAAGTAATGAAGCAGCTGCCTTTTATCTGCATTTGCAACCCGGTCTTCAGTTTTGTTCTTCTAGATGGTTCTCAGTGCTGTTGTGCAATTGTGAGTTGAATAAATCAAGCAAACATGAACTAGGGGGTGGGAAGAGGAAAGTCTCCTCCCGAGTTTTTGAAGTGCACAGCTTAATCACCCAAGCCATCTGCCATGCTCTTGCCTAAAGTGTCTGTAAATAAGAGTAGCCTTTTCAAGTCATCAACTGTTCTCTGTTCATGCGGATCCTGACAGTATTCAAGACAGGTTCCCAGATGGAATTATCATTAGATAATGAATAATCTTTATGGAAGCTATTTAAGGGGATTTCTAATCTCTTTTTGTTAGGCAACTTCTGAAACTTTCAGCACAGGAAACTGGTACAGGTTTGAAATACTAAGCAACGACAGGTTACAAGGGACACTTCAATCTAGCATTTTTTCTCCAGATAATTGGATCCTTAATCCCTTTAAGGTTATGATCTCAGTTTACTCTGCTGGGACAGAAGGTGCCTAATTAATTTGATATCATATGACCCAGCGCAGGCTCCAGCATTGCCCATAAGAGAGAAGTAGCAAATTGAAAAGCTTCACAGGAGGGAGAAAATAGGGGTGTTGCAGGTACATGAAAGCTTGAACTGAAACAAAGGAATATGTTTTTCTACCAGCCCTTGTAAAGCAGCAGCCCTCAACATCTACAAACACACAGGGTGAGAAAGCCCATTCTCCAGGGAGTGCTGGCTATCTACTTGGGAGCAAGAACCTGCTTTTGTCTAAGCAGATCCAAATAAATTCTTCTCCAACCAGATGCAACAGTCCTCCAGGAACTGCTTAAGTTGTCTAAGCAGCATCCTGTTGTGCTGTCAGATTCTTTTTTCAAGATTATGGCATGGAAAAGCAGTAGCGTTAGAAGAAAAGCACTGCTGGCAGATGGAGAAGTGTTCTGTTCTTTACATAGAACCCACATTAAATCAGAAAATAATCTCTTTAGGACTGTGAAGTGTTTAGCTGCAGTACAGAGGAGCCTATAAATGCAGTGGAACCAGACTAGCTCTTGTAAAACATCTTCCACACACGCAGAATCAAACACAGAAAACAAGCTGTCCCCGTCCCAGCAGGAAATGCACAAGAAACCTTAAATCTACCCTTAAACCACAAAGATCTGGGGCCAAAATCAGCAGAACTATATGAGGACCCATTTCACAGAAGGCCATGATATCCATATCATATCTGGTGTCTCCTTGGTAGCATTGCTGCCGTCAATAACTGGTATTTTCTGTGTGCAAGGACTCTACCAATGAATGGGGAAAATGAATGCCTCTCTGGGAAAGAAAGCATCTTCAAGAAACTCATTTCTAAATGAGTTTCTAAATAGACAAAGATTGGTCCTGAAAGAGGAGTAAAGAATGTGGACAATCAGACAGAATGATGTCACCTTTCAGGTATCTAAAGTGCTTGTGGCACTAAAAAAAGCATTAAGAAAAGAAAATTAATTCCTTGTGGCTCCTGATAAGAAGGATGTAAATCAAACAGACTCATTGTAAGTGGCATTAGCCACCGAACTTTGCTCTAGGACAAAGCACAGGGCAAAGCAGCCAACATTAGGTGATGCAGCAAGGCAAGAGGCCATCGGGGCCAGGGGCTGAGCACAGAGCATTGCTGCTAGCCAGGTTCCCCATGGCCAGCAGGACTTCTTGACTCATGACATATCCCAGATGATTCATTTCAACACTGAGTTATAGCCGCACAGGCCTGGGACTATGGAAAGCTCCACCAGGTCCCCTCAACCCTGCTCTATTCCCACTCCTGCTGCTTTGCCGGCTGCCTTCAGTGCTGCCCTGCAGCATGTGCACGTATTCTGCCTGTCCAGGCTGTCTGCAGGGAGCACTGATTGAAATTACATTCATGAGCTGGGCAGCAAGCCAGGGGACTCTCTTCACTGTCACTCACTTGGCAGTGGCAGGAACAATTTACAGCAAATTGAAGTGTAAGGACTTGATAATGAAACTATTTCATTTCTATCTCTGATTCAGCTGCCACCTGTAAAGCTGCGGCCAGGAATAGGCTCTGGAAACGCCTCAGAAGATCATTCCAGTGCTGCCTTCCTCTTTACGCCTTTACTTCAGTGTCCACCCACATCGACTTTATCACTGTAAATGCCTCCTCCTCCAGCTGGTCCCTTAGCTGATCGTAAGCTCGGGCTGATGTATTACCACAAGGACATAGAAAAACGCAGCTGTCTGCATCAGTAACAGGCAGGGATCACCTGCAGGGTTCACTGCTCCCAAGCGCTCAAGGACAAAATGACAAGGGCTCTGTTTGGCTACTGACATTTTATGGACGCCTGTGCTGGCAAGGTGACCTCCTACCGCAGGGAGCCAATTCCTGAGCCCACATGTGGAATGGTTCCCTTCCATGGTAACACTCTATTCCCAAGATGTGGGAATAGCTAGCCAAACTAAGCCAAAAACAAGCTAGGTAAATTCCAAATGACATGATAGTTTTATATACAGCAGCATGATATGACAATTGGGTGAATCTTATTTTTAAAACACTTACTTTGCAGGTTAAAATATGCATTTTTGGCTATTTACACTATTCCCTTTGCAGGGTACTCCGTTCTCCTGCATTTCCCCACCACCCTCTGCACAGACAGGATCTCAACAAAGTCTGTCTTTCACTCTAAAAACCAACAGAATAGTGATTAGGAGAGTCAGCTTGTGAGTATAGATGAGAATCTACATCAAACTCAGTCTTCCCTGAAGTATACAGCACCTCGCTTTTAAGATTAAATACTGAAAACATTTCTTCTTGTTAACTATTCTTCCATAAGATGCTTTTTCACAAGACAGAATGCAACACACATTCTCTCCTACAAAAACAAGAGACACATCTGTAGAAAACAATCATTTTTTTCTCCTGTGGAATATGCTAGAGATTGATATTGTTCTTTTTATGGCTTAATTCTCAGGGGGCACTCAGGGCCTCCAAATTACTTGGTTGCTCTCCTTAAACATCTAGTGATAAGTTAGGTCTCCTTGGGCTCAAGCAGACCCTCCTTTGAAGTTTCAGGAAATGGAGTCAAGAAAAGGGAAGACAGAATAAATGCCTTCAGGGTAGGAAGAAAGAAATGTTAAATATTTAGGCACTTTTCATGAAGGAGTACTGACAGAAATATTACAGATAGTTTAGATTGAATTTCCTCAGCTGATCCTTCCTCTTGTATGCGAACAAATTAAAATCCTGGGCTCCCATGACCTTGAAAACCAGGTAAATTGGGACAAGGGTTTTAGAACTGAGGCAATCACTGCTGAAAAAAAGAGCAGAGGCAAAGAAGCTCCGTAGCCTGTGCACAGATTTATTGCTCAGTCCTCAACTGCCACGGTCTAAAGAGCAGTAATACTATGAGGGATTAATGCAGAGAGGAACTTGCAGAAAGCCTCCAGCACACCACTGGGAAGGAAGCCTTGTCCTTTTGGGTAGCTAATTAGCTTTTTTTACTTAAGAACTAATTTAAGGAAGAAGAAAGACCAGATGAAGAATGGTATGGCACAGTGACAAGTATTCTCTCAAGGCTTTACTGAACTCCACAACATAAAAAAAGCACAGGAATCTACAGTACATTATTCCCAGGTTCTACTTTATTTATATTGACTGGAGCTAAGGTTTATACAACAGTAGAGCATCTCCCGCAGGCTAAAACATGACTCAGCTGTGACATACAGTAACCTACTGCCCCAGAGAGAGTATTTTTAATCTATTTGAGGCTGTTTCATTAACCCTTGGGACAATGGCCAGCAAGATGGGGAAGATGGTTTATTAGACCCTCTTTCCTACAGGTCAAAGAAAAAACTGCTTATTTCTCATAGCGCAGTGATGTTTCATGGCCTTATTTGCAAACAAGCTACATGGGATACCATCTGGCTGCATTTCCCCTTTGAACAAGCATTCAGTTTATCCCCTCTCCACTGGTAAGTCAGCTTGCTCACAGAGCAGGCCTGCTTTTTTAGCTTATTCACTCCTGAAAAAACATGCATCTTATTTATCCTGTGCAAAAAGAGCAACAAGGGGCTGTTCCCAGCACAAATCAAACCGCAGCCTGAAAGGACTTTCCATTTCACCCTAAGGAGGGGAAACTCTGGCCTCCCTTGTTGGAATTCCCGGTGTATTCAGCATTCCCCATTTAATGCCCTCCAAATCTCCACCTCTCTGAAGCTGGTACCCTCGCTGCGGCCAAGCTTGCAGAACAGCACGCCAGGTCCTTTTACATTAAGCATAGAAAGGTCTGTGGTTTTGTTATGTTTTCAGTGCTTTCCATGCTCCTTGATAAACTGCCCGCGTGACGCATCACTCTACCAGTAGGTTCGTCTTGATTCATTATTGGCAGAGCTGATTAACAAGCAGCTTCTCCTTGTTGTTTGCATGAGAAAGCAGCACAACGGTGCTATGGATTTTTAATTCCTCAAACTGCTCTAGCCTTGGCAGCCTGATGAGAAACTGGCAGAGGACAGAGGTTAGAATTTTGTTTGGTTTGTTGTGTTTTTTAAAAAGTAAACAAAATTCATGGATTTATTTGCAGAGGTTGTGAACTCTACCAAAAATCCTTCTCAAGTGAAGAGTGTAGGTTTGACTGCAAACCCAAGTGCAAGCCCAAGTGTAGGTTTGACTGCAAGGGAAGAGATACACATACATGGAAATGCACAGCTTTGATCTACATGGTAACTATACAGAAAGCACTGACAGTATTGAGTTACCACCAGAAGATGTAAAAGAAAACCTAATAAACATGTTCATTCGCGGTCTGAATTTGAGTTACATGCAGAGGCAAAAGACTTATTTCCAGCATTAAGGCATGGGCATTACTCTCTACGGGGCTGGGCTCTGTTTCCTTCAGACATAGAGCTGCAATAAGCCAGCCGTGCCAGAGTTTTATTAAGCCTTATGAATTTTTTAGCAGTTCTGGGAGCTATAGATTTTAACTTGGCTAGATATTTAACTCCATCTTAAAATGAAATATAGCTTTAAAAATCCACAGCAGCATTTCATTCCCTAAATATGTAATGCAGCAGGAGCAAAATGCCAAATATAAAGCAACCAAAGGTGATTTAATTGTAGAATTATCTACTGACTATCTAAAAGACAAGGTAATATGTGAGGGGAAGGGCATAGTTATTAAGGTAACAGACTGGAAAGTACAAGTCTTATGTACTCTTCTCTAAGGAGCATGACCTTGATTAAGCAGAAGCAGCTCAATTTATTCACCCAAGAAATAGGGAGAACAGAGTCCGAGCTCCTAAAAGCTTGGTAGAATTATTAAGATTTTCCAACAGTGCTTCAAGATGTGACCATTAAAAGCAATTGCCTGAACAGAAATGCAATTCACAGCGCCTGTACATTGTGCAGACACTGCACTTTTTCCCCCACACCAGCAATATCTGCATATTGCCCGTGATGCGCAGCTTGCCCACACTGTTTTGAAAGCTTAGTCCTAAGCATCTGACCAGAATAAGTTCATCAATCCGTCAGCAAAGGCTTTAAAAATGTAAGATAGAACTGACTAGATTTCTTCGAATGTCCGTTTCCGCCATTACCTGCCCAGGCCAGAAGTCAGAACATAATCTCTACATTAGAAATTCATCATTTACCTTCAGAGCTTGCTCATACCAGATAAAATCCATTGCTGTATGACCAGACTACACTAAAAAATGTTGCCAACATAGCTAATGTGAATTCTACCGGAGACAAAATGAAGTAATTTAACTACATAATGGAGAAATGCTTTTTTTCCCATTGTCCTGCAGATTTTTGATCTACTGGTTGTAGGAAAAAAAAAAAAAAAAAAAGATGCATCTAATCCTTATGGCTGTAAAAAAAAAAAAAAAAAAAAGTCTTCCTGATTGCAGGGGAAGCGCTGACCAATGCACTAACCTGAGCGTGCAGAAGCCCTAGAACTAAAGATCCAGGAACTCATCCTTCCATCCTCCTCCCCTCATGACAGTCTGTTGCATAAAATATTTTGCAGCTTGTAATAAAACATGTGCTTAGGATTCTGGATTGACCTCACAGAACAGTGCGGGAGCAGCACTACTAAAACCTGGTCCACCGCTTTTTGGAGAATCAGGGTTTTCAGCCTGGTTTGCTCCCTTCATGTAACAGTGAGGCAATGTGTGCCTTTTTACACTGCTCTACTGAAAAAGAGCTGGCTTATCCTTGACTTCCAGCTTAGCATGAAGATAGCTGCATTTTACTTGTTTGGTGGTGCCCTGCTAACCTGTATGAATTCTCTTTCTTCCAAACAATTCTCAGCAAACACTAGGCTGGAGGGTGGCTCAGCAGCCCGTGCTCGGGGACGTGGAGCACCTGGCAGGCCTGGACACAGGTATTGCAGGGAGCCACGGTGGCCGTGGAGCAGCATCCATCAGAATGGAGGTGCTGCCACCTGCAGCCACCACCTAGACAGGCACAGGGCAAATATTTTTTATAATATCAAATGACCAGTGATCAAAGCAGAAAAACTTCAAATAATGGTTTAGGCTGATTTATGGCACATAAAAAAGGCAGTTTTATGCTATCACAGTCTTATGGAACAAATAACATAACTGTAAGTTATGTTGAATCAGGAACAGAAACCACAGCACGGGAAGAAGGGCAAACCACACAGGTTACAATGAGGAAGTCCATCTTTATTAAAAAGATTAAAAGTTCAGCTGAAGTCTAATAAATGCTGAACGTATGTGGCACAGAAAACTGCATCAAAGGAACCTCGGCTCATGGATGAAAACATTGAAACGATGTTGAAGTCTCCCGTTAGTATGAGATGATCTCTGCCTTTTTTTATTTCTTCTTTTTTTTTTTAAATCCCACGATATGGAAGGACAGGACTATGTGGTTCATACAAGGCCTCTTCCACAGAGAAGTATCTGCTTTCATGCACCTATACCATGAATACACCCTGCAGTCCAACACTATTCTCCTTCCAGAAGGATGTTCCAATACACATGCAGAAATACAAACCAGAACAATTTAAAATAAACACAGCACATTTTACAAGCTTACATTCAGACACTTTATTGATTTTTTCCCCTCTATGTAAGAGGCAAGGCCAAGACATGTTTTAGGACACATGAACGGGTGGACTACAAATCTGTTCATCTGCCTATGCAGACTCATCACACTGCACACAGCTCATCAAGGGAGACCTGAAGGTAGCTTGAAAAGCTCCTATTTGTGGGAAATTGCATGGGATAGGGATTAGGGAGGTAGGGAAAGAGAACCATCATCCTCATCATAACACAAACCAAGCAGGAAACCTCTCTTACCACCCAGTGCCTTTGTGGAGGTTATTTTGGTCTACCTATATAGGTTAGAAATCATTTGTTAGGTTAATTTGTACCTACAGGCTTTCTAATACTAACATGCTTTTGAAAGACACACAGAGATAAAGCACATTTTTACTTTCAAAGCTGTTCACAACAAATGTGTCAGCTCAGCATCCCTGTGAGGTAGGCAAAAATTAGCTCTCTCTTTGGAGACCCACAGAAGTTGAAAGACTTCCTTAAAGCCATGATGGAGAAACAGTGTTATTTACTATCATATTTATTGTTAATATCCTTAAGAGCCTGGAATGATTTTTTTTTAAGCCTAGGAATCAAAAGCATTTTAGATGGATTTTCATCTCATTCTTAGTATTATACTCCACTGCCACCCACCCATCTAGACAAGTACTAGTGACTCTTGCTTCATCTATGTAACAAAAAATGCTGGTCCTGCCCAACAGCCAGCAGACATCCTGTACAGGGAGCTTTTCTCTACTGGTAAATGATAGCTTAGATACAACTAGATAACTACAGTTAAATATGTTACTCCATCAACCACCTCCTTGTAAATGTTTCTTCCCAGCAGCACAAGGATTGCAGTTATCAAATGCATGAGTCATGTTCTAGTTACTTAAAAGAATTTGGCTCAAGTACTCCCCTGTATGGAAAAGGAATAGAAGAAAAGGTAACTATCCATTCTTTTAAACATATAGCATGCACGAGCAAGCTATTGTAAAACAAAGTACTCGACTGCTAAGGGTAGCAACAAAGCCAGGTTGGCATTAACCTAATAAAACCACCCGTCCCCGAGTGTAAGATTAACAGATTCACCAACTCGGGTCTGTGTTCTTCGCTCTGCAGAAAAGTTAGGTGAGTCTCTAAGACAGGCTCTTCTTTAGCTGCAAAATAACAGCAGACACTGTTGTATATGTCTGTATAAAGATAGCTTCAAAAAGCTGCTGGTATCTCCACCCCTTTGGCTGAACTGAACTTCAGCATCTTCTCATCCTGCTCATAATCTATCCAAACCTTTTGCTGTAGAAAGCACCATACATTTGCTGAATCCACCCCTTTTGGCCAGCGTCTAGCGAGATTAGAGATTAGCTAACCAATTTTAATAAAAAGTGAATCTAAGGCTTGTAAAATCTGTCTGGAAAACAGCTGACAACTTGGCTTTAAGCATCAGCCCAACAGCTAGCTAATATGAAGCCACAAAAACAGTCACTTAACTACCTGTATTATGTAACCTGGCATCACCTCAGCTTTACCTGTCAGTACATTCCACTGGTAACACCCAACATTATCAGATGAACATCACAAGAGCCTAATTTATCTCTGACAGATGCTAAGCTCCCTGTTGGCAGTTTATTGCTCACATTTGGAGGGCCACATTCTTTTGGTTCAAAAGCAAGGCCGTGCTCCAGGCACCCGTAGCTCCTGTCCAACATCTGTATCGATTCCAGTCAACCTTGTCACAACTCCTGTGAAGAAACATTTCACCAAAACTCTGCATATAAAAAAACTGATACTTTTCCCTCAACACAGAAGAGTTCAGCTGCCACCAGGAAACTTGGAATGGACCAAATTCATCCTAGGTTACAGCGCGACTGAAAAATCACTGGTATTTGAATTTTCAGTCGAGTCTGACACGGTCTATTTACTGGCTGAAACAACTCACTCCATAAAAGGCCATGTGATTTTAGTGCCAAATTTGCAGAAGAAAATAAAACCACATTGCAAGGTGTAGAGAGGGAAAGAGGTGGGGAACATCACTGCCAACCTACCACGTAAGTGTGATTTTAGCCACGCAAACCCTGGACTCCATTACAAAAGAGAAAAAAAAAACGTTAGCAAAAATAATCCCTTCTCTTTCCCAGTCCCAATTTTTGGGCAGAGACAAGGCAATAATCCTGTCTTCTTCCTGCTAATCTTTTATCTCCCTCCTTTGTTGCCACCTGGGCTTTTTACACTAAGATATTAAGCTATAATACTCTGGGCCCCTATATAAACAAAGAGAAGGACAACAGGAAAACTCCATTCTTTAAACTACCAACCAGACAGATGTCCCTTAATCTGCAAGAAGATGGAGAATTCTGCCACCCTGTCAGTCAGACGCCACAAACTGCAAGACTGTTGTTACAGAGAGTAAATCCTAAGCACAGAAATGAAAGCCACTGGTTTTCTTAGGTCTTGGAAACTTTATCAGTTGCATTTATGACTTCAACTTCCTTAGAGGTATATAAGTTCACTGAATTTTGCCTTAAAGCTTGTGCAGTGGGTCAGTCGTGCTCCATTTTAGCATCAGCATACCATAGAAACACAGAGATTATAAAGAACAAGCAGCAGCAACAGGGAACACATGTGTATCTGGTGCCTTCCCGGGGACTGGGAAACGCAAACTCAAAATTTGGCTGGGAAAAAAAAAAGAAAAAAAAATAATTAAAACATATAACAGATGAACTATGATCACAAGGGAGTGAAGCAATAGCACCAGCATTGTTGTGACACTAAATATTTGGCAGTGTTTTGTGTTTACCACGCAGGAGCCCCTGGATGCCCTTGCCTGTGGCAGAGGAGTAAGAGCAATTATTGTGCTTGTAAATGAAAAGGAGAGTTTGTATTTGAGGCTCAACCTCACTTCCATTAACAGTGAAAGCCCCTCAGAGCTCAGTGCAGAAGCAGTGGTTCTTCCAACGCTTCCTTGCTCACATGTCGCGTTGTTGCTCCGAAGCCAAGCAGCAGAGTTCATCCCTTCCAAGGAACTGACAAAGCAGTTTTCACAAGTCTGTTGTGCAAGCCAACAAGGTCCAAAACTCAAAAAAATTCACAATCATTAGCTCCAGGAAGGCTCCCCATTCTTCCCGCTGCCTGTAACACATGATCCAGCCACATAAATCACTGTTAACTGGCGTTAATACTGAGTTGTGAGGCCTGACCCTACAGCTGCTGTTACAGTTTGGGAAGAGCACCGGCAGGAGCTAACATAATACCGAAAACATAGAAGAGCCCCAGGAGGAGATTGAGTTTGGCTGTCCGCTGAGGGATTTTGTTGAAGCTCTGACTCCGAAACTGCCTCTCCAGTGAAAAAGCCATTGGGATGGTGAGAAGTGGCAATGCCATGGTGATGGTGTAGCGCGTGGCCAGCACACAGAAAATCAGGTAGGGCAAGAAGAGCAGCACAGTGTAGAGAACGTAGGAGAAGGCAGGGCCGATGAGGATGGCCAGGGTGACAATCCCCGCCTGCCGGTCAGACTCCATGTCCCGCGTGTTGTTGCTGTGCAGGATGGCCTCGGTGCTGAGGGCTAGCGGGACCGCGTAGAGCAGCGGCGACACAGACAGATAACCAACCTGCACAGCATGGGCAAACATGACAGCCAGGGGCCCAAAGGTGATCAGGATCACCACGTCTCCAAGGGCAACATATTTAAATCCAATTCCTGTGGCAAGACACAAGGATAAAATGAAGCATCGTCAAACAACTCTAACTACAGAAAAAAGATTTTATAGCAAAACAGCCATTCCCACAGAAGTGTTAAAAATAATCCAAATACATATATATAGCTAAAACTGAGAAACATATTCTTTTTTAATGGTAATAAATGAAAAGCAGCTGCTGAATTTCTCCAGTCAAGTCACATGACAAAACTAAGGGCCTTCACACCAAGAAGTACCTTATTTCCACAGAAAACAACAGAAATAAGGTATCGTATGGTGATCAGACATACAGGAATATGATCCTGAGGAAACAGATCAAAAGCTCACAACAAAACACAAAACTAAAAATGCACTTTCAAGTGAATTCCACACCGTCACAAGTTTGTTACTGTTTGTCTAAGCAAAATATTTTATGTTTCTGTCTAGCCAACTCAGGAAGACACTGATAACATCCTCTTTTACAAACATTCTCCTCTTAGTAAAAAAACACCCTCCTCTTAGCAAAAAGAAATACAAAAACTATTCTATAAACTCAGTGAAACTTCTTCTAGAGAAGGCAAAACATTCCAGCAAAATGTAAGAAAACTTATTTTGTGAGACATATATGGTCAAGGGATACCACATACACAAACCCAAAGTGTCAGTAACAGTTTGGACAAGTACCTACACTCCTACATGTAATGCCTTGGTCCTACCTCCGGACTGAAGAACTGAGTGCATCTACCCCTACAATTTCCAGTATATATAACAACCGGTGCCAAAGAATGTCAGCCTAAATGCCAGTATTCTAGGAAGTATCACCACATATTTGCACAACAGTTAACCAGATCATTGGAGCTTCTGGAAGCCCCTAATCCAGCGAACTCCCCCATGCCCACGTCCAGAATCCCAGGGATACAGCACTCACCTCCCGTGTACAGGAAGGAGCTGGAAAGCCCCCCGAAGTAGATCAGGGCCAGGTGCTCCAGCTTGAGCGTGGAGACGCAGTAGAGCCCCGCAGCGCAGATGCAGCCCACGGTGTAGAGCAGCACCCCGAACCGCACCACGTCCTTCGGCTCCAGGATCCGGTCCACCAACGTCCTGTCGTCGCTCTTCTTGTGGTCGATGCCCTTGGAGAAGTCGTAGTAGGTGTTCACCAGGTTGCCGGCCCCGTGCACGGCCAGGACGGTCACGGCGCTCCCCACCAGCAGCCCCGGCTCCAGCGCTCCTTGGGCCCGGTAGGCCAGCGCGCTGCCGAGCGCCACCGGCGTGAGGGAGGCGCTGAAGCTCCAAGGCCGCAGGGCCAGCACGTAGGCCGCGCACTTGTGCCTCCACGAGCCGGGCGGGCCGCCCCTGTCGCTCGCGGCCGGCCCGGCGCCCGGCTCGCTCCTCTCGCCGCCGCGGGGGCCCTCGGCGCCGATGCTGACCTGCTGCACGAGCTGCCCCGAGCCCATGGCCGCGCCGCGTGAGCAGCGCCCGAGGGGCCGCCCGCCGCCCAACGGCCCTAACGGCCCTAACGGTCCTAACCGCCGCCGCGCCCCGCACCCAGCGTCCCCCGAGCC
>JAWLRI010000038.1:1316082-1339914 GCA_034781795.1 Crypturellus tataupa | reverse complement strand
CGCGAGCGAGCACCGCGGGCTCCACGCTCCAAAGGCAAAAAATGAGGGAAATACATATATATTATTATATATTATATGTGTATTTCTCTCATTTTTCGCCTTTGAGTACGTATGTAGTCTGTCCCCGGGGGAAGCGCTCGTGAGGAGGTTCCCCCACGCGCTGAGGTAGCGGGTGTCAGGGCCGCCGTGCCCCGGGGGGTGCCGCGCTTGGCAGGCCCCGCGAGGGGAGCACAGCGCAGCGCGTCCTCCGGGGAGGCCTGTGGTGAGGGTGTCCGCGGAGGGCTGGGCGCAGTAAGGACGTAGCGATGGAGCTGCCCGTTCGCCCGCTTGTTACAGAGCAATTGTAGAGCTTGGTTCTACCATGGTGTCGTTTCGGTTGTCTTGCGTCCTTTAACATCGGGTTAGACCCCCCTCACCCCACCCCACAATCAATAAATGGACCTACTGGAGCTTACTTGAGGAACTGGGGAGCAGGGGAGCTGCGTCACGGCATTACGTGATCTTACAGTTTTATCACAGCACTCTAGGGCCCAAGGAGACTCGTCATTAGTTATTTTTGATGCACTCAGCACAGCATCCCTTCATGCTTTGGGATGTGCATTTCAGAAGCAGTAGTGGCAGCATCAAGAAAGAAGTTCAGGTTTATGCGATAGGTCAAAGTGGTAAAAATAGTGTTTTTTCTGAAGCTCTTACAGGACTTGATGTGCCCAGCCCCAACGCATCGCCATCATGTCAGGCACTGTGTCCATTCTCCAGCAATTTGCCAACGGCTTAAAGAGCCGCAGCGAAGAGACAAGGGCAAAAGCTGCCAAGGACTTGCAGCACTATGTCACCATGGAGCTCCGCGAAGTGAGTCCTGCTCATGAGATAAATTATTGCTGTCACATAAGTGTATAGTGCCTTGGCTGGGTCATTTGGGGGTGGAGATTTTGAATATGGACACTGATGTCAGAGATGCAGCAAGGGGTGAGACTTACCTTTGCCCTTGTGTGTAGACAAGGGGGCTGAGTTAGTGACACAGGCAGTGGCCAAGGAACAGAGTAAATAAAACCTGATAGGTCTAGGACTTGAAGCAGTTATACCACTTTGTGTTTGTAATATATATATTTAACTTAATCTCTTTGTGTTTAAAAGACCCAGAACACATCATCTTTTGGGGGGTGTTGGTGGCAGTGGAGAATCTGAGTGTTGATTTCAACATTTTCCTTTAACAGATGAGCCAAGAAGAATCCACCAAGTTTTATGATCAGCTGAACCATCATATATTTGAACTGGTTTCCAGCTCTGATGCAAATGAAAGGAAGGGTGGCATTCTGGCTATAGGTGAGTCAAAGTACTTAATGCCTTTAGTGCGTTTTCTCTTCATGGAACTATTCTTTAAGGACAGATTTTCAAAAGGAATAAGCTCTTGTCACCAGGGCGTTGCGTTTGACTGCTCTGTACGCCGGGTGCATGGTAGTCAGATGGTTCTCTTGAAAATCTGTCCGAGAGCATCAGCATGGGAGCTGCTGAGTGCTGAGAGTGGCGGAGAAGCTGGTGCTTGCCGGGCACTGAGCTCTTCTGGGAGTAGAGCATCAAATGTGCGTGCTGAGCACTCAAAAATTATGATCTTGAGCTCACTGGAAACAGTTTGTGCTGCCCACTTGTATGTTATCATGGTGGGATGACTGTCCAAGCTCTCCTCTGCCTGAGGATGTTGATTCCTGTTACTTAAATTCACCAGGCTCAATGACAGCAGCTTCCATCCCTGCGAGGGGCTCACGCAGCTTTTGCTTTTATTCTGATCAGCTGCTCCATCATTTGCTCTGGTTCTGCTTTCACTGCGATTTGGCAGACCTACCTGCATTGTGGCTCTTAGGGAAATCAGCTTGCATAAATGCTTTGCCTTCCAAGCAAGTAGCCCGTATTGTAGCATTTGTTCTTTTAGTAACCGCATAGGACTTATCTATGGGTTAGGCTCTCACAGACAAAATTGTCCAACCCCAACATATTTGAAGGCAGCGGAAGTCCCCTAACTAGAGCAATCCTTATTGACAAGGTCTGATTTTAAGCTGACAGTATCACTTTAAAATTGTTTCTGTGAATTTAGTGCTGTTGAAAGGTGCCGGCTTGACAACCCTGGACACTGATGGCCTCTTTATCTACAGAGCAGGTACAACCCAGGCACCGGCAGCGCAGGCTTCCGCCACCCTGCCCGCTGCCAAAGTGCCTTCACCTTGGCCTGGAGAGACCATCTCTAGAGGCGAGGGGGAGAGCACTTTCCTTGGTCCTCTCTACTGAGACAGACCAGCTGTAGTAGTTGCATGTTGATGTCTTTCTATTGGGAATGGGTCTGTGATCCCAGGGTGGATGTATTTTTTTTTTCTTTTTAAAATAAAAAAATGGGGAAAATCTATGAACCTGCTTGATACGTTTTCCTGTCCACTTAACAAGTTCAGGCTCAAAAGAAGGGTCACCTTTTCCTATTGCTTGATTTTTTTCTGTACATTTTCAGTTTAGGAAGAGTAAATGGGAATCTTTAAGGAGTGGATAGGGAATACTAACTCTCATCCAGGCGTTACCTGCTGTCTCTCCCACTGACTTTTAAGTGGAACCTACAACCCAGCTTCTTTTCTCCACAGCAAGTCTTATTGGTGTTGAAGGAGGTAATGCCACCCGTATTGGCAGGTTTGCCAACTACCTGCGGAACCTCTTGCCATCCAATGACCCTGTTGTCATGGAAATGGCCTCCAAGGCTATTGGGAGGCTCGCAATGGCTGGTGACACCTTCACAGCTGAATATGTCGAGTTTGAGGTGAAACGAGCTCTGGAATGGCTGGGAGCTGACCGGAATGAAGGTCGAAGGCATGCGGCTGTAAGTGGTTCTTTTAACTTCACTGTCCTGGAATGGGATGGTTAGGCTTGAGTGAGAGTGGTAGAGATGCCCAGAAATCTGGGAAAGAGCTCTAATCAGGAAGCAATAGCTGCAAGTCCATGTCTGAAGATGAGACATTTTCCTAGGAGATGTATTGATTCTGCAGCATTTCTATCGTAGTAATGCTTAGTGACCAAACAGGATTGAAACACCATTGTGCTACGTACTATAAAAGGACAGATCTGGAAGCAGCTCTGGCTCACAGATATTAACAGTCTAAATAAGTGATACTACAGATTAGAAATTACAATGTCTGTCTGTAGGTGCTTGTCGTCACAGACTGTTTCTTGTCCCGTCTCCAGGTTCTTGTCCTGCGTGAGCTGGCGATCAGTGTACCTACCTTCTTCTTCCAACAAGTGCAGCCGTTCTTTGACAATATCTTCGTGGCTGTGTGGGATCCTAAACAGGCCATTCGGGAGGGAGCTGTTTCTGCCTTAAGAGCCTGCCTTATCCTCACCACTCAACGGGAGCCTAAAGAAATGCAGAAGCCCCAGTGGTACAGAGTAAGAAAATAATTTTGTTTTGAAACAGCTTCTTTATAATGCAGTGCAAATTCATTAATGCAGTAAAATAGGTAAGGATTTTGTCTAAACCTTAGTTTTGCTGCCATGTCACAGGAATTCAAGCTTCAAATATTAAATAAGATTTGGACAGTGCAATTAAATGTTGGATTCCTCGTTGTCAAGTATGTGATGCAGCTATTGACAGAGTTTGTACCTTGACATAGCTGACTGGCTTTTTGATCAGAGTTGAAAGCACTCTGCAGCCCTGTGAAACTCAATTTCTTCTCTGTTATGCTCTGCTATTACTTGGTTGAGGTTTATGGCTACTCTTGAAAATGACAGGATGTCAGTAACTCTTGACTTGCTGTACCTATTACCCTGCTTCCACAGGCTTTGTCTGTAGTATAGTGATTGTGATCTTTGTTTCCCTTTTCCACTCCCAGCATACATATGAAGAGGCTGAGAAAGGTTTTGATGAGACTTTGGCCAAGGAGAAAGGGATGAACCGTGATGACCGAATCCATGGTGCCTTATTGATCCTCAATGAACTTGTGAGAATCAGCAGTATGGAGGGAGAGGTGAGCAAAAGATGATGATGTTTATGGCTTTTGGCTGCCAGATTGATTGACAGTGTGATTGATTTCCTCAGTGTCCTGTGGCAATAATCTGCAAGGTTTGAAAGGTCTTGAAAGGTCATTTGACATTGAAGTCAGAACATTTGATTTTTACAAATTAAAGACTGAAAGAGAAATAACAGCAATGAGTTTGAGTTCAGTGAGCATTCAGCATGGATGGAAAATACTGTTAAATGGATTAATTACCATGAAAAAAAGTATGTAGGGTACAATCGCTTGCTCTGTTGCATGCTAGATACCTAAATATTTTCTGCTGGATTATACCTTAGTTGATGTTTTACAGCTATTTGGATGCCAGTGATTCTGGATGATGATTAGAAGATGTGGGTTACACTAGAGGTTGGACATCTTTCATTCAGCTACTTGTATTTTTAATGCCCTTTTCTTTTGTGTCCAGCGCCTCAGAGAGGAGATGGAGGAGATCACTCAGCAGCAGCTTGTGCATGACAAGTACTGCAAAGACCTGATGGGCTTCAGTACCAAACCTCGCCACATCACCCCCTTCACTAGCTTCCAGTCTCTTCAGCCCTCTCAGTCAAACGCTCTGGCTGGTCTCCTGGGTTATAGTGCTCATCAAGGAATCATGGGCTTTGCAACCTCACCTGTCCCAGCAAAATCTACTCTGGTAGAAAGTCGGTGTTGCAGGGATCTAATGGAAGAGAAGTTCGATCAGGTGAGTGTTCATTCTCGAACTTGCCTGCTAACATACTCAACACCTTCCATTTCCTCATTTAGGAGGTGATGCTGCCTAGTATTGAACAAAGACATCAAAGCTTATTCATTGTCCGTATCATGGCTTTGTCATTGTCTCTTTAGGAAAAAGTGGCTTATTTTCTTTGGAAATAGTCTTAATTATCTATCAACCTAATGGACTCTAAAATCAAATGTCAGTGTAATGCCTTAAGGTGCCCCAGTAATAAACATTCATGTATTGCTGACAGCAGCCAACCTTCAAAGCCCAATCCATCTACTTTCAGGTGTGCCAGTGGGTTCTCAAGTGTAGAACCAGCAAAAATTCTTTGATCCAGATGACAGTTCTCAATCTACTACCACGGCTGGCTGCTTTCCGTCCTTCAGCATTCACAGGTGAGGGGACAGTTGGTTGGATGTTAGAAGTGTTGCTGAAACTGGTCTGGAAGTTACCCAGCTCTCTCTCTCTCTCATGAGCTTGTGCAGGCAACACGGTAATAGAACTATAGTGCTCGGAGCCCTCTTGCTTGGTGTAGCCCTAATGTTATTAGCAATGTCATCATCCTATTTTTGTTATGCACCTACTGGGAGAAAAAAAGGTAAATTGCTTTTGACTTTTCAGCAATTGAACTGATTGTACCAAGCAAATTTAGGAGAATATCTGAGCTGGTGAGACATCACTAGCTACTCTTAAGTGGGTTGAAACAAACCTTGTGTTATTATTCTAAATTTCCAGTCACTGTGTTAACAAAATTGTCTCTTGTTTGTGGGTGGAATCCATAAGGGATATCTCAGATCTGCTGTTGTCATGTTATCTAGTAATTTTTCATTCACTGGAAACTTATTTTAAAAAATATCTTTACTGACCTGCACATTTTTCTTGGTAAATGCTGAATTCTGCAGCTATTTTTAGATTGTCTAGGATTCTGGACTGACACTTTATAAATCTAAAGGAACTCCAATATCTATCTTACTCTCTTTTGTGGGCAGCTGATCAGTATCTTCCAGACACCATGAACCATGTTCTCAGCTGTGTCAAGAAGGAGAAGGAGCGAACGGCAGCCTTCCAGGCCTTGGGCTTGCTTTCTGTAGCTGTGAGGTCTGAGTTTCAAGCTTACCTGCCAAAAGTCCTTGAAATCATCAAAGCAGCTCTTCCACCAAAAGACTTTGCCCACAAGTGAGTATGTGACGATTATGAGTATGTGAACAGAAGTGAAACGCTTGTTCTTTCTGTCATTTTTGTGTTATTGGGATCGAATTATCATTAGACTGATAACACAAAACTAGGTTAAGGAAAGATATTCAGAATATTGCAGCTCATCCTAATTATTTTTTTTTTTTATATGGCTACTTTCTAGGAGGCAGAAGTCAGTGCAGGTTGATGCCACAGTCTTCACCTGTATTAGTATGCTGGCACGAGCCATGGGGCCCAGCATCCAGCAGGACATCAAAGAGCTTCTGGAACCTATGTTGGCTGTGGGCCTGAGGTAAATACAAGGCATTTAAACCTGTTTTAATGTTAGCCACTGGATGGCATTGTTGACCGTGCAGAAAGAGAGATTATGCGTCTTGAGGGAAAGAAGCAGTAGTTACAATCTGACTTTTTAATCACTTTGGAAAATATCCCATCAAATGTATTTCTAGTAAACATTCAGGAGCCATATTGTTCCCCAGCTTTGGAGGAAATAGGGAAATTATGCACAAAATGACTTGTCTAGAGTATATTTTAGAGCTGATTGCCCTTTCCTTCCACAAATTGAATGCTAAGGTGAAAATAATACAGCTGTGTTCCAAGCCCTTTTTTTTCTGTTTTTAATCTACCTAGATTAATACTGGAAGTAAATTTAGTTGCCTTTGTATCTGAAAAGTAGGAATATGAGGAATCACTTGGATCTATAACTGTGTTCTTTTGTTCATGTTTTTTTGTTAAAAATGACTCCGTCAGACAAGTCCCGTCTGGAGTTGCACCGTGAAAATTGTTCTTGATATTACCAAGTTGTAGTCATATAGGCTGCAATCCAAGCGGTTTTCTCTCTAATTTCTTAGAAGAAACTGCTCATATGCCTGAGTTCATCCAAGGACCACGGATGCTCTGCTGGCAGCTGTTGCCGTGGTTTGTGAATGCTCACAATTATCTCCTGATAGGCAAGGGCCTAAATAGAAAGGTCAAAACCTCCTCTTACTTTAGTCCTGATGTCTGTCTGCATGCCTTTGTTTTCAGCCCCGCTCTTACAGCTGTGCTCTATGACCTGAGTCGTCAGATTCCCCAGCTAAAGAAGGATATCCAGGATGGACTGCTGAAAATGCTCTCCCTTGTTCTAATGCACAAACCGCTGCGGCATCCAGGCATGCCAAAGGGCCTTGCCCACCAGCTGGCCTCCCCCAGCCTCACCAACATCCCCGAGGCCAGTGATGTGGGTAGCATCACCCTGGCCCTGCGCACGCTGGGCAGCTTTGAGTTTGAAGGTAAGATGTGAAATAAGGATGCAAGTGGGTATGAAATACTCCTGCCCCTCTCGGAAAGCTTGCACATATGAACTAACATTGTAGCTGTGTATCACAGAGACATGGTTTAGCAGGTGTTGAATGGTGTATGGTTGGACTCAGTCTTGAAGGTCTTTTCCAACCATAATGATTCTAAGTGCCTCATCTACACGTTTCTTCAACACTGCCAGGGACTGTGACTCCACCACTTCCCTGGGCAGCCTGTTCCAATGCTTCACTGCTCTTTCCATGTGGAAATTCTTCCTAATATCTAACCTGAACCTCCCCTGGTGCAACTTGAGGCCATTTCCTCTTATCCATGCAATAAAGAATGTAGGATGTAATCACAAGTGTTTCAGAGTGTAAATAGCAGGAGTACCCTTAGAGCACTTTTTTTAAAGTATGAACTCCTGTTTATAGCAATAAAACCAGGTTAAACTCCCATTTTTTTTTCTTTGTAGGCCATTCTCTGACTCAGTTTGTTCGGCACTGCGCAGACCACTTTCTGAACAGTGAGCACAAGGAGATCCGGATGGAGGCAGCCCGCACTTGCTCCCGCTTGCTCACACCCTCCATCCACCTCATCAGTGGCCATGCCCATGTGGTCAGTCAGACTGCAGTGCAGGTGGTGGCCGATGTCCTCAGCAAACTGCTTGTGGTTGGAATAACAGACCCAGGTTAGTGTGGAATCCAGACAAGGGATTTTCGTTCTTCATGTTCATTATAGTACTTGAGCATTTGATGAAGTAATAGGTAGGATTTGGACATATTTGGCATTAAATTAAGCTACTATTATTTACAAAAAGAAATTAAAAAGGTGTCTCTGTCTTGCTTCCCACCTCTTGATTTTTGAGGCACTAATAAAGCATTAGAGCAAAGTGCTCAGACTGTGCCTTAGTAGCCCTTTGTACTAGGTAAAGCCCTGAGTCTGTCCTGGCTATTGGTCTTCAGTTTCATTGCTCAGGACAGGTTTGATTCCTTTTTGTTGAGTCTTTTTCCGTGATTTTTTGATTGTCTCAGTTGTTACGTGATAACGGAGGTAAGTTCATTTTCTAAATGTTGGTTTCAGATACTACCTGTAGATGTGAGAGATTGCCATTGTGCTCATCTGGGTATTGTGGTAGTACCGAGCAGTACTGAATTTGCTGGGCTGGTTTATCCTACTTCTAGTGGGTAAAATATTGAGATAGGCTGGGGATACTCTGTGTTTCCTTGCTGTGAAGAATTTGGGGGGTCAGGAGTTAGGAGAGACAATAACTGGAATAGGAGTTTATTACATCTGAAGTCAAACAAATGTGTTCTTGCAGACCCTGATATACGTTTCTGCGTTCTGGCTTCTCTGGATGAGCGTTTTGATGCTCACCTTGCCCAGGCGGAGAATTTGCAAGCTCTTTTTGTGGCCCTAAATGATCAAGTATTTGAAATCCGTGAGCTGGCTATCTGCACTGTGGGCCGCCTGAGCAGCATGAACCCTGCTTTTGTCATGCCTTTCCTGCGCAAGATGTTAATTCAGGTAATGAAGAGGGATGGCTGTAGGAGAAATACTTGGTAACTGGGGTTGAGGTGATGGTGTTAAAGACACAGGACTACCTAGCTGTGTTGAGTGTATGGGGGGATATCTCCCTTTCTAGAAGATACTTATCACTCAGGTTAGTGGGTTTCAGCAAATCTTTCTCTGGTGCAGATGTTTGTAGTGAAGCTCTAGGGATGTGTGGGGAAAGAGAGGGGACACTGGTCACCATTGCTCTCTGCATTCATTGTTCCTCCAGCCTGGAGTGCTGCAAGAATGTTCTCTACTGTTTTTAGGTTAATGGATAGCAGCACTTCATGAAATAAAACCTGTTTTCAAGCCGTCTATTGTCTTCTCTGCAGATTCTAACAGAGCTGGAACACAGTGGTGTTGGCAGGATTAAAGAGCAAAGTGCCAGAATGTTGGGTCACCTGGTTTCTAATGCTCCACGCCTCATTCGTCCATATATGGAGCCCATCCTTAAGGTAGATTTCCTGTTCTTTTTGCTGGAGTGAGACTGCCTAGCAAGTGGATGCATCATTCTCTAACCTTTATCAGGGGCTGCAGTTTTTTGTTTCATCATTACTGTAAAAATGGAGTGGGTGTTATAGTAATGCTTGTATGTGACAGGGATCTAACTTGATTCTGGATTTGTGGAAACTCTCAACTTTGTGGAACCAAGTATTGTTAATTCTTGAGAAGCTGTATCACAAGTTGAACCCCTGTAATGTATCTGATGTAAAAGGAAAGAGCATTCTGAGTACAGCAGCATGTAGAAGGAGTCCTCTCAACTCATTTTATTTTCTCTGTTATCTATCAGGCACTGATTGTGAAACTGAAGGACCCTGATCCAGACCCAAATCCAGGGGTGATTAACAATGTCCTAGCTACCATAGGGGAACTTGCACAGGTAGGGGTCATACACTTATCTCTGCTGTGCTTATCAATTGTTAAGATTTCAGCAATGCTATAGGAAGGACTTTGATTACTCTCTTCCAATAGGTCAGTGGACTGGAGATGAGGAAGTGGGTGGATGAGCTCTTCATTATAATTATGGACATGCTACAGGATTCTTCCCTGCTGGCTAAAAGACAAGTAAGTGTTTGACAACTGTAGTAAACTATGTCAACCTCTGCGACCAAAACTGTAACAAAATGTCCTTGTGTCCCATCAGACCTGCTAAAATGAAGCTTTAAAACACTGTCTGTCTCCTGTGGCATGTTCTGTTATTCTAAAGTATCAGGTCAGAGATTGCAGTGCCTGTCTCTTGTGGCGTTCTGCAGGATACATTCGTTAAAGAAAAAAAACAGAAATAAATCACTTTTTATTGTCTCTGTCGAAGACTCATTATTGGTGCCTATTCAGATCCCGTCTTTGAGTGAGAAGAATTATGTCAGTCACTCTGAGTCTAACAAATTGTTGATATGGGCCACAGGAAGCAGTGTGATGCTAAAATGCTCAAAGACGCTTTAAAGAAGTTGAACAACTCATAGATCAAGGGTCAGAGTAATTTCCCTGATCAAAACTGATCTTCTGTGGGCTTCATTGTTCCAGGTGGCTCTTTGGACACTGGGGCAGCTGGTGGCCAGCACTGGTTATGTGGTGGAACCCTACAGAAAGTATCCAACTTTGCTTGAGGTGCTCCTGAACTTCCTGAAGACTGAGCAAAACCAGGGCACACGCAGAGAGGTATGAACGTGAAGATGTCTCACAATTATATATAAAAGCTCTTGAGCAAGAGAGGGCAGTCAAACAAATGACTCTGAATAGATTTCTTTAATATAACTAAATAAATAAATGAAGGGTCATTGTTGTGGCCATTTGAAGTACAATAAGCAGGATTAAAAGTAAACGGAAAGAAGAATCTGTGAAAGGGCCTCTAGCAATTGAGGGAGGAGGAAGAGGGGAGGAAGGTGTTTTCTCCATTCAATCAACATTTTAGTTCTAGATTTTCTCTCCTTAAGCCTCAGCACCTTCCAAAGGCCTGGGTTTGTGGATTGTTACTCAGTGGTGCAGTTCTGATGAATTTTTCTCTTGTTTCTCCCATATCAGGCTATTCGTGTACTAGGGTTGCTGGGTGCTTTGGACCCTTACAAACACAAAGTGAATATTGGCATGATTGACCAGTCACGGGATGCTTCAGCTGTCAGCCTTTCGGAGTCTAAATCCAGCCAGGATTCTTGTAAGCATCTGAATTTCTTTTTCAAGTGATTAACTTTGAATATAAACAGATCTTGATTTCGTTGCCAGCTTGTATCTTCTTTTTAACAAGTTATTAGCTTAAATATGTTTCACCTAATACTCAGATTTTCCCAAATTTTGATATTGAAGTGCATTTGAAATATAATTTGTGACGCTGCCTTGTTCTTCCTAGCGGACTACAGTACCAGCGAGATGTTGGTGAACATGGGAAACCTTCCTCTGGATGAGTTCTATCCAGCTGTGTCTATGGTGGCACTGATGAGAATTTTTCGAGATCAGTCCTTGTCTCAGCACCACACTATGGTAGTTCAGGCCATCACCTTTATTTTCAAATCTCTTGGGCTGAAGTGCGTGCAATTCTTGCCTCAGGTCATGCCAACGTTCCTTAATGTAATACGAGTTTGTGATGGTGCCATCAGAGAGGTGAGTGTACTAGGGACCCCGCTTCTTCTCCCTTTCCATTCCACTGCCCTAAAATTAGAATCCATTTAAAAGAGAATGTGACTGGCTTCAGCATTCCTGTGCTATGTGTTGCTGCCAACCATGCTGCAAAAGTGAGGTACAGCTCTGCTTTTTCTCTCCTGTGAGCATTTGGCAGAATATTCAGTGGAAACAGTATTTCTGCTTCTTATTGAAACAGCTGCTTTTGAGCCTGTTCCTTACATGGCCATTATCTGGTTCTGTTTCTTCATCAAGCTGGTCTAGTTGAGGAAAACAGCCTGTGCAGCTTCCAAAGCTTTTGGTGATCTCTGCATTAATGCACTGTTCGAACAGAGTTATTAAATAATAGGCATAGAGACTTTATATTTCTGATACAGCCAGGTACTTTGGCTCATCTTTGAGCAGAAAAATTCAATTTCCTTAAGTCTGCTGACATTTCAAGCAGTGTGGGTGTAATTCCACACAGTGCTTTTGCTTCCTTCCCACTTGAGTTGCAGTTTTAGAAGGAAATGAGAACTGTGTCAAGTTAAGAATGAGCCTAAGGTACATCTATCCAGAGATGACTACTGTTTGCCAAGCCTTCCTCAGGCTCTGAAAATCACTTTAGGGTGGGAAGGGTAGTATGCACTTTTTGTACTGTATTTTATACGTGGGATGGGTGCTCCCTTAGCAGAATCCCAACCCTGCTATAGAATTGCTGTTTTCTCCCAGACTGAACTACTACTGAGATTGGAAGGAAAACACGTCATGCGCATGGGTTGGCTGAACAACTAGACCTAACTGATCTAATTTGCTTGAAAGCTATGCAGTTGTGCACACTCTGTTTAAAAATTTTCAGGTAAAAGAAGATGGTGAAAGTGTACTGGGGAGAAGAGCTGAGGTGGGTACACGTGATTTTAAAGCCTAAAGGAGGCAGGTCCTTGTCCTGTATGTAAGCATCCTTCTCTCACAACACCAGAAAAGGGGCAGTGCAGGAACTCAGGTTCATTTTTGGTAAATATGAATGTGCTGTTCTCACAAAAAAAAAAGTTGATTTTATTTCCTAGATTTCACAAAAACTCATAATCTGTTTCTCCAAGCTCCACTTTGACTGTATTTTGTCCTTATAAATAGCCTTCAAATACTGCATGATCTATTAAATTTAATGGATGGTAACATACATATTCCTATTTTCCCAGACAAAGATATACATTCATTTGTGGACAAGGAGATTTGACCCACACATTGTTTCATACCAATCTCAAAAATAAAATCATTGCCATGAGTGAGTGCATATGATTGTGTAGGGGCAAAAGGAATTGCAAAACTGTCTTGGTATGTATGAGTAAAATTGTCTTGGTCAAAATTCTCTCTTGATAAAATTAACCATCTTTCAAAAAATCCCAGTGATATATCTGGAAAGGACCAAACGCTCTTCCCCAGTAACTTTTCACCAATATATCTTGGTGGGGATGGGAAAGAGTAGAGAAAAAGTATCTTAAAATGTGTGCCAGTTTGGCTTACAGGCAGAGGAAAAAGATAGGGGCTAAATTTTTGGAAGCATCATTCAAATCTAAATTACAGAGCTGTGGTAGCTGAATTTTTGGTGTTCATGCTGATAAGTGTGTTTTGACATATTATTAATTTGCTTTCATAGTTTCCTGTTTGTGTCCACGATTGTCTAATGATTTGAACTCATAAATTTTTGGATGCAAACTTAGAAAAGAATGCAAAATCTGAGCTAATGCTGCCAAGAATTTAGCCTCAGACTTTAAGTGTATAGTAGCTATGCATGCTGTTTGGTGAATGAGCTTGCAGTTACCCTTTGAAATACAATTTACCAGAGTTACTCTGATGTTTGGACAACTTTATTGATCGTTACTGGTTTCTTCCTTACAGTTCCTGTTCCAGCAGTTAGGGATGTTAGTGTCCTTTGTGAGAAGTCATATTCGACCCTATATGGATGAAATCGTCACCCTTATGAGAGTGAGTTCAATTTTTAAGCCATCAATTTAGTGTCAGAAAATGTGGATAATGATTCTGTCATTTTCAAATATATTGATTCACTGAAACTTCATAAATTCATATTAAACATGTGAACATTTTTAAAAACTGAAATAAGAGCAACTCCTAGATACTGTTCATGTCTAGCCTCTTTTGAGCACTTGGATTTTGTGCACTTAATACTTTAAGGGTTGTTTTAGCAAGGGATGTTTGGAGTCTGTCAGCAGGTTCTACTAAGTGCTGATAACCCTAAGAATTTAAAAAATGGATGAAGAATGCCAATTTAAGTAGAGAGCTGTTTAAGGGAAGTATAGTTCTTCCTTGCAACTTTAAGGTTTATCTAGAGATTCTCTCTTGCATATTGTTTTTGTTTCGAACTGGTGCAGCTCGTCTGAAGGGGAACTCTCTTAATTTCTTAATTTTCCTTGTACAGGACTTTTGGGTCATGAACAACTCCATTCAGAGCACAATTATCTTACTTATTGAACAAATTGTGGTGGCTCTGGGAGGCGAGTTCAAGCTCTACCTGCCTCAGCTCATCCCTCACATGTTACGGGTCTTCATGCATGACAATAGCCAGAGTCGCATTGTCTCTGTCAAGGTGAGTGGGTGAAGCCTCAGCTGGTTTGGTTTGGTGTTGCCTCGGCAGGTTTGGTGTTGTCTGGTCTGTGTTGTGCTTCACAGCCTTGGTGTGATTTGAAGTGATTTCAGGCAAATGGGATAGACCCAGTTCATCAGTGACTTGGGGTGAAATTTCACAGTATTCTGTTCAGAGACTGGATTATTTAAAAAGCATTCCGTTCTTTACTTTAAATCATATTGGATCCTCTTTCCTTACAGCTATTGAATGCAATCCAGCTCTTTGGAGCTAACCTGGATGACTACCTGCATTTGTTACTACCTCCCATTGTGAAGTTATTTGATGCCCCAGACGTCCCCATGGTGGCCCGCAAGTAAGTGTCAGTGGCTTTGTGCTCTTTGTCTGCATTTGCTGAGCTCATCAGTGGCTCTTCTGGCCCTGTATAGGATGAAATACTGCTTAGTTCCTTTCTCAGGATTTGTTTTGTCCATATTGTGTCACAGCACTATTGTTCACTTTTCCTTGGATGTAGATTTTTACTTTCTGGTTCTCACCTGCCAGTATTTTAGTAATTGCAACTTGCAAGCTCCCCTTCTAGTGTGACCATGTTAATTATCCTTCTAATGCTATGTTTTTCCTATTACTATTGATGCCTAGGAGGTTCAGGCATGAATCAATGGTGTATTTTAACATCAAATGATACATTCCTTTTGTGTAGTACCACAAAAGATAACAAGTCTTCCCTTTTTTCTGCTCTGACTTCAGAGCTGCTCTAGAAACAGTGGATCGCTTGACAGAGTCCCTGGATTTCACTGATTATGCTTCAAGGATTATTCATCCTATTGTGCGAACACTGGATCAGAGTCCTGAGCTACGGACAACTGCAATGGACACGCTCTCCTCTCTGGTTTTCCAGCTGGGAAAAAAGGTAATGTTCTTAGGTTTGCAAGTTTACAAAGGAGGCGACTGCCCCAAAGAACAAGAGTTTAGAGTTAAATATTTATAATACAGTCATTCTGGGTTAAAAATGTAAAATGACCAAAAAAGCGGATTTGTATTCTCGTACTTCTGGAACTGGGAGATACTGGAATCATATTTTTGGAATCTGTTTCTTATAAGATCAAAGAAATGCGAGTGAAATTTTATTGCTCATAGTGAGGCTGGCTGAATAGCTTTTGATATCTTTCCCTGTACAGTACCAGATTTTTATCCCCATGGTGAATAAAGTTCTGGTGCGACATAGAATTAACCATCAACGCTATGATGTTCTTATCTGCAGGATTGTAAAGGTGAGTTGACCAAGATTATAGCTGTTTGCATAAAGATACTTTGGAATGTTTTTATGTTAAAACCAATGTAACTATAGTGTGTTGCATGCAACAGTCATATAATGAAAACTGTTGATGCATTCCTGCAGTAAATATAGGTGTTTCAACTTGCAGTGTTATTACTTTTTTTGTTCTCTCTTTTTTATTTTTTTTTTCCCCACAGCTGTTTTCAAATGTTGTGCTTTCCCTATGATTTCCACTATTCCAGGACTTAAGGAGACCTTTTCTCTTGCTACTTTTTGTCATAGGTTTTATATTTCAAAAATTCAATTACTGCCTTGTAGTCTGACTAATGGACAAGCAGTACACTGCTGTTCTGGACCTGCTAGGGAGATTCATAGGAGCATTATGCTTGTTTGAGGAATATTATTCCACCGTGGTATATTATCCTCTGCCTTTCAACAGTAGGACAAACATGTCTTAAAAGTTATGGTGAATAAAAATGAAATGAGTTCCCGAGTTTGTGAGGTGTAATAATCAGAATTGTGAAACACTGTTGTTCCTTTCCCAGATTGAGCTGTAAAACTGAATAGTGTCCTGATTGTCACAGATTTCGCTTGTGTGAAAAACTGCTTTTGTATTTTGTGAGACTTCATTGTGAGCCACTGTTGTAGGGCTACACTCTTGCTGATGAGGAGGAAGATCCCTTGATCTATCAACATCGAATGTTGAGAAGCAACCAAGGAGAAACCTTGGCCAGTGGTCCTGTGGAAACAGGTCCTATGAAGAAATTGCATGTCAGCACCATTAACCTGCAGAAGGTAGGACTGTGCAGCTCCCTATGTGATGAATTTACTACTAAATGGAGGTACTATTTGATCTCAACTCAGAAGTTTGTCCATACATCTAACTAATATGCTCGTGTCTCTTCTATTCTGGTTCTGTATAAGATAGTTCAAGGTAGTGTTGAGCACTTTACAGATAGGAGCAGCTGAAATAACAGACACTACAGGATCATGAAGTGCTCTTAACATTTTATTGTTATGTGAAGCATGAAACAAGAAATAAGATGTAGCTTGCAAGAAATAAGATGTAGTTTCTAGTAACATCTATTTCAGAGCCTCTGTCTCTTTTTTTAAACTACTTCTGTCATATTTTAGTGGTTATTGTATTCCCTTGAAGCCAATGTAGAGCTTGATAGATAAGAACTAGCTAATTAGATGAGTAAGTGCATATAGAACTCAAGTAGGAGGTTGGATTAGTTTGAACCAATTTAAAAAACAAATTTGAAAAATGTGATTCTAACACACTAGGTATTTTAAGCTGATGCTTCAATGGTGGCTTCAGCTGTTTGTGCACATTTGTAGGGGAAGGATCAGTCATGTTAAATACATGTCATGACAGGATACATTTAGGGTAGATACCCTAGAAGTGAGACTGAACTACTGCAAATCATATTTTAATGATAATCCATTCAAGGAATTGAAAAGGGAGTCTCCGCTGATGTGATTTGAAACTGTGAAGAAGTAATGCTATCTGATGGATTTCTTCTGCTTTTGGATTGTGGTTCACTTCATAATTGAATTATTTTACTTTGTATAACAGGCTTGGGGAGCAGCAAGAAGAGTCTCCAAAGATGACTGGCTGGAATGGTTAAGAAGACTGAGTTTGGAGCTGCTGAAAGATTCCTCCTCACCATCCTTGCGCTCATGCTGGGCCCTGGCTCAGGCCTATAATCCCATGGCTAGGTAAAGTAGTTCTGTCTCTCTCAGACTACTTGAAATTGCAGTGGCAAACCAGTTAATATGAGGAAAAAGAAAGTTACTTAAAAACTCTTAAGTTCCTTAAATAGAGGTGATTCCTGCTTTGGGACAAATCAAATAGTTGGCAGCTTGATTTCATTTCTAGCCTTTCCAGTTGGCAGTTTCTTGATGTGCACAAAATCTTTCAGTGGAATTGTGCATATTAGTTTAGAAATAACACAAAGCACATAAAAGTGAGGCTGGAAAAACAGTATGAAATAGCTTTTAGGATCTGCTGTGGTAGATAAAAATTTCTCTGTATGCAATAAGCTGCTGTGGTTTTTCTACTGCAACCAGTATGCCTGAAATCAATTGAAGCTTCTGTAAGCAGCTTGACTGTTGATCTCTTCTTGGTGATATACACTTGTCGTCTCATTGCATAGGAATCTGACCACTACTGTTACGAGGTGGTGTTATGAAACATTCCTGCTTTTTTAATGTTTTAGCATTTATGAAATAAAAATGTCAATAGCATTGTAAAAGGTCCACTCTATCTAGATAGACAAAAGTACTGTAAGTGTCCTTTATGCACACCTGTAAATGCATCTCACATCCACTCCAGTGTCCTGCAGTATTAGCAGTGACAAGGGCTATCACTGTATCCTTTTTTCATCTCGTTTTCCCTCACCAACTTTTGCCAATAGCACAACCCTCAGCTACTACAGTTGTCTAGTGAGCACAGAAAATGTAAGTGTGTGTATGAAGGGGAGCACGTGTGTGTCCAGTGAAATTAGTTCTTTAATTTCTCACTGCATTCAGCTGTGCACTAAGTCAGGCTAGATCTGGTTCCTTAGGGCCAAAGAACATCCTTGTTGCTATGAAGAGCCAGTTCTAACCTAAAATACTTGCTAGCATATGATGAAGATTTCTGCTAGCACATGTTCTTAAAAAGAAGGTCTCATTAAGTATTTGGTGCAAAAGTTACCTTTATAAAGACTAACCACCGTGTGCTGCAGGGAAGCTTGTAAATGCACTTTGCAGCTCATTTCCTCCTCCAAATAAAAAATAAAGTCCTTTGTCAAATAGACTTCTTAAAATTGAATAACAAATCCCATTGCTCTTCTCTCCCTGTTTTGCTTTCCTCCTCAGAGATCTCTTCAATGCTGCTTTCGTTTCATGCTGGTCTGAACTGAATGAAGACCAGCAGGATGAGCTGATCCGAAGTATTGAGTTGGCCCTGACTTCCCAGGACATTGCAGAGGTCACTCAAACGCTGCTGAACTTGGCAGAATTCATGGAGCACAGTGACAAGGTAGAGATGCTGCTGGGCAACCGTTTTCTAATGCTGACTAGCTGCCTGATATCTAGTGTGTGAAAGGGGTATGAAGCATTTGTGCATTCTCCGTTTTTTTGTACTCATCCTGCTTTTGATGTGCTGCTTTCCAGGGCCCCCTGCCCTTGAGAGATGATAATGGTATTGTCCTCCTGGGCGAGAGAGCAGCAAAATGTCGAGCCTATGCCAAGGCTCTTCACTACAAGGAGCTGGAATTTCAGAAGGGTCCCACTCCGGCCATTCTGGAGTCTCTCATCAGGTAGGAACTTAGAGATTTCTTCTTTCACGCCGATATCCAAGTTAGGGTGCCCTTAGTATGAATGTAGGCAGTTCTTAGAATTCGACTGTCTGCCACAAGGCTCAGTTTGTATCTGCCACATGGCTCAGTAAGCTTACAGACTTGCTTGCAAATGTGCTCCCGCAGTGGCTGGGAGAATTTCCCCCCAGGAAATGGGATGGTGTGTTGGTTCTGCCCCTTCTGATGTATTATTTCTGCCCCATAATCTCAGTTATTTGCAACTGATACCACCACAAAAAATGTTAATTCTGAAATACCTGCACAGTTAATGATGAAACAAAGACCCTGCAAAGGGCAGTGTGTAATCTCTAGAAGTTGTATTTTCTGTTTTCATAATGCAGACTCATTGCTACTTATTCCTTTAGAGTTCAAAATCCTGACTCCACATCACGGGCACAGAAAGGCTAGAATGAAGTGTCTTTCAGTCTTGGCCTGCAAACTGAAATTCCTGAGATGACTGATTTAAAAATCAGGTCTTGTATGATAATTTCAGGAAGATTTCTGCTGTTACATAACTGTTCACTGCTTCTCTGCCCACCAGCCACTCTGCTCAGGGGTGCATCTCCTGGTTTCAGAACTGAAAAGGTGTATTTGATACCAAAATACCTGATTTAAAAATATAAATCTTAGTTTCATTTCATGGGACAGTTAACTCCTCCATCTGATGTGGACAAATTTGATTTTATTTGGGCAAAAACTTAATTTTGTCTATATACAGTAGATTTTTCATCCCTTTAAAGCAAGTCAAGGAGCAAAGACTTAAAGTAAGGCAGGATTAAAAATGAAAGAATATTTATTATTAAAAATGAAAAAGTTCAGAAATTAAAAAAAATCCATTTTATAGATTGCAGTTAAGATAGTTCCAATTATATTTCCACATAGTTGAAATAGAGACATGTATATAAGGCAATTCCCAAGACCCCTCTTATCATATTTCACACAAGTCAGAACAATTTAAATTAGATTTAAGCCCTCTTTAAGAAGAATGAAAATAGATATATTAACTATAACCATCTTTTCCAACATATTCAAGAAATGGTTTAGCTGCAAGAGGAGTCTTTTTTAACAGCAATTTTCAACCCGGCGTTATGTAAGGGAAAAACAGCATACCAGTTGTCAATGTAAAATGTTCAGGTAACTTTGGGGGGATATTCAAAACAGATCTTAGTATTGCTCAGTGTGGTACCATGCTAGCATACTTCCATACGCTTTAACAACTTTTCTTTGATATCTGTAGATTCCCTGGCATGTAGTAGTGGTGTTTTGCTTACGAACACAATATTTTTAAATGTTTGAGTTAGGATTTTTTGGTTTATTGCTCGCTTACTATTATTTATTAGACTTACTGTCATACAGCACTCCTGTGTTCTAACCACACAGTTAGTTGGGTGTAGTTGGGGGGTGGTTAAGTCATTTTCTATGTATAGAAAGGTATAAGAGATACTGCTGATAAGCTACTTGTCTGTGGTGTGAAACCAGTATGTCACTTTTGTATGATATGAATCTCTCTTGGAAGGAATATTGAGCCATACTTCATCTAGACAGTGAGGGATTAGCAGCAAGGAGATTTTCTTTTTACAATCCCTGTCTGACTCGTTGGATGCAACCCACTAGGTGTTCTGAAGGTGCTGTAAGTGCAGGAGGTATTTAGCTTTCCCTTCTAGCCTATTCTAATACAGTATTTATCCCTTTGGAAAGAAACTTAAGAGGAGGAGATAAGTTTGAGCCCCAATAACATTAGTTGTTTAATTGATGTCTTGTGTGTACCTAGCCCATATATAGCTGTTCCCTTAGTGTGCATCCTAGTGGAAGAGGATGATTGAAATGGCTCATTTTGAGCTATCGGGCCCACCTTCTGTGCAGCAGTGTCATGTAGGTATATGAGAAATTATGTGTTGTCTCTTAAGGTTTGAAATCCTCTGGCCGTATCTTCATCTCCACTCTTTTCAGGGAGTAGGTTGATCCATGCCAGCCGTACCAGGTGATGCCATCCATGTTTTTGGTGTGTTCACCTTTGCGGTAGTAAACCCCATTCAGATTGGAATCTGTGCAGCAGTTGTACCAATATCCACCTTTTTGAGAAAAAAAAAAAGAGAGATTTCTGATGAGCCATTTTTTTAAAAGAAGGTATGCTCTGTGTATTTAAATATGACTTATTGCCCTCCCAGGTTGGAACCAGCAAGTGTTGGTGAGATGCTGACCAAGTTACATGAGAACATGCACTCATCTGCTCTGAAAACCGCTCACATCTATAGCATAGAGTTAGGTACATTGGTTTTAACTCCCAGATTTTTCACGTCACTGATGTGTGTGCTCCAGAGCTGATCCCAGCTTCCTAGATTAGCCACCCAGACACGAGCATCTCAGCAAGAGGGAGTCCTGGTCTCTTTGCAGATTACCCAGGCACCTGGTGTTTGTGTGGGCTTTACCTTTCCGGAACTGGGCGCAGTCATCCACGCACTTGTCGTTGTCCTTGTCCTTTGTGCTGAAGGCTGTGTTGTTGTGGTACCGCAGGGAGTCGCGCCCTGTGTTGCCCGAGTAGTTCCCCACAAAAAGGCGGTAGCTGTTTAATTCGTTGCTCAGGGTGAACTGCTTGTATTGTGCGTAGCGTATGTTACCTTCCCAGTCCTGCCACAGAACAGTAAAGAGTGGATTCTGTTAGAAGATTTCCTGTGTATTTACATACACTGCATGTTGCTTCTCTGGCCTAGATTTTTCAGGGATTTCTTAGAAATGGACTACAGAAATTCTCTATGAAGGAAAACAAAAAGGAAAAATTCTTGAGTAACTGGAGTATCGTATTTGCAAATTGCATCTGCACTGGTATTAAACCAGTGGTAAGTAATACTGGTTTGGAAACCCGGCATGCAGCTTTTACATTCAACAGCCTTGTCTTATAAAGTGCTACCTCAAGTTACTCTTTCCTTCTTGAAAGATTGACTTTTAGATATAAAGCTTTTCAGCTCTTCCAGATTGTTCGGTTCTGTGGAGATTAGAGACTCTATTTGCTGCTAGAGAATTGCTCTGTACAGGGAAGATATTTTTTTTTTTTTTTTTTACTGCTGAAATGCGGAGAATATTAATTACCTCCAACTCCACTCGCAGAACAGTGGGACGCCTTGAAAGCCGGTAGATATTTTCATTTCCCAGCCAAAAATCTCCCCGAATATTGCCAAATCCATCCCTGTATTGCTTCCAGTCCCTATTGAAAGATGTCAAACCAACTTTGCGCCTTTGGATGATAGTCCAGCCACCTCCATCTGTCTCCATGTCACAGAACACCTGGAATGGGAGTGAACGCAGTTTTTACTATCAGGACTCAGTAGGGCCCAATGCTGTTCAGAAGGACAGGACCCCATGTTCCAGCTTTCGCTTGTTAAAGAACAAATAACTGCTTTGCTTAAGTTATGGGAAAAAATGACAGAACCACTGTTCCCTCTTCCCCAAGTCTGCTTACATAAAGGTGTCAATTCAAAGCACAAGACATCAGAATTCAAAAGTATGTTCTTTTCTCTGTACTGAGACTCCAAGTATTTTGATTATTTTGGAAAAGATATGTAAAATACACTGACATCCTTACCTCCAGGTCTGGACTCCCCAGAAATTCATCAGGGGGCAGCTTGTAAACACCAGAGATTCGGTAGTTCCTCTGATAAAGGGATGAGCAGTCATAGACAGCATCTACTTGGATCAGAACCAGAAGATAAGCATCTGAACAGCACAGAGCACTCCTGTATAGATGCACTTTCTGTAAAGCTTAGGGGGTAATGCAAGGGGTCATTAAGTGCAGACAACTTCCCCAAGGTCTAATCGGTCCCTGAATGGTTTTAGTTTTGATAGTGAATGCACTGGTAGAAGCAGTTGCAAAAGAAGGATGTCTTCCTTTTATTTATTTTAATAGCAGCATAAAAATCTCCTGTCTAGAGACATGTCTGGATGAGACTGTGTACTTGCTCTTCCCACAAATAATACAGGCTTATTTGGCACAAAGGCCATGTGTGCTGCACAATGCTGATTTCAGCTGTGCACTTTAGCTTTGACGTTTACAAATGAGGCACATTTGCTCAGCGCGGGCACCTGTGACAGAGGGTTTTAGCTTCAGTGAATCTGTCAGTCTCTGCAAGCCTCCTTTTCTGTCTGTGCAGGAGCTGACTTGAAGGCTAGGGATAAGCACAGCTATTCTTCTCAGGGCAGGGAAACTAGCTGAGGCAAGGCTTATCCATCCTGACAGATTTCAGGGTACTGCACACTAAATTGCTCCTACCTGGTGGAGTGAGACATGGCTATTTAAGTACCTTCTGGGCGAGTTTCTTGCTATGTTACTTTTCCAAATCTTTACAACAGCTTCAGCAAAATTCATTATTGCACAACCTTTGTTTGCTTAAGCTTTAATATAAACAGTGAGCAGCATGTCTAAACCAGCTAAGCTGTACTCCTTAAAAATTAAAGTGATTTTTTTAAGAGAAAAAGTAACCAAAGCTTAATGATGCCTTTTTGTAGCTATTAAGCTATCTTTTTACAATTAGCTTCACTACAGGATGTGCTTGCATTCTGTGTCTAATACAGGCCTGTGCAATCACTATATGCAGAAGATTTCCATCAGGAAAAAAAATGAAGAATTTAAATGCATTTTGGCTGGACTTACAGAATTTGCATGTTGCATCATTTACAGTTCTGAATTTTTGAGACTTGTCATGCAAATAATATATTGCTTTTTCGCTCTGTTTCAGAGATAGTCCTAAAGATATGATTACAAATATGCAGTAGTGCTTGGAAAGCATTTCCAATTGTTTTAACAACCCCCAGCAGAATTGTGGACTTGGAGGAAATAACTGCCAGAGTCATTCCCTGACGAAGCTAGCTCCCTTTCTTTTCAGATTGGTACTGTAGTTCCCAGAAAAGATGATGTTAGACTGAGTGCCTCATTGTGCAAATACAGCATCTGTTCTGCTCTTCAATTTTTCTGATATTAGACATACAGATATTAAATACAGTTGTATTTTTAGACTTTTGACAGATGAAGTCAATTTTTTTTTTCAGGATTACCTGCCTGCAGAAATACTCTATCCACAACCAGTTAGTATGCATGCTTACTAACTGCATTAGTATGAGGAGCTAGTGGTTAGTTCAGTTTGTGCATTAAGAGGTGCATTGGGGAGCTTGGACTCCCTCCTTACCAGCTGAAGTTTGTGTGACCGTCTGAGCTGCTTGGAGCTGCATAATGTCTATCTGGTTGTTCATTTCGGAGT
>JAWLRI010000038.1:1279568-1315982 GCA_034781795.1 Crypturellus tataupa | reverse complement strand
CTTACCAGCTGAAGTTTGTGTGACCGTCTGAGCTGCTTGGAGCTGCATAATGTCTATCTGGTTGTTCATTTCGGAGTACTTGCTCTCGGCGTCGATGAGACGGGACTCCATCTGCTTGGTGTTTCCTTCCAGCTCCATCACCTGCATGACCACGTTCACCCAGTCGCCCTCCTGCTTCTTGCTCAGCTCCTGCAGCATTCTGCTCAGGTTGGCTACCTGCAGCCTGAGATCTTTAATCTCTTCGCAGCAGCCTGTCATCTTGGACTGTGCATTCCCATTGACTGTTCTCCTTTTAGGTGGCTTCTGTAGCAGTGCTGCTGGAGAGATTGCCACAGACACTGTGACAATGCAGAGCCACACCAGCCGGGTAGTGGATCTTGCTGGCATTTTTGCTTGGAGCAACAGGAAACTTCCAACTGAATGCAGCTGGGGTAGGTATGCAACTTTCTGCAAGTGCTACAGCCGACTGGTACCTAGTTCTCTTCCAATGAAGTGAGTCTCTGAAGGTGGAGCTTGAGGAAGTGGCTTTTTTCAGTCCCCTCCTGTAGGAGCCTGTGAACTTTGGAAGTTTATTTCAGAGCATCTTAAATACTTTCTTCTGTTTACCTCCACCCCGTGCAGCTCTGTACAACTTTCTGGCCCCTCCCCGGCCATCGGCTCGGATCAGGTGCTTGCAGGGTGAAATTGGAACAGGCTTCAGCCAAGAAAAGTTATGGGGAGCAGAGGAGACTTTGCTCACTCCTGTGCTGGAGGTGTGGGTGAGAGGGCTAAGAGTGAGGAGAGTTTCCACGGTTATTGCCCATTGGACCATAGCCCTCTTGGTGACTAACTCTGGCACTTGAGAAATGTGGGAGCTTTAGAGGTCCAGGACATGGAGGGGCTGTCCAAGCCGGATGAGTTTATAATAATAGTTCAAGGAAGGTAACTCCCTGGCAGATGCCCATAGCAGCAATATTACTGCTAATACATTTCCTGGAAGTTGGGTGGTTCTGTGTCTGCAGTATTTCTTAATTTAGAGAATATTTTAGCCGTTTCATCTGTTCAGCATCTGAACCTCCTCTGTGGCCATGGAGTATTTATTTTGTAGAATTCAGTACTGCTCTTACAAATGAGATCTCTAAGGGTGGAATGGACAAAAGTCTGCAAAATGGTTAAGTCATATCCCATTTCTCTGCTTACTCATAGTGGAAGAGCAAGAAGATATTCAGCAATACTGAAAGACAGAATACTTAAAGGCTGACAAAGGGAGATATTTTTTTTTTTTTGCAAGTTGTCACCAGTCTGTCCAACTCCAGTGTTTTAGAGGCTAGACTCTTAAAAGTATTTTTCTCTCAAAATTGTGTTATGCCGCCAAGTACCTGAAGTGTAAGTTTAAGAAACTTCTGAGTGGGACAGAGACAATATAAAGAAGTGGTAGATGGCTTGTGTTTGTTCCTTAGGAATATGCGATAGAATTTGATGTCCAAGAGGGAAGAAAAAAAAAAAAAAAAGGCTCAGCTTGTTATTTTTTTACAAAGAAAATTAGGATAAACAGTCAAGCCATCCTATACCACCTAAAAGTATCTTATTGGGCCAAAGAGACAGCCGGGTCTCTGTTTAATCAAGATTAGGAAAACCCCACTGATCTGACAAGTCACTTAAGAGCAACGGGAACACAAATTCTTGTAGCTGGAGTGGCTCTTGCCCCTCAGCTTCACTGCCCTTTACTGGATGTGTTTCCAGGTCTGGTTTGTGTCCCAGCTGTCTTAATGGCTTTTTCTGCAGAACAACAGCAAGGGGCCTTGCAGGGGGTGCTGAGGTTATGGAGAGGATGGAAGTACCAAAGCTCTGCAGGGCTGGAGTGTGTTTGCAGGTGATGCCTGTGCTGAATTTTCTTGAAGGGATGAAGAGAGGTCAGAGTTGGAGATGTTGGAACAAGCAGTGTGGGTGTCTTGGGCTTCATCACGGGTAACTGCCTGGGTCCAGTGCTTCAAGCAAATCCCCTGTGTCTGTAGCATCAGCATGTGAGGTTCCTGTGTGGTTTGGGCAACTTGAAGTGTTGCCAAGCCCCTTTAGTTGGAAAGTCAAGTGCTAACCTATTTGGTGCAAGTACAAGGATCCCTGTGTTTATAGCAGACCTTTGGCTTCAGTTGCTTTTTTCAGAAGCCTTCCATAGCAAAATTACTTCTTTTACTTCAGAAAGTGCCACTGCACACAGACGAAAGCTTGACCTTTTTGTCCTGCCCATAATCCTGTCTGAGCCCTCTTGCAGCTGGAGCTTCTGTCATTCCCAGGGGCAAATTCTTCTCAGGCTTTCTGTGATGAAAAATGTGTTTTTGTTGACCTTGGAAGAAAGGACAGGCCGAATTCTATTTTCTCCACCCCAAAGAGCCACTCTGCTAACACCCTTGTCCAGCTCTGCGGGACCCTGATCCACCCTGCTGCTCTCTGTCTCACCATAACCCTTTAGTCTTCGTCTTGCCATTGGAGAATTCCTTTCCCCACTGCCTCGATTGTGAGAGGTAGATCTGGAGGAGAGGAGACACTTGTAGGTCTCTGCATTCCTGCTTGCTTTAAACTTTGGATCCTGGATTCAAGCAAGCTCTTGGCAGCACCAGGTATTGCTTTGCAAAACACAGTGCAGAGAAATCTCTGGATTCCCTCTCTATAGTGAAGTATTTATGTTGAAGTGAGACAGCAAGGGTTTTATTTTGGCATCAACCCCTAAACTGCATATCCTAAGGCAAACCATTTGCCTTTTTCATACTTTGGTTGGCTTGTTTTAAACTTGAAGTGTATATTCCTTCAGTCTCTCATTTTGTCCATCCTGAGCAATAAGTAGCAACAAACATACTAGGAAAGGAAAAGAGCACAAATGTTTGTGTCTGATGATACTTTTGAGGAAGAATTATGAGAGACTTGGGCAGACAAATCTCACTTGGCAGCGAACCTTAGCCTTAATTGAACTTGACTTAATGAGCATTCGTAAGATGAAGCTCTTCCTGTTGCGCGGAGAACTGAGCAGTAGCCTCTTAGGCAGCAGGAGCTATTGATGTTGGTGATTACCAGATAAGATCAGCAATAAAAGCTCACAGTCTGCAGCAGCCAATTCCACTGTTATGTATTGATGTACTTAAAAATTTGAGTTCAGAATCCCGTTGCGCTTTGGAAAGAAGCATAGCTGTGGGCTTAACTAGGGTGAAGCTAGTTCCCCGATCACCAGGCAAGACCTTGTTCTGTTTTTTTTTAATTATTTTTTTTTCCTCCCAGTAACAGCTCAACATCACTTGCTCTGAAATTCTTTACTCTAATTTTTGTTCATTAATAGGGACCGGGTACATGTTTTATGCTGAGCAGCTCTTGTACATGGCACTTAAAAAGACAAAATTTTGAAGTCAAGAATGTGGAGCAAACACTTTTTTACTTTAAGCATGTAGGTCTGAAGTGCGACTTGAGTCTAAACCTGGTTGCAGTTAACACATACCCTAGGCTTATAAAGTTGGCTGTTTGTCCATGTTACCTAATTAGAGAAGTATATTAATATTACTTAATTAGAAGCAGATATGTCTTGTCCCTGGAGGGCCAGATTAAATCAGAGCTGGGTGTAAATGACTGTCTGCTCTGGGGAGCGGTTCTGGCAGGCACATGAATTTTCAGCATATGTGAAACTGAGATGAGAAGGAAAGCTCAGTGCCCTGTGGCTATTTATTTGGTAGCCAGTCACTGCAAAACAATGTGCATCCAGCCAGAGCCGAGAAACTAGCATTCCTGTTGCCTGCTGAGATGGCAAGGACTGTCCTCAGTTGTTCCCTGCTGGCAATGCCAGCCAGCCTGAGCGCTGCAGAAGCCCTTGGAAACTCTGTGCTTCCTTCCCAGGCAGCTGGGGAGCAGGCGGCTCTTCAGCTCGGCCCTTGGAGATGTTCAGGATGCTCTACTATGCACATTAGTCATTAAAACTGTATCCTGTATTTTCATGCTAATGACTAAATCCTAAATGCTCAGCAAAGTCATAGTTGCTGTGTACTATAAATGCATATTAGAATGTATATAAAGTTGTACAATAGGAATGGATGGAGCAGGTGAGAAAGGCCTGAAGGGGAAAAAATAATGTTTATATTTCCCTAGTGAATATTTTTCTTCATATATCCAATACTCAAAGAATCTATTTTGGCTTCTTTTTTTTCCTGGTCTTCACTGAACCTAATTAATAAAGACGAAACAATAAGAGAGTTTTTGCAGCATGAGCAGCAGGACTGGCCAATAATTCTATTTTAGTGACTTTTTTCATTGCCATTCCTTTCAAATCATGAACATATTTATTTCATTTGCAGCTATTTACACCAAGATTGGGAATTTGGCCAGTTTTTGTGCCTGTGACTAATATGATGAGTCTATGTTGACAAGGTGAAGGGGCTGCTGGTGTGGCCTGCAAACAGTCAGTCATCACGACTGCTTATTGAAAACAACTCTAGATTGCCATTGATTTTCCAAAACTACTGGTTCCCAGCATGGAAATAATTAGCAGTGGCATGATGAGGATTTACCATATTTGGGGGGGTTGTTTGGGCCTTTTATTTGTTTTTCAGAAATTTCTTGAATCAAGGGCTTAGGGATGCGTAAACAAAAATAAACTCTAGAATCGGGGAATCTGGCAAACAAACCCCATATCCTGCGCCAGGGGATTATCTGTTCCCCAAAGTATCCACAAAGCAGCAATGCCTTCCACTTCTAATTCCGCAGGCAAGCGCTCAGCAGTTCTTCAGAAAGAAAAATAAGCTTAATTTAGGTGGAGAAAATTTTTGCAAGATGTCAGAGCTTTTTAAACAGAGGTGTAGAGACCAAAGAAAAGAGCAATTGAGCTTCTTGTCTAGACTTTGTGCACAAGCTGCATTATTGCAAAAATATTTTTTTTAACCAAATTTTTGAGATACTTTCTGTAGATTAAAAATGTGTGTTCCCTCACAGAAGAGGGTTAAGTTTGGGACCTCCTGAAAAGCGTCTATTAAAACACAGTTTGTAGAGTTTGTTTTAGAAGATGGGGAAGAATCCTGTCTGCTTTCTCTTACTTCTGAGTTCTTGGAAACTTAATAAATTTTGAGTGACAGAGAATATTGTTGGAGATCTTTAAGGTGAGGGAGGACTGGAAAGCATCAAGGACCATATAAAAGAGAATTTCCTAGTAAACGTTAGGCATTATGCCTGGGGTTGATGGAGGAGAAAAGTTCATCGTTTGAGTGTTTTTTCTTGCTGAAGGCAGCTGTTATGTTAGTAGAGTTGTTTTTCATTCCCCGTCCGTGTCTGGGTTCTGTTTAAACAGCCTTTAAAGTATACAAGTCATAGGAGGGTATTTCTCTTAAATAATGTCTGTCCTTTTTTTCATGCAAGCCCAGCTCAGAAATTAGGTGTGCTTCAGATATACAGGAGTTAAATGTATAAAGGGCTGTTTTATACCTTGACAATCGAAGATTAGATTCATGTTACCTTCACTTGAATGGATAGTTACTGTTCTCTGTTGCAATGTATTCTCTTCCCTACAAAATTTGGATAGGGAAAACTCATACAAAACTATTGATAGAAATCTGTTTTGCAGATGACTGTTGATGATTTTGAAGGAAAAAAACAGGATCTTGTGTTCTGTTTTGCCGAGGAGGCTTAAATACTTCATTTGCTGTGTAAAATATGAAATCAGAGGGTAGTTACTAAACCATGAAATTAGTGCGTTTGTTCAAAGGCTCTCAAAATCCTGTTGCTATGGCTTGAACAATTTTGTCACTGCTGCAGTGTCCCAGTTTAATTGCCTACCTGCAACAGGATGACAGCTCTATCTCCAAGGAGCTATAGAAGCCTCCCGCTGTCTCTCTTGATTCCCGGTTTCCGTAGCTTTCTTTCATCCTTCTGTTCTGGTGCATGTATTAAGCAAGCGATGCAGATGGCTCCTGCTTTATTTAAAAGATTTACATGCATATGGCATTTAAGAGACTGAGCTTTGAAATATTTTAGTTGAGCGTTTCACTTCAGCAAAAACATTTCATGATAACTTACCCTTTCTGACAGCTTCCTGGAAGGAGGAAGGTAGTTGCTCTCTAGGCTAAAACAGTGTGCCTTATATAGGAATAAGAGATATTACTTGTCAATCTAACCAAAGGCATTTAGAAAGTTTACACATGTTGTAAAGTGTTAAATGTGCCACTGCATATAAATATATGCAAGGTATGCAGAGTTTTAGATATTTTTATCTTCAATATTGAATTATTTTGCCTAATCTGTAACATGTCCTCACAAGAATGCAACACTGCCAGTCCATACCAGGCAGTATATATATGTTCTGGCCGTCTCTGAAGGATAACAATATAGTTTATGACATGTCAAATCTAAACCTAGAAAACAGTAAGGAGATTTCTCTACCTTCCTTTAAGACCTGTTGCAATCTGCTCTGAGCAGACTTGGTGGTAGTGGGTTCTGCTGGCCTCTAAACAGACACTTTGATGAAGCTGAGTCTCTTCTACATCAGGGGTACAGGAGAACAAGGGAGAACCCTCTTTACCTCAATAATTCCCATATATTGAATTAGAAATAGTTACAGTGACAGCGTTCAGTAAAGAAAGACTTAGGTAACTGCTGCTTGGCCAGCAGCATTATTGCTGTCTTGGGAGATATTTTCCCACTTTCCCCTTTAATCCAGAAAGATTTTGTGGTTATCCTTTTGCAGAGAGGAGGAGACTACATCCCCCAGATCTTAATCCATGACTTGGACTTCTAACAGCAACGGTGCAACTGAAACCCCCTGGCAACTCAGCCTGGCCAGAATATTAGTCCCTCAGGGCTGCTTCTGCGTGCTGGATGCTTTTCTGTAACGTTGTTCATTCTGTCCCATCTCCAGCGCAATAACTAGAAAACAGCTCTGTCATTCCTTAAAAATGTTACAGGATTTAAGAAGATTGTGCCTGAAGACAAGGCCTCTTCAGAGCAGGGATAATGCCTTAACCTTAGGAAGCTGAAAGGGGAGGGAAGTGCAGAAGAGCACGATTTCTAAGCACATATTCTGACTGTGTTGACAGGGATCCCTTTGGAAATGCTTTTTCAAGAGAAGTGCGACCTACAGGCCTATTCCCACCTGTTTTTTAATCTAAACCTAAAAGCACACTGCTTTGGTTAATATGGAGCTTCTGCTTTCTACACTGGACAATGGAAAAAGTAGGAAAAAGAAGGAGTAATTGAGTGTGCCAGAGAATATTAGCAAAAGATCGGTGCTAATTGTTGAAGAATAAAAGATAATTGCTGATTTGTCAGGAACCATTGACAAGAAAGATAAGTTGGAAGCAATAAATTGCCTGACATGCTGGAAGTGGAGTGTCTGCCAATGGCTCTTTAAATCATCAGGATATGAAAAATGTCAGCCATTTATCACTTTTATAAGGCACTACTGTCTAGCTGCTGTTTGGGAAATGTGGAGGTAATGAGTTCTTGGACTCTCCTGCTAAAAACAGCACAGATTTATACCATGTGCTTCCCATTATCCGGTGCCTGCCTTTCACAAGTGTGATCGTGGTGTGTTCCTAGCTTCTGCTCAGGCTTTGCCCTAATGTTAGTGGTCCAGGACTCTATTGACATTGGATCCAGGATGCTGGTTGCACTGATAAACTAAAGTTTTAAAGAGATTTTTCATTTAGATATTTTCTGCTAACATACCTGTTGCGTAAATTTTCATTCACACAGGAAATCCCAGAAGTTTCCAGCACAGCCTGCGGTTCTGCTGCATGATCTTTTGTTTCTTGTTTCTCTGTTTTTACCTGTTTCAGATGTCTTTTATCAATTGTTGATAAGTTAATCTAAAATATTCTTACTGTAAAGTTTGAACACGGTCAGGCAGTTCTGCAGGTGGCTGTGATGAGCACAGCACGTGTGCCAAGGAGCTTGTACATTTTACTTGAAGTGTTTTCACACTCTGCCCTAGTGAAAAGTGCCTTATACTGTAAGGTAGTTTACATGGTTCAGTGCATCAGGAATCATTTTGGCTTCTACTTTTCTTTAGAAAGAAAAGCAGCGATCAACCAGCAAGTACTTCTCCAGAAGCAGAATAATAGAAAAAGTAGCAGTGCGGGAGAAAGGCCCCGATGAAGGAGCTTTTAACTTGTCACAGCCATACCTAGTGGAGGCAAATTGTGAGAATTAAATAGCTGTGAGGTATAATTCTCACAATTTTCCTCCTTGTGTATGCTGTTTGCAGTAGTGATATATACTGAAGCTAAAAAACCTTGAGAATATGAGCAGAAACTCTGTGTCCAGCTACTATCTTTCAAATATGTAGCCATTGTGTCTAACCATTCACTTCAAACCTGTAAAGATAGCTGTTCATAACTGCTACAGCTTGGTGTCAGTAAGTAGAAGTTCATACTCCTAACCATGACTAACCGTGTTAAATGGCCTTTCTCTTTCCACCTCTTCAGCATTAACAATAAACTGCAACAGCCAGAAGCAGCTGCGGGGGTCCTGGAATACGCCATGAAGCACTTTGGGGAGCTGGTGAGTCTCCTGGTTTTCACCCTGTGCATCTAAAATATTTTTTAGAGCTATAACACTAGGAGGGAAAAAAAAAAGTCCTTTAGGGGAGAAAAAATGAGTAACATCTCTGCAGCTTCTTGTTATTCCTGGGGTAGATTGTGCAGAGTTCCGTGTTACTTAATTCTAATCTCATTCTTCAACAGTAATGTAGTTCTAAATACACGATTTGCCACAATAAGTAGTGAAAAGAAATTAAGAGGAACTGTGAGCACTATGTTCAGGAATCTACTTGCAATATTATGACTGAGCTGAGAAGTTAAAGGACTGGTACATAAATGTCTCAAGTGGAGGATTGTGACGTGCGGAACACGGTTTATATTGACCCTGCCCACAGGGCTGGGATGAGAATCTGTTTTGCAGCATATGTCAAGGCAAGAGCTGCCAAGGACTGAGCAGAAGAAACACTGGCAGAGATCAGTATGGAAAAAATATCAAAGATCCAAAGCATTTTATTTCTTGAAAATTAGAAATAAAATCTAGAAAGGGGAAGTTGAAGAAAGGCTTGTGCAGCTGGTAAGAATCATAATTTGGCTTATTTTTAAAGCCTTTGTTGCCAACCACAGTCTTTTCCTGTATGGGTCACAATTAAACGCCACATACACATTGTTCATACACATTGAAAAATGACTTACCATAGCCAATACATTGTGTGCTGTTTAATGTTTTCCATGTAGTTTCTTTATTCCTGAACACAGGACCCCTGTTCTTTTCTTAATGCAAGCTTATGTAGTAACGGCAAATGGAGTATTTTATAGATTTGCTGTCCATCCTTCACCCCTGCCCACCTCCCAGGCCAAACCCTGAATAAAAGCCCAAAAAAACCCAAACTAAGTTGATACAGCCTAGCTGTCTTTCAATAACAGGTGAATAGGGAGACGATAGGGAGTTCATCCCTCTGGTAAACCTGCATTTGTTTCTTTGCAAGTTGAACAATACTTAGGATTCATATCTTCTCTCTAGCTTGAAGTCTTTCTCTGCAGCACAGAAGTCTGTGAGAATATTTAGAATAAACACAGACACTGGATGTGCCAGGAAAAGCTGCAGTAATTATTACATCTTAGTGAATATTAGTCTTGCTTTTCTGATATATTTTTTCCCCTCTATCCCTCAGGAAATTCAAGCTACGTGGTATGAAAAGCTCCATGAGTGGGAAGATGCTCTGGTGGCTTATGACAAGAAGATGGACACAAACAAGGATGATCCTGAGCTGATGCTGGGACGGATGCGTTGCTTGGAAGCGCTTGGTGAATGGTAAGAAAGGAATATCAAAAGATTAAGAAAAGACCAGTTATATCAAGCAGTCTCTGCCTTCTGTCTTTCTGTTTTATAGGTTTTTTTCCTCTTGTTTCAGAAATACAGCAAGTTACTGTACTTTAAAAATGGACCCTAGCCCAAGAAACATGAACTAGGTAGCGCTTGTTGAAAGTACACGTTAGAAAACAGGACCACAATGAGTTCCTTTTATCTCTATGATTAAACTGTGAGAAATTTTGGCATTTATTCAGCCTTGTATCTGTACTAACCAAGAATGCACACTGTTGTTGCAAAACTGTCAGCAAAATTACCTGCTTCCCGGTAATAATCTGAGTAAAGTTATGTAAAATAAGCTCCTCTGATTTTAAAGCTTATTGGCAAGTCTCTTTAAGATCTTTGAGTTTTTCATTATAGTACCTTGTTAGTATGCTTTAGGTGTTGCTTTTGTGAACAGCTGATATTTCAAACCCATATTGAATCTGTGCTATCAAAATATAACTGTTTAGAGTCAGTTTTCATGAGAGGAAGAGCTAACTTGCTAGTTGACTCAAATCTTATGTTTTTTTCCCTTGCTCACCTTTATTCAAAGAGAATAATTGGAGAGGACATGTCTTGGGGACCGTAGCATGCAATTTTACCCAAGGGCATAAGTGATTTGATTCAGGCCCCGTCTTTCTGATGAACTTTCCATTTCACTAGAGCTCTCTGTTGATGTGTCCTGACATGAACCCAAGGGATGACACGCAGCAAGAGGACTCCTCTCCACAAATTTCATGTTACTGCTCAAGTTGTTAGGGAAACGGAGCCATTAGAGAAAGCTAAAAGCTGAGAGCATTTTTCTACCTCCTTTTTGATTTGGGTGGACAGGAGGAGGAGAGCTTTTTAGGTTTTTAGTCAGAAATATAAAATCTCTTACTGGGCAGTTTCTCTTTCTTTTTTTTTTTTTTTTTTTTTAATAGTAGCCAATTCCAGCCAGGGATTTATGGAATTCTTCTCTCCTTTAGAATAAGGATTTGTGTAAAGTATCCTCTCAGAACCATCTGCTTCATCACATTTTTAGTGACATATTATAAAAGGATTCTCTTCCTCTGTTGTAGATAGATATTGTGTATTTGTTAACTGTTTGCAATGATGAGGACTATCCGGTTCTTTTCCTGCAGTCAGTCATTTCCTGGCATAAAAGGGAGAAATTCTGTGTCCAGATAATGTGCATTCTTATGGTGGAGGAAAAGGCAGAAGGAAGTGCTACTCCATCTTATGTCTTTTGGCCTATATCTTGTACAAACTGCCTTGCTGGAATTTCTGTTTTCCTTCCCTTCTGATGGGGCTTTCTCTGGCAGTCTCAGTCCTTTTCACTGTTCTTTTTTTCCAGAAGGATCTGAAAGACAGTGAGGCGGGTCCAAAAGTTGAGCTTAAATTTTGAAGACCTTAATGGAAAATCTGTGACACAGAATTGTTCAGAAAGAACTTGAATTTTCTGTTTTCTCTACGACATTTGGAAAAATGAAATCTCTAAAAAAGCAGGGACAGTTTCATGCCTTCTGTGATGTTGCCTGTACATTAAATTCCAGAATCTGCCCAAGAGTCTAAAATTAAATGTAGTGTTCAGATATGACTAGTGAAGTAAGTCTGTTTGTGGTATTTACAGTGATGCCTTAAAAAGGGACATTAATTAAGTTTGAAGCCTGTGAGCTCTTCTGTGATGCAGAAATCAATGTGATTATGGCAAAAAAGAGACTTAGAAGGATCTGTGTATGTTCCGCTGTAAAACTGCACTCCCTTCTGCTTGTAACCCCTCTGTCTTCAGATGCCTTTCACAATTCAGAAGGGCCCTTGTGAAGCCTCTCTCCCTCCTCTGCAGCTGAGTATAGAGACATCATCCCAGAACTGAGGGTTCCCTTCGTCTGCTTTGGCTTTCTTCAGCAGTGTTGAATGTGACTGTTCGTGCTGTTGGAGCCTGCTTGCCAGTGTATGACAGTTCTAGGAGTGATACTACGCAGCATCATTATTTCAGTCCTCTGTGCAATGACCTTTTCAAAGTACAACCAAAATACTCTTAGCCATTTGCCTCCTGATGTCACTATATCCACAGGAGCCATTCTTCTTTATTAGTATCCACTAGGTCTTGATTTACTGTTATTAGTCATTTTGGTTTGGGTTTTCTTTTTTATTTTTTTTTCCCTCCTGGGCTATTAAGCTGTCAGAATGACTGTGGCAGCCCATCCGTTCTGCAATTTATCTTCCTTTCTGAGAGGAGAGGATGACAGTAAGAAGGCAAGTTGGACTCCCTCACAGTGGACAGTTACCCCTCTGCTATAGAGCATCCAGCCTGAGAAACTGTGAAGCTGGAACACCCAGAAAAATTGGTTTGATAAACAGAGCATTCATAGTTGATTTAAAAGAAATAATATAAAATGTCCTGATGTTTCCTCTCCACTGGAGATGAAAGACAGAGAGTCCCCTCTGAGATCCTGCCATGACAAGTTTTCATACTAGATTACTGCAGGGCTGATAGTGTAGTTGCTGTCTTTGTACTGGTGTGTTTATCCAAAATGTTTCATAGTGGGAGCCACACACAGGCTATTCAGATTATAAATTGCAAGTAAGTCTTAACTGTCCTTTGAATGTTGAATGTCCTTTGTTTGATGTTTTTTATTTTTTTCCCTCAGATTTTATTTCTGGATTTGTAGGCTGGAGTTGACAGCTCAGTTATAATACGTTTTGTTAAATTCTGAGAAACAAATGCAAACTTTTGTCTGGACTTCTGTTCTCAAAGCACAGTGTGTTTTAATTTCTTTTCTGACGATAGGTGATTTGTCATCAGGCCGGTATGTGTCTGAGATGAGCAGAGGAGAAGGTGAATCCCAGAGTCTCTTTTTTTTCCTCTTTTTTCCCCCCCCCCCCCTTTTTTTTTCTTTTTCCCCCACCTGGAGAAAGTGGCTGTTAAACAAAGCAAAATTCTTAGAAGAGGTTTTCACTCATCAGAAATTATGGATTCTTCACAGGGGCCAACTCCACCAGCAGTGCTGTGAGAAGTGGACACAGGTCAACGATGAAACTCAAGCTAAGATGGCTCGGATGGCCGCTGCTGCCGCCTGGGGTCTAGGTAATGTATCCTCCCAGCCATGTTTGCTTGATAGTAACTAACTACAGAAATGCTAGAACCTCCATAATGAGTGTGCCTAATAATGCAATGCTAACTGGAGTATCTTCTGAAGTCTGTCTTGAAGTAGGCTTTGGTTTTTTTAAAAATACATTGAATTGTCTCAAACAGAAATTAATCCTCTATTCATATAGAGGGAGTCTGTAGATATACCCAATGCTGAATTGAATTCAGGCCTATTTGCTTATGTTTAAGCTTAGTTCTGTTTTTATCTGCAGAGAGGGCTGTTGTGTTGCTGAGGGTATCTGTTTCTCTGCAGGTCAGTGGGATAGCATGGAGGAATATACCTGCATGATCCCTAGGGACACCCACGATGGTGCCTTCTACAGGGCTGTGTTAGCTCTTCATCAGGACCTTTTCTCACTGGCTCAGCAGGTAACTATTCCTTGCTGGCTTCCCAAAATCTAATGTGAGATAAGTTAAGCTACACCACTGCATGTAAGGCATTTTAAAGTAGTTAGCTATAACCTACCTGTAAATTACCTATTAACCTCCTTCTGTATTAGACCTTAAAGACTGAGCTCATATTTCTAGAAGCTCTTTGGAACACTTGTAAAACAGCAGTGAATATCTGTACAGATAGCTCTGCTCCAGAGCTGAGAGCCTTAGTCATGCTTGTGCTTCTCCATTTTTACGTCTGTTTGGCAGACAAAAGGAACATTCCTGCAGGGATATCATTCGGAGAAAAACACTACCTGGATAGAAAGCATTAATGGTACAAGACACGCACAGAGTTTTCCATGGCTGTTCTGTGCATGTCTGTGTCTGTTGCAGCTTTTTAGTGAGGTATTCATATATATCACGTAGAACTTTTGCTTTAATTTCTCTGGTGGCAGTGATAAATCTTAAACTGGAAGAGAGACCTCAGGGCAAGGAACAAGTCCATTAAGAAGTTAATTAAGCAGAGCAATATTGGTATGTGTATGTTTGATATGGAGAAGATCTGCAGACAGTTTTTCCTCTCAGTAGATTTGAAGCACATTGTTTATTTTCCAAGGAAGCTCAAGTACCAATTCTCAGAATTCTGTGCTGACTTGCCAACTTAGATAAAGGAGTAATACAGTCTGCTCTGTCAAAACCCATACATAGATCTGGAGTGATATGCACAATAAAATAAGCCAAGCATTCAAAAGGCTAGAGTTTGTGATTAACCTTTAACACTTTGAACAGGAAAATCTCTCTGCGAGAGATTATAGAAAGATTGGAACTAGCACAGGACCCTATTTCATGCCTCAAGAGCATGTTGTATTTGCAAAGAGAGAAATGGAGTTTGCAGGTCCTGTAAAATTCATAAAAATGTACCGGGCCACATAAAACAGTGAAATCCATTTTTGGTCATTGTATATTTTCAGAAAGACATTTCTTAAGGCTTTCCTGGAACTGATTCTCTTGCATTAAAATGTCAGATTCTCTATTCCTCTGTAAATGTTATTGCTGATTGTCTTTGCAGTGACACGAGGATCAGATATACTGCAAACTTTTATTTGGCAGAAAGATAAAGTTTATAGTCTGTTTAGGTGATAAATGTAAACTCCTTGACTTCCACTATACCTGCTACTGAAAACTCTTCTTTCCTTTCTTTCCTGTTCTACCCTCCCATCCTGCGTTGCTGATTCTTGCTGAAGAACAGAACAGAAATAATGCAAACTTTATTTGTGATGTGGAATAGATAAATAGCAGTTTGTGTGGTTTATATTTCTGGTCAAAACACTTCAATCTTTTTCTGTGCAGTGCATTGACAAAGCCAGAGATCTGCTAGATGCTGAGCTTACTGCCATGGCAGGAGAAAGCTACAGTCGAGCTTATGGGGTAAGCGCCTCATCCTCTTCATCATTGCTTCTTACCTCTAGAAGTAGCTTTTAATGTCATAATAGCATTTTAATAGATTAAAAAACATGTTTAGGTCCACAACCCAGATAGCTCTTGTTAGATGATGAACATAACTTTGTAGGAGCAGTTTAGGGACAAATTAAACTCCATAATGAGTTTGACACCTTGAAGGAAATCAGAATTGGCATTGAGCAAGTTTGGGTCAGCAGGTCATCAAGATACTGGTATATGGTAGTCTGTCCTTTACATGTTGGACAGCCTATATACTTAAGCTCTTGATGCCAACATATTACTCCTTAATTCTGGATTTGTTCTGTAATGACTGGGATGGAATGTGATTGTTTCCTTTAGGCTATGGTATCCTGCCAGATGCTGTCAGAGCTGGAAGAGGTTATCCAGTATAAACTTGTGCCAGAACGCCGTGAGATCATCCGGCAGATATGGTGGGAAAGACTGCAGGTACCTCTTTGCAAAGACCAAGGATGTAGATGATGATGTGTTAGCACAGGCAGCTTCCTTGCAATTTGCAGTACGATGGCTCAGCAGATTTTTCTCTCCGTATGTCTTTTTATCCCAACAATACCCATGCCTACACTACATGATTACAGGTTTTCTTTGCATTGTGTTTTGGTTTTGTTTCCTTGAGGTGATGTTGCTGGAACCTCAGAAGGTTGTTTTAAGCCTTAAAATAGATGTCACTTGCATCTTCATTCCATACACATGTCCAAGGCTGCTGTGTCCATGTTGGATATCACTGGAAAATGCTGGTTTGGGCAGGGCTGACTTGAACTAGTTACCTGACTGGCTGCACTTTAAAGAAAAGCAAATGCTCTCATAACGCTGGAAAACTGGACACAGAATTAACATATTTGTAAAAGACTGTCCTGTTTCCTTTTGACCTGGTACAACAATATTTCCCACTGATTATCCTTTTCCTCTTTTTAATGCCCTTTAGCAACACTTATTTAAAGAGAAGATGTTTCTGCCTTTCTTATCCTGAACAGCACAAACCCCGAACACCTGTAAATACTTAAAATCGGACGAGTATTTTGAGGTGATTTCCGTACAGGAAAGATCATTTCACTGAAAGTGAATGTTTTTATATGAACAAGTACTTACAGGACCTCTGTTTAAAGAAATTGTCTTTGCAAGGCCACACAAAAAAAAGTATCATCAGGGTGAATTGTTCAAATTATATTGAATTTTGATATCCTTCTGGGAGGAGGAATCCCTCTCCATGCAGTGTGTTAGTGGGGTATTTTTGTTGGTTTCTTTTTTGTTTTGTTTTTTCTTCCTGTTGCTGCTATATATTTCTTTTTATGTAAGGTTGTTGCTGCTGTATATTTTTCAGCTATTTGGGAAACTGTGACAAAGGTTTTGGTCTCCCAACTGCATTCCTGTCTGGAAAAGCTCAGGAGCATTTCCAGGGGTGGAGAGGCTGAGAGTGGCAGGAAGCGTAATGTCTGAATACAGCTGTTTATGGTCCTGAGAGCGGTACATACAGTTCTTGCACATTTTATAGCTTCTTTTTAATAATTATTAAATGCCTGTTGGATGAATGTGTTGAATGTTTGGTTTTATGTTAGAGGACAAGCTTTGCCTAGCTACCCAACCCTCAATTTTGTGAAGGAGGGGAGAAAAAAGAAATAAATGCTGTGGTGTAAAGGTACTCGCTATCATTGGGCAGCCTTCTTTTTTTACTACAAAACTAAATTGAAGTCATCTTTGGATGATACTGACTTCAGAGCATCACTGCAACCCTGAAAGACTGTCATTGCAACAAGTACCCTGCTTTTGGGTGTGTCCATCCCATCCACAGTTCTGGTTCTTTGTAATCCTCGAACCACCCAAGTGCAGACCTAAATCCTGCTCTGTGTTGCTGTGGCTCTCCCTTCAGGCAGCTGCTAACCAAAAATGCCTGTGCAAGCAGCTTAGCAGCTGGGACTGCAATTTCTGGCAGAATGTCAGTCCAGTTATGCCAGTCTCTTCAATAGCAATATGCAAGAAGAAAGACCATGACAAATTTGTCTTTTTAATCATTTATTTTTGTACCATTTCCGTATTAAGACTTGTCACAGGTTAAGCAAACGTAGATTTTAAAACTGAGTTCAGAAGGGTTATGAAACTCTCTTGACTGGATTTGCAGTTGTGTAAGTAGCTTCCCTGATTTTGGATACATTTTTGCTTTAGAAGCTTTTCTCCCTTTTTTTTTTTTTTTTTCCCGTTAGAGGATATCATTAGACAGGCAGCACTGATTTGGCTTCTCATGCGGTCTTGGCTGTGGAATATAGAGGTCAGGTACTTTTTCACACACAGCAGTTTTGAGGAAATAGCCAACTAGTTATTATATCAGCCTGCTAAGAATTAGGGGTACCAATATCTCTCCATCTTGAAAAAATCCCTTCAGATTCTGAATTAATGCTTTGGGGAGTATACTGGAGACACTAAAGTTCTTTTGCTTCTTTTTTTTTTCCCCTCAGGGTTGTCAGCGGATTGTAGAGGACTGGCAGAGAATACTGATGGTCCGCTCTCTTGTCGTGAATCCCCACGAGGACATGAGAACTTGGCTCAAGTATGCCAGCTTGTGTGGGAAGAGTGGGAGACTGGTGAGCATTGTCAAAAATCCTGTTGTAAAGGAGATTGGTCAGCAGTTGCTGAAGCTTTCACCACCATAGAGTTAAGCACTTGTAACCAAGTGTAACTTTTGTTGGGTCGCTTTTACACCTGAGAGAGACTTGGAGACAATTCGGCTGTGTGCTATGCTTGAAAGTTCTCATATAGCACTGCATTGTCAGAGACAAGTATTATCAATAATGACCACTTTTTGCCAAATTAGAATGTTACATTAGTATGGTGAAATGTTACAATCATTTTTGAACATTCACCACAACATTTATTACAGATAATACTTGAATCAGAGCAGGGACTTTTCAGTCTTTATTGGCAATGGATTTATTGAAAATGAGAATCTAATGCTCAGAGCCAGAAGAAGACATATGGTCTGTCATATTCTTACACATCCAGAAAGCAGTGATGAGGCTGCTGTTCGAGAGTGTTCCTTGTTTTCTGTATAGATCGTAGTGGGAACGGTTGACTTGTTTACATCCTTGCTCCCTTATGAATTGATATGATGAGTTCATTAAGCACACTGTCACATCAGGTACCCCAAATCTTTTTGCTACAGTGCAGCAGTGATTTCTGGCTCAAAACTCTGGATGAAACTGGTACTGGGGACTCTTGTCAGATGCTATTTTTGACATAGCACAGCTTCATAACCATATGGAGGGCCCTGCTGTGTGTCGCCTGTAATATGTGTGCCTCTTTGGCAACTATGCCATATTTTGCTACCCCTGAACTTTCTCATATGGCCTGTGTCTGTTTTCTATAGCAGGATAGAGGTGTTTTTAAGTGGCAGGCACTGCAGGCATGGGTGTGAAACAGCGGTAAGAATGAACTCAGTTTTAACCAGCTCTTTCTCTTGGCTACCTTCTCCAGGCTTTGGCCCACAAGACACTTGTCCTGCTCCTGGGAGTAGATCCATCTCGGCAGTTGGATCACCCACTGCCAACAGTACATCCCCAAGTGACCTACGCGTACATGAAGCACATGTGGAAGAGCGCACGGAAGGTACAAAAGAACAGAAGCCCCTATGCTTCATTGCCTTGGTTTCCTGTAGGGCCATATATGTCAACTTTCCATAGTCCCTACAGAACAAAGTCAAGGCTGAAGGTTTTATTTTTATTCACTTAAGAAAAGAGTAACCGTTCCCTTTCCCTACTGTTACTGAAAAGTTTTTGAAGTTTTAAAACAAAACTCTGCAATAACCCTAATTTTATTTCCTGCCTGGAAAGATTATCTGTGATAAATTGGCATTAGGTAGCCAAGGTATCCAGCCAACATTAGTGGTCAGTAGTAGCTCTACTGTCCTCACCAGGATTTTACTGTGAAAGCTTGTTACTTGATCATACACTGTGCCTATGGTCAGGGTTACACATTGAGAGAGGAAAGAAAATTCTCTTTTCTCCCCAGTTTTAGAAAAATATCCTGAACAGTTGGTACGTAGCTACTGAGCAAAACTGATTTTTTTAAAGGATAAAACTGAAAACTTTTAACTGAAAGACAGCTGAAAAGTACATAGGGTTTTGTCAGGGGAACAATTTGGCTCCAGAGAGTCTAGGAAGAATGTTTTTGACATTGCAACACTGGGAGAATCTACATACTCAAATCCAATAATCTCCAGACTGGATAACTTATCTTTTTTTTTAATATACATTAAAGCCTCTATTTATTCTCATATTCTGCCACATCTTTTTTATTTTTCCTGCCTTTGAGATTGCCAACACTGGAGCAGAGCCATTGCTGTGGGATCATTGCCATGACCTAACTATTCTTTATTTGAATTTAAAAAACAGAAGGAGCTGCTGATGAGGCCCTGTTCTGCTGGCTTTGTAAATCAATGTGATGATCCTTTGCTTTCTTCAGTAACCAGTCCAGGGTGTATATAGGTTTTCTGTGATAGTCTTCACATGAAAGAAACTTTTCTGCCTTCAACCTGTGATAGAGGAAGAGGCAGATAAGATTCAGGAAACAGTGCAGTTGTAGCAAGTAGACTAAAGGAAGGCACAAAGAGTAAGAGAAGAAGAGGGAAGGAGACTGTATTTAAAACAAACTGTTGCAAGAAGACAGGAATTGAAGAAGAATCAAAAATGAAGAGGAGTCAGTTGTGATTAGAAGGGAGACTGGAGTGAGACTAACCTGTTTGTAGCAAACACAGGATGGGTCTGTAGGGAACATTCTCCACTTTTGGTACTAGAACTACTGCATAGTTGACTGTATCCATGTCCTGTTTTGACTTACCTAAAGAATATTAACCTGTGTCTGGTGACTTATGTAGATGAGAATTTTATGTAACTATGTTCACTTGGCTGAACTAGGTTACTAGCTGTGGAATGCCCCCATTAATGTTGGAATGAGTTTCCTTTATTTTGCCCTGGGCTAAAAACCTTTTTCCTGATGGCTGACTCCATGCTGACATTTGAACTGAACAGATGAGTCATTCCAGTTTAGGTGATTCTTTCTCTGAAGTAGCTCATTTCTCTATATGAAACAGAAGTAAATTGGACTCCTCATAACTCATAGTGCAGTTTCTGACCTGAAACAACCTTGCAGTTTGCAAGAGGTTTACTCTAATTGCTTCCAGTGAAGCATACACACTTCTCATGCTGGATCTTTAACTTCAGCTTTTCTTACCCTTAATTCTTTTCAGTGAATTTCAGACAGTCTTCTCCCCAATTTTGCTATTGTGAATTGCTTTAGCACTATTGCTTTTGTAATCTCCTGGCAAAGGAGCAATGTTCAGTTATGCTTCTTGATTACAGGAGAAATTTAGATTTCTCATTTGTTTAAACAACACAGCTTACATCCCGTGGGTGCATTGTAAGCCTAGACAAAGCTCAGGAATTAGAAGAGAAACGTTTTCACTTAGCCAATATTTTCTCAAGCGGTAGTTTAGTATAGACAAGCTCCTAGGGATCTCTGAATCCCTATTATAGTACTGAGCTGGTCAGGATCGTTTGTGAACTGTGAGTATTTGTGAAATTGTTGGGATTGGTGGACTGCCTTCAATGTGTATGTTGAATTGCAAGTCAAATGAGATTCTAGCTATCAGATACCTCACTTTGCGTAAGCAGTAATGGGACTCTGTTTTTGAAGGCTTCTTCTCATGTGGTTTACCTGGTCATTTTGCCAGAGCTGGTTTCTTGTACATCAGAGCACAATGTTAGCTTGTGTTGTTGTCATGTTTTTGCCTGCACGTACGACATGAAGCTGAGCATAGCATCAAAGGATCCATTTATTTATTCCTCAGTGTAGCAGCTCAGTGTCCAGATTTGTAAACTGTTAAGAATCTTTGTTTGCTTGGTGCTACAGACCATATATACTGATTTTTATGCAAATGCTTATAAGGCTTTGAAGAAAAAGAAAGCTGTAGTTTTTACTTTCTGTGAAAATTTATTTCTATATTGTCTTTGTCTCTTGTGAATTGCATTTAACCCCCACAGTCCTAACCACTGTCATCATCCAATTACAGATCGATGCCTTCCAGCACATGCAGCACTTCGTGCAGACGATGCAGCAGCAGGCACAGCATGCAATTGCCACTGAGGACCAGCAGCACAAGCAGGAACTCCACAAGCTCATGGCACGGTCAGCATTGGTCCCTGGAGACCCTTTACTTGTATGGAGGCACTGATGTCCTTCCTGAGTTAGCAGGGTCCATGCAGATCAGGCACTTCAGACAAAACCTCCACTTTGAGAGGAACAGGATATTTCTTGTTTAGTTGGTAGAAAACAGTTTGATAGGACATCCTTATCTATTTATGGTTTCAGTAAATGTCATTGTGATATGTCATTGTAAATGAGCTTGTAGCTGTCGCTGGAAGATGATTTTATTTTTCTGCACTGTGGCTCATTGGCAGAAGGCTCCCAGCATGACTGTTTCTTCATTTTTTTAGGGGATCTATTCAGCAGGAAAGAAGGATTTCTATTATGCCTAACATATCTGTTGGTAGCCAGTTCCCATCAATACAATAGCAGTGCCTTGGGCAATGAATACTCAGCATGTGATAGTCTCTTAAAGTATTGTTGCATTAAAAATACATCTAATATTCTCAATTTTTCTCCCACGTATCTAGGGGTGCCTTACTGATTCTGTCATTTCCCATTTAAATAAGAAATTGCATGGTGTTTATTGCTGAAGGAAATTTTTAAAGATAGCCATGCATCTCATTCTCTTATGAGAATGGAAACTTGATAACAGCTGTCATCTTTTTCTTCCTTTTATAGTGACTATCTTGGAAGGCAGGTTAGTGATGAGTTAGGCACAACATTTTTCTCGCACAAAGCTTATTGGAAACTACAAAATATAGAAAGGACAGATGTGCAACTGTGGTATTTAAAACCAGCAGAGGGAGTGAAATGTTGAGCTTTGCACAGTCCTTTACAGCCCCACCCTGCTGCACTGAAAATGCTTTGTTTTTCTTTCCCTGGGAAGGGGATGACTTACCAAGGTTCTGGCTCGGCCCAAGAGCAGCAGTTCTGCTGTTTCCACTGGCTGGTTGTCACAGGGTGTTTTCTCCAGAAGGCTGGTTCATGTGATGACGATACAGCTAGCCAGCACATAGGCTGATGCATTTTATCAGTCAAGTCCCTTTTCTGCTCATGTTAACTTCTTAAATCTGTTTTATAACGTATAGAGAAAGAAAAAAAGTTTGACACCTACACAACTCTCTAAGAGTAAAACTATTAGCCATTTTGCTTCACACTTGAAAGCACAATGTAGGTAGTTTTAGACTTAAGCTACCATATATGCTGCCTGTGCAGAAGAGGCTTACTGAGGGTGTTTAGCACCCAGAATGTATTTCAGGTTTTACATTAGAAGTCTGCCTCTTCATCCAGAAATCTTCATTTTCATCCTATGTTCTGTCTGAGAGTCAATAATTCTTTTGGTTAACCAGGTGTTTCCTGAAACTGGGAGAGTGGCAGCTGAATCTCCAAGGCATCAATGAGAGCACCATCCCTAAAGTTTTACAGTACTATAGTGCTGCGACAGAGCATGATCGGAACTGGTACAAGGTCAGTAAAGAAAAGGTTCGAGGCGCAGATTAGGGAGAGAGAGCCCAGTGTTGTGTTGTCTGCAGGGCATTGCTTACTACTATATAGTCTTTGAAAAGTTGGGACTATATTTCTAACTGCTGGACAATATAGATGCAGAAAGGATTAATCTTTCCCCTGATTTTTTTGAAATTCTCTTTTGTTGAAATTCTCTTGCAGGCCTGGCATGCATGGGCAGTGATGAACTTTGAGGCTGTGCTTCACTACAAACACCAAAACCAAGCCAGAGATGAGAAGAAGAAGCTACGTCATGCCAGTGGGGCCAGCATCACGAGTGCCAACACAGAGGGCAGCAACAGTGAGAGTGAAGCAGAAAGCACAGAGAACAGCCCCATCCCATCTCCAGTGCAGAAAAAAGTCACTGAGGTGCCGTTCTTCCCTGTTTAGACTGAGAGATGGGCACTTATTACTCACTCACAGGAAAAGGTTATGGTGGGGGACAGACTACTGTGTGCTTGGTTTTTGGAAGTTTTTCATGTATATGCTCATATCTCACAGTGAGGAAGTTTAGGTTAACTTAGTCTTAAGAACAGAGGAATTAATTAATGAAAATGACTATAGGTTAGCTGGCAACTAATAGCAAAGTGATAGAGTTATCAGAGGTGATACAATGTACAGTAACAAATTCTAAGCACTCCATGTCAGAAGACTCCCTCAGGACTCTGTCTTTTACTTACTATCTATGGGAGGACTATAGCTTTTAGTCTTGCTTGTTCCTTTTTTTTTTTTTCTCTCGCAGTTTAAGTGTAGTAAGACTTCAGACTATGTTCCCTGCCAGGCTGAGAGATGTGTGTAGTCAAGCAAAATATAAGTCTCGCAAGGAACATGAGCAGAAGTAAAGCATAGTGTGAATTAGATCTATTTTTCTGCATAGTTCTACCTTGCCTAGTTTAGGTTTCATGTGGTTGGATAGCCTTGTGTAAAGCTAATGCAGCAATTTTCATTCCCAAAGGATTTATCCAAGACCCTCTTGATGTACACAGTCCCTGCTGTCCAGGGTTTCTTCCGCTCCATATCTCTGTCTCGAGGAAACAACCTACAAGACACTCTAAGGTATATAATACACCACATAGTAAATAAAACCCAGCATCAGCACTCTTTTGTAATCATCGTAACCCTTTTCTAATCTCTTTTCTAAGGCTAAACTGAGTGAATGCTAAATATTCAGTACAAGGTAGTTTATATTTCTACACATTTTTCCTGTGTTTCCTAGTTCCTGGAAGAAGAGTCTGTTGCAAATGAATCTGAAGATATTTGACTGGAATGTTTTCTTTCCTTCCTAACGAATGTATTTCTTTTTTTCAGGGTCCTTACTCTCTGGTTTGACTATGGTCACTGGCCTGATGTCAACGAGGCTTTGGTTGAAGGAGTCAAGGCAATCCAAATAGACACTTGGCTGCAGGTAAAGAGCATGCAGGGCTAGGACAGCTTCCAGTTCCACAGAGAGCTTGGGAATTTGTAGTATCCGATGATCTTTTGCCAAAATAATGCTCTGTAAGTGAGCAAGAGCAGTGTATTATCAGTGCAACTTGTAACTTATTTAACAAGCATAACAGAAGTATTCTTGTGTGCATTTCTGTATTTGTATATGAATGAGAGAAAAGAATTTAAAATTAGACATGAAATGTATTCAGTGGTGACAATGTAAAGTATCACTGGTCAGGCTGAGTCTCCTTCATGACTACTTTGTCAAATGAATCTTGTAAAAGTAGTTTCATTACTTAATTTCATTGTGAGACTTCATTTGAAATCCTTCATTCAAGAAGATCCTGGAGTAGTTTTGTACATTTTATTTGTCCTGTCACACACCTGGTCTGTGTTCCTGACATTCTGTGGAACTTCGCTGTATTTTCCTCTGACTAGTTCAAAAACGCATGATGGGTCTCCTTGTCTTTCAAAGACTGTGAGCTCTATGGTAGAGAGCAGAACAGCTGAGTAGCAAATGTGAGATGACTGGGGTATTTATTTTTCTCATCCTTTCTACTAGGTTATCCCTCAGCTCATTGCAAGAATTGACACCCCTCGACCATTAGTAGGACGTCTGATTCACCAGCTCCTTACAGATATTGGACGGTACCATCCCCAGGTAACTTTTGGCTTAGAGGAGCAATTTCCATCAATTAAGGCATTTCTTTATGTTCTGTTTCACCTACCATACATGTCTACAGAGGGGAGAGATGGAGTCTGTCTTTGCTTTTCCTTCGTCAGCCCTGTTCACAGGGAAGATGGACAGGAGAGGTAGATGAACCATGCAGTTTTCTATTAGGAAATTGGATAGTGAAAATTACATTGTTAAATCTAACCTCCCTAGCTAACTATTAAGAGGCAGCAATTGCTCCAGAGAGATTTTATCAGAACACAGTGGAGAAAATCATAGTAGGCTGGAGAATTTTCTGTTTTTCCCGCTTGACACTAGCTTTTAAAATCATTCAGTTTTTTGGCAAATTAAAATCAAATGGCCTTTTCAGGTTGCAGGAGTTCAAATAGCAAACTCCTATCAGCTCTTTAAAGAAGCAGGCTTCATTGCTCTTATCGAGCCCTAAAACTACCTCTTATCAATGTTTTGCTAGTCTTTCAATTCATATTGCTCTCCTTCGTGGTTTGAAAATGTTATTGGTTGATGTCCCTATAGGCTTTGATTTATCCTTTGACTGTGGCTTCTAAATCCACAACTACTGCACGTCACAACGCTGCAAATAAGATCTTGAAAAACATGTGTGAGCACAGTAATACTCTGGTGCAGCAGGCGATGATGGTGAGTGCTTTGTCTACTGTAAGGTATATTGCATTTCAGGGGTGGATGTAGCACAGGTATTTTAAGTTTGTGGTTTTCATAGACAACTCCCCATCACTAAACTAGAAATAAATTAGAAATAACTGGAAATAACAATTCACTGTTAATTTTATTCAAATACACTGAATTGTATTTGCATTCCTGTATATGGATGACAGAGCATAGAATTTCAATTAAATATTTTATTTTAAAAAAGGAGCATAACAGTCACTCAATCCTTGTGTCTCCTTTGAATAAATTTGGAGAAGAAATAACATTAAGAAGCATTATTTCACAAAGAGAAACTTCGGCTTGATGAAAAGTGGAGAGAGACCTACCATGAATAACATGAAAAAAGTAATTAAATTGCTAAAGATTTTATGAATGAAAAATAATATTTTTAAGGCCAAGTTACACCAGTATGTATATAATATCAAAGGCAACAAATAATTTGCAAAAGGTCTTACAAGATTTTTGCACAAATACGTGTAAAGCAATCAATGAAGTTTCTGTGGCCCCCTCTAGTGGTCAGCCAGAAATGTTTAATAATCTTTGGAGAGGAAGGTAATTTTGCATTTTTACCTCAGTATATAATCATTGCGTTTTTCTTTCAGTATTTAATCTTTCTCCTATCCAAAAACAGGTCAGTGAAGAGCTAATCCGTGTAGCCATCCTGTGGCATGAGATGTGGCATGAAGGCTTGGAAGAAGCTTCTCGTCTGTACTTTGGAGAAAGGAATGTGAAGGGAATGTTTGAGGTGCTGGAACCACTTCACGCAATGATGGAGCGTGGGCCTCAGACTTTAAAAGAGACATCCTTCAATCAGGTATGAGCAAGCAGCTGGGTTTGAAATCTTCTCTTTGCCCTCAAAAGCAGGCAGGATAGACACCTTTGTGAGATGTGTTCCAAGGACCTTTGCACAAGAGCCTAACTCACAGCGTTACTTTATTACTTTACTGTCTGTGCTCTTGAGACCAAGAATATTAGCTGAGATGTTATTGCTCATATTTATTTTTGGATGTGTATACATTTCGGCGATTACAGTACTGTATCAGCATAGTAGTACAGATAGCCCTGGAGTCTTATGTCAACTGTGTGTCATATAGGGGCATAGAAAACATGCAACTGCTTTGTGGTTAATCCTTTTAATGCAAGTCCACTCTGCAGTGTGTGTGTGTACTGTTAAAGGGGGATCTTGTGCTTTCTGCTGACTGCTGTCATGAAGCTACTCTGTAATATTGCCCAATAAACTCAGTTCAAGTCTTGGAGCCAGAAAATCCTGGATTCTTAATATATGATCAAATATCTGAAATGTAATTCGAACATAGACTGTGATGCTCTGTGTAGTTTCTACCTGTTCTAGTCTGTAGAAATATGGGGTCATGTACTTTTTTCCTCTTTTCTTCCCTAGGCTTATGGCAGAGATCTAATGGAAGCTCAGGAATGGTGCAGGAAGTACATGAAATCAGGAAATGTCAAAGACCTGACCCAGGCTTGGGATCTGTATTACCACGTGTTCCGGCGTATCTCAAAGCAGCTGCCTCAGGTGGGGGGAGAGGTACAGTTCTGTTGTGGGTCTTACAGTGTAAGCTGTCAATATCCCTTTCTATTTCATTTTCTGCTTATTCAAAATCAAATTTGATGTTCTGGAAATACCCACGTGTGATCTGTTCAGAAACTGCATAAGCTGCAAAGTCGCAGCTTGTGCAGCACTTCCTGCAAACAAGTGAAGTATTGACAGCTGACTGAGAACTGGGTTTAGGTCCCTTGTACGGTATAAATTCTTCAGATGTTTCCATGAAATTTAACTAAAATGCTGGGGGGGTTGTATTGTTTTTGCTGTCCGTAGCTTACTTCTTTGGAACTACAATACGTGTCGCCAAAACTGTTAATGTGCCGAGACCTGGAACTGGCAGTACCAGGCACGTACGATCCCAACCAGCCCATCATCCGCATCCAGTCTATTGCCCCCTCGCTGCAGGTCATCACCTCCAAACAGCGGCCCAGGAAATTAACGTTAATGGGTAAGTGATACTAGTTTTTTATTTCATTATTCTAGTATTTAAATGGTTGTTGGTTTTAGCTTAGACTGCATATTTATCAGTTTATTTTCTTTTCCAATGAGGCATTTTATAATAGTCCAGTTAGTCTGGCTGCTGTGTTTTCCAGTTCTTGAGTGTCCGTTTATTTACTTTTCTCTAGTGGTTCAGCAGACATAAATTTTCCCCCTCTAAATTCTTTTGCAGGAAGCAATGGCCATGAGTTTGTATTTCTTCTGAAAGGCCATGAGGACCTTCGCCAAGATGAGAGAGTGATGCAGCTTTTTGGATTGGTTAACACTCTGCTAGCAAATGACCCAACTTCTCTTCGTAAAAACCTCAGGTATGTGGGACTGTATAACCACGGAACCTGCTTGTCATGTGTATGCACAACTTCTGAGTAATACGAGCATCTTGGCACTAGGTTCATTTAAAAAGCAAAAATCAGCCTTCATAAAACTCAAATCTGAATGGAATATATCCCAAAAAGGTTGTTTATTTTTTTTAAGTCCCATTTAGTGAATCATCATAGTCTTAGATAACTCCTTTTTTAAGGTAATTCATGTACTGGCCTAAGAGCCTGAGAGCACAAGATATTAAAAGTCTTCCTGGCTTATTAGCTCTAGCAACTACTGCACTGAGGTTATGCCATAGATGATAATTCTCCTTTTGGGAGGTACAAATCGTGTGAAATCATGACTGTTTGTCAAGATAAGCTTCAAAAATACATCCTTAAACTATCTGGTGGCAATCTATCCAGAGGGATGTTCTCATTTTATATGAAGGAAAGAAAAACAGGACAGCTACTAAAGAGACATTTTAGATCCGATTGCAATTTTAGTGGTGGTAATTGTATGCATTTTGGAATGTAATAATCCATAGCATGCAATAATTTGATTCTTCATTTTTCTTGTAGCATCCAGAGATATGCTGTTATTCCACTGTCTACAAATTCAGGCTTGATTGGTTGGGTCCCCCACTGTGACACGTTGCACGCACTCATCCGAGATTACAGAGAGAAGAAAAAGATTCTGCTCAATATTGAACATCGCATCATGCTGAGGGTAAAGGACAAAGTGCACAGATTGTTTGGTATAATCTTCTAGGACTCCAGTGCTTCCTGAAGGACAGTTTTGCACAGGCTCTTCTTCCTTTCCATGGTTGCTGATGGCTGTTGGTACCAGTAACAAAAATGGGAAAATCAGATGAATATACTAAAACACTACCAAAGGATAAAATTGGCCCTAAATTTATTTGTTTCTCTTTTCCTATTTTGGCAGTGACCACAAGTTGTTACCATCTGGTAACTAAAATGTATTTGGGGTTTTGCACGAATATGGTGTGCCTCACACAAGGTGCCATGCTGCTGGCATTTACAAACATTGTATCTAAGTAGGAAGGTTGAAAATTGGACAGACTGGAGAAATGGAACATCACTAAAAAATGTTGGAAATTCCTGCCAATAAGGAAAGGATGTGCCAACACGGAAACTGTCTTCAAAACATATTTACCTCAGCAGTATTTTAATTGCATATGGCTGTGTAATGGCTGCAGATGCTGAATCATTTGCTATCACATTTCAGATTAATTCTTCATTGCTGGCTAGTCGTCTTGTGTTTGGGAATGTCCTAATCTGTCTGCAAATAATAATTTTGTGTCAAGTTTATCCTTCAATTATTTGCGATCATGTTTGTCATATTACAAGCAGAGCTTATAGGAGGGTTTTTGGCTGATGATGAGTTTCACTTCTCAATTATAGATGGCTCCAGATTATGACCACCTGACTTTGATGCAGAAGGTAGAAGTATTTGAGCATGCTGTCAATAACACAGCGGGTGATGACCTTGCCAAACTGCTGTGGTTGAAAAGTCCAAGCTCAGAGGTGAGTTACGCACATGCACTGGCTTCATAACATGCAACTGCCTTCTCTGCAGACTGAGAGATGTGGATGAACTGCACTTCCAGGATTATTCTGGAGTTTAAGTGCCCACTAAGGGATCATATTAGGTTTCTGATGATGCTGGCTGCTAGAATGCAGTCCACACTCATTTTCCATGGGGAAAGATAAACAGGATTCTAAATATGTTTGCTGCAATGAATGTGCTGAACTATTGGCATCAGGCAATACAATACAATTGAAAGAAGAGTGTTTCTGAAATCATTTTCTCCTAATGACTTAGACATATGATTCTAGGGTTGTTTGAATCTCCTCAGACTATGGTGTGTGTTGAGATATATATATATATAATATATATATATATATATAAAAGAGTTTGGTTTCATGCAAAATCCAATTACTGCATAAAATAAAATATTAGCTGAAACATGAAACATCTATCGGGTTTTGCTGCAGGTGCTCTTCTGTGCATTTTAGGAATTGTTCTTAAGAAACAGAAATAGGTTAACCAAGCCAATTCTTCCCTGCCTGATTTACTTTTTTTCTATTTTTTCTCCACTTGTAGGTGTGGTTTGACAGAAGAACTAATTATACTCGCTCATTAGCTGTGATGTCAATGGTTGGGTACATTTTGGGCCTTGGGGACAGGTGAGTGAAACTGAGGATGTTTCTTTTGAAAGCAAGCAGAGACTTGCCTGTATGCCTACCAGTTCATTCCTTGGATCTGTTCTTTTTCTATCATATTCTATTTTGGATGTTGCTGAATTATAATGATACCAACTTTCAGGACTTAACAGTACCGCTGTTATTTTCACCACTGCATATGGGGCTTGTGTGCCTTGAGTACAAATAAGAATTGTTTTTGGCATTTTGGGAGGAATGTATGTGATTTACTTTCAAAAGAGAACTTCCTAGTATACAGAACATTTAGGAATAACTCTCAAATGTTTTCATAATAACATCTTATTATTCCATTTTTTAATAATATTTTTGTAATGAAAGTATAAATCTTTGGAAATTGGATTAAATCAAAATTGGACCAAGTCAGCATGAGTAACAGTATCGTGGTTTCTCCTAATCCAGACTGATTCTTTTCTGTTCTGGTAGTAATCTAGTTTATATTACTTCACCTGTAGCATAATCGCTATGTTTTTCTATACTGGTAAAAAATAAAAAACATAAAAGTAGTAGAGTTATTTGTCGTGACTAAAAAAGAAATGCACAAATCCAAGAAATGTAGCAGTGACTCTGATTCAGTTGACTGTCTTCCAAGGTGAGAACATCTCTGCTAGCCTGAGAGGTAATTGCAAAAATAATGTGATAGATGCACTGTCAGGAAGCTATTTTGTTCATCTGGAGATTGAGGATTTTGGACAGGCATGCTGTCACTGCTTGTTCTCCTTTGTGAGATAAATATCATTTCAGACTGGAGCTGTGATTCAATTTATGTTTTTCTAATGATCTGTCACTCTGGCTTTCTCCTGCTCCTTCATCAAAGACACCCTTCCAATCTGATGTTAGATAGACTGAGCGGAAAGATCCTACATATCGACTTTGGGGACTGTTTTGAGGTAAATATTTGTATTTGGATGTATATTTCTACAATATTTCACATCACCTGATGCAACAGAAATTAATCTACAAGCCAGTATAATGTGACCTTGTGTGCTTTATCTCACAGGGATGTCATGCGGATTAGTTAACCGCTATGGGGCAAGCAAAAAAAAGTGTTAACATCACTTTTCCATATGATTTCTTAGAGTAATCTAAGCTGCTGATTGGCACCTATGTTACTTGACACTAGCAGAGTGAGCACACGATTGATTCTTCCTTGTGCTATCAAGTCAATTATATAGCTTCTCCTAGAAACTACTTAAAGCTGCTGAACAGGGGAAAAAAAAGTGGTTGTTAGTGTGTAAATATTAATTTAACTATTAATTTAACAATTGTCTTTCATTGTGTGTTTAGGTTGCAATGACCAGAGAAAAATTCCCAGAGAAGATTCCATTTAGGTTAACAAGGATGCTGACAAATGCTATGGAGGTTAAGTATCCTCTCTTTGATACAAATAAAATTATTCCTTGGGAAAGTGGCACTGATTGCTCACTTTTCCCTGTCCTTTTGTTGTGTTTGGATCTCTCCACTCCTATAAGAGAGATCTTAATATTGCAGCTTCATTTTCTGTATGTTAAAAATATCCCCTATCATTTTTACAGTAGATTGCTATGGAAAGCAGTTGTTGATGGAGGGGGAAGCTCCAATTTCTCAGCCTTCTGTAATTTCCTTGCTTGCGTTAAACACAAAAAAAATAGCATAGTACTTTACAAGGATCAACTTGATGTCACATTCACATTGTATCCAATCAATATATGAGCAAATCAGAAGGAGCCTCTTAAATTGTAATGAACCTCTGTGTTGTTGTCTTAATAAATAGTGTAGTGGGAGTGGATTCCAGTCCACAAAACGAGCCATTTCTTGCTCCCTCAGTGCTAGGGTTGGAGGTGCAAAGTGAAAGGAGCAGCGTGACCGATTCACTTCTTTCTCTCCTGAAGGTGACAGGCCTAGATGGCAATTACAGAATCACCTGTCACACGGTGATGGAGGTGCTGCGGGAGCATAAGGACAGCGTCATGGCTGTGCTGGAAGCCTTTGTGTACGATCCCTTGTTGAACTGGAGGCTGATGGACAGTAAGTCATTCAAATAAACCAATGATAGCAGGAGAGTCATCAGATTAAAATTATATTCATGTAAGAAATCCAGAGGCCTGAGATTGAATGTGTGTTTAAGGTCAGTGTATTTAAATTGTAGATTTCCTAGCACTGGTTATGCAAATACCCAGTTTTAGAAATCATAATATGAAGTTACTTCAGTGGTTAAAACACTTTTTGACACTGAACTAAAGCTACAAACTAGGTAATTTGGATTGTTTTAGTATTAGCTGTCATCTGGAGATGAAAAGCTATTTTCATGTGAAATAAAACTTGGAGATGGAAAAGGATGACCAAACCTGTATTGTTTGTGAATAGACAAATTTTCTATGAAATACTGAACCGCCAGTCCATTCTTTATTTGTTTGCAGCAAATACAAAAGGCAATAAGCGTTCACGAACGAGAACAGACTCCTATTCAGCTAGTCAGTCAGTAGGTGAGTACAGAAGATGAATGTTTCATGAATGTTTGCATTTATTGAATAGTGTATGAAACCAATAAAAATATTTTCAGTCCTTTATCTCCTTAAAAGTATAGAGAGATACAGCTTATTAAAATAAGGTTTTAAGTGTCTGTATTCAAGTAGTGAGTTCAGTACTTTATCTCAAAGCAGATTTCACTTTGCAGTTACACAAATACCCTTTTGGAGCACAAATGGGTGTAATCCATAGAATAATTGATATGTGATAGTTATTTTCTGGGCTAATAAATTCTAGTATGCAAAACCTAGCAATTAGTCATCTGAACTATTGCTAAAAGCGTCACATTGAACCTTAACTGTTTGCTATTTTTATGTTTGCTGTTGGATTGAAGAACAGCAACCGTTTCATTTTGAGAGGTCAATAAATTGACGTGCTTGATTGTTACTATAGGTTGACTGTGCGTCTTTTGAAAATACCTTTCAGTTACATTTTTACAAAAAATGTTCTTGAAGGTTGGATCAGGCCTTACAGTATGTTATTGGGGATGAGTTTGGGAAAGTTTATTCCCAAAGTATAGTTCCATGATAAAGACTTCGAGTGGTTAAGACATGCATGTACTTTGTGACAGCTCAAAGGAGCAGATTGAGATTCTTCTAATGTTAGCAAAGGAATGTTACTTTACTTGTCTTTCAGTTTCATGTTTATGTTGCTGTGTTTTCTCAATAGAAATGTTGGACAGCGTGGAACTGGGTGAGACAGCCCATAAGAAAACTGGGACCACAGTGCCTGAATCCATCCATTCCTTCAGTAAGTTTCTTTATGAATCACGTTGGTTTTACACTGATGCAGAAATTGTTTTAGATCAAAAAACTTTGTCATGATGTTGTTACAATTACCTAAGATCACTTCCTTGTCAGCATAAATAAGAAATATATTCTCTGTGCTCTCACCTCCAAAAAAGGTGACAGAAAAAACTTTGTTTGGGGGACTTATTAGTTCATAGAATGGTGCTTGAGAAGGGCAGATGTAGTAGCAGGACAAATGTTTTTATTGTTCAAAAATCTTACACTTGCCCCTCTCTAACTTTTGTCTTTTAGTAGGAGACGGTTTAGTGAAGCCAGAAGCTCTGAATAAAAAAGCAATTCAAATTATCAACAGGGTTCGAGATAAACTCACGGGTGAGCATGTTTTTATATTTATATAAAATAAATATAAAATTTGATGGGATGGATCAGCACTAACTTTTGGTATTTGTATTGTGTGTTAATCCTTAAAATATTTTGATTAAGTGGATGAGAATATTTTCCTGTGTTTATCTAAAGCCTGCTGTACTGGTGCTTGAATTGATGCACAAATAATCCTGGTTTATAAAATATGGAGATTAATATAATTAAACAGACTTTGGTTTTAATATCTCATTTTGTTGACACGGGTCATATTTCTCCTATGGCTTTTTAGTTTGCAGTACTCAGATGTGAAATTTTATGCTCTTAAGGGTTTATAAGAGAATTTCCCTCACCTCCTCAAATAATGTACTTGAAGTGATTAGGACCAGGACTGCAGCTCCTTGAAAATTATCTGCTATAAAAAAGGAATTCTGGACTCTAACTGGCTGTAGAAGTTCTCAATCTCTGAAATTTTGCATTTTATATGGACTATAAGGGAATGATAGTAAAAGTCCTTAACTTGCCACTCAAAAGCAAATTATGTTGAGTGACTTGTAACTTCATTTTGTGTTTTTTATTCCTTAATTTTAAAGGTCGAGATTTCTCTCACGATGAAACTCTTGATGTACCAACACAAGTAGAATTGCTCATTAAGCAAGCTACTTCCCATGAGAATCTCTGCCAGTGCTACATCGGATGGTGAGTTTGTTAAGCTAACCTTGCAAAAATCTGGAATGAATAATCTGAGTGGGAAACAGATAAGGAAAATGTCACTTCTGGCTTAAGCAGTTACATACAGAGGTCTTACCAGATGTTGCATCTGCTCTGGGATGTTTTGCAGACTTATGACAGGGCACTGCACTGTAAGGAAGTAAGTTGGTATAGGTAGTAGAGAGGATTTTGAACATTTAAACTTAATAAACCTAAATTTTGTATGTATTTTCAATAAGATATTCTAGGTGTGTGGCTTTCACTGATTTTGGTTACAGCAAAGGACTGTGTATTTTAAATCTAGAAGCATCTGTCATTTTGAGACTTGGTTAATTTGGTCTGATGTTTCAGGAGATGGATCTTTTTGGTGTTTTAAAACATTGGTTGTGTTAACTGGAAGGAAGCATGGGGGTCACCAGTGAGCTCTTCCTGTGCTAAATGTTTTGAGGTGCTTTGGCAGTATGGAATTTCAGTCCTTCTCAGTATTGTCTTTGTGAAGCTGTATGCAAGACTGCACTACTACAATATCTTTGTTTTCTTTAGGTGTCCTTTCTGGTAACAGAAGATTCCAAAGTATCCACAGCCTTTTATTCCGGAGGTTTTTGCACTCCACACTTACTCTTCTACACACACAAACAGAAAAGCTGGACTGAAATAACAGCCTTTGTCAGATATTTTGAATTGTAAATTAAAAGAGTTATTGTATATTAAAAGTTGGTTTAAGCCAATTTATAGCTGCTGTTGGAAAAACATGAACTGTCTAAAACACAACACTTGATATGGGTTTCCAGGACCATTGAGACTGATTGTACCACAGCTGTCTATGGTTCCGCTTGGTCTTTGGAGAACTGGTGATCCATTGAAAATAACTATATACGGGTTCTGACTTGCTTTGCAATGTAACTAAACTAAGTCATTTGCAGATTAATTATTGCCCTGATCAACCCTGTTGGTGTGGCCGCAGTGAGCGCGATGCACTTGTGCCGGTGGCTTCCTTTGGGTTGGGATGAGCTGGAAAATGGGGGAGAAAGAGAGGAGGAGGAGAATCTTGCCCTCCTCTCACCGTGTTTTCAAATCTTGATTTCAAATTAAAAAACTCCTGTGACGGGCGGGCAGTGAGTCGTGATTCAGGCTAGATGGGGATATCGAGGTGGATGTAAGAGCCCGGCTCGGTGCGGTGCCTCAGTGGGGACTGATCAGCAGCAAAGTGGGTGCAGGGTAACGCAAAACACCACTCGGGAGCTTCCCATGGCGTCGGAATAGAAAAGCGGTGTCGGGAAATAACCGGGAAGAGTTAATCCTTGGCCCGTGAGGTAGAAGGGATGAGAACTGGCCGTAACTTGAAACAGTAAAGAACTGTTGTAAAACATGAGGGTGAAGATGGAGTGATGGTTTATTCGTAAAATGTGTTAAAAACGAAATGCACAAAATACAACGAGTAGCCCTGTTTAGATGCCATGTTGTATTTGGATATTTTTGTGCCAATAAATGACACCACGATGCTGAAATGACGCCCCGGCTGTCCTCTTGGTCCCCGAACCCCCTTGGAAAGGGCTGCGCATCCCGCGCTCCGTGGCCGCTTACGGCTCCCGTTCCCGTCAGAGGGACCAGCGGGGAGCAGGGAGCGGTGCTTAAGAGGTGCTGTAAGGGGGGACAGGGCCCCACGGAGCTGGGAGGGAGGGAGGGAAGGGGGTTGTCCCCATGTGTGTTTTGAGGGGGGAAGGGGGTTGTCCCCACGCGTGTTTTGTGGACAACATGAAGGCTGTAAGGGAGTAAAGGTAAATGGTAGCTTTAAATAATAAAATGATTTACTGCCACTGAATTAGGGTGGTATCATTGAAATTAAACCCACTAGCAGTTAAGAACAAATAAAAGCAATTAGGCCACTGTTCCTGGGTGATGCCCATTTCTTATTCGGCTACAGGGCATCAAAAATTTATTGAGCGAGATTATGGTGAGAAGCTATGAGATGGAGATAGCTCATGAGAGAAGGAAAAAAAAGATGGTGTTTAATGGAAAAAAAAGAATGGTCCTAAGAGGAGTATGCAGAATAGAGGAAAGCCAAAACGAAAGACCATAATGTAAAAATAATCTGTTCTTATTCTAAGAACTGAATTTAGTCTCCTTTAAGATGTGGCTGGTTTTCTAAACAAATTAAGGGAGGGAGCTGGGCCTGTTCAGCCTGGAGAAGAGAAGGCTGAGAGGGGATCTAATCAGTGTGTATAAGTACCTCAAGG
>JAWLRI010000038.1:1263354-1279468 GCA_034781795.1 Crypturellus tataupa | reverse complement strand
GAGCGCAGCCCCCGCGCTGCCCGGCCTCGGCGACGCCGATGCCGTCGTCAAGGTGCGGGGCGGGCCGGGGCGGGCTGGGCTCCGGGGGACTACCGGGACTACCGCTCCCAGCGTCCCCCGCGCAGCCGAGCCGCGGGGCCGCCGCTGTCCCTGGTGCCGCGCGCGCTGCGGGGCCGCTGGGAGTTGTAGTTCCCGGCGGCGCCTCGGGGGCCTCTCCCCAGTGGGCTGCACAGACTCGGTGACCGCACGTGTGCGCGTTCAAAAGCCCTAGTGACGTTCAGTGTTAGACTGTGTGTTTAGGGCTTATATAATTTGTGTAGTGTACGTGCAGTAATATATAGTGCTATAGAAATACACTATAGGTATAATAGTATATCATGCTTATGGTGCTTTGCATAATTTATGTGTGTTTTTATGTAGAATTATATAATACGATATACGTTAAAGTTAACTGTGCGGTTCAGGCAGTCTACGCTGTTAAGCACTCTCCTGCGTGAGGGAAGACATTGTATCGATAACCCCTGATGATGCGGCGTCTCTTTCCCAGTACGCGCTTGGCACGGTGGTGGCCGCCACCAAGGCGTCCAACGGGCTCCCTCAGCCTGGCGACGAGTACGACTTCTACCGCAGCTTCCCCGCCTTCCGCGCGTACTGCGGGACACAGGGCGACCGGCTCCTGCACTGGTAGGTGGGCCCGGGTAGCTCCCTCCCGAACACAGGGGCCAGCATCCTCCCCTGGAAACATCCCCAATAAGCAGGTGTTTTATCCCGCACGCCTGGCTTTTACCTATTTTTCTAGTGCTTTGCACTCAATAAGTTTTAAAAGGACAGTTCATAGTGACTCAGATGGAAAACTGTGGAACAGAGGCTAATACGGAAGTTTTCGACTGTCTATTGAGAAGACCCTGAGATTTCTAAGAAATTAGTAGTATTGCTTTGGGATTTTTTCAAAATTCCGAGATGTAGAACGTTGAAGAAGGGAAGGACTCTTTAGCGTTCACCGTGCTGTCTGTGGATTGCTAATCACTGTGCTCTTCTCTTGGCAGCATGAGCAGGGTGATGCAGTACCACGGCTGCCACAGCCACATCAAAGATCGCAAAAAAGTGACAGAGCTGGAAGATAAATTTGATATGCTGGTTGACGCAAACGATGTCATTCTTGAAAGAGTGGTAAGCAAATTGCTTCTGCATGCTGGTCCTAGAGACTGTTCAACTGCTACAAGTTTTGTTCATTACAAGAATTTTGGTGAGAGTACCACTACAGTTGCACATAATGTTTTTCTCAGTCTTCGTATTTAAAAAAAAAACCCTATGTGCTAGATCAGTGTAAAATTTTGTGTTCACAACAGCTGAACAGGTGGCCCAAAGGGGAGGAAGGTAATTTGTGATCTGAAAATTAAATGTAGCTTGGAATAAAAGTCTTATAACCTAGTAACAGCTCTCAAAAGTCATAGAGCTGCTTCTCTGAAGAAACTCTTTCTAACCCCTAACGTTCATATGCTGTCCTCACCCTTGGCTGCCTCGTGTTGCACAGAGTTGAGAAGAAATGGCCGTGGAAGCATCTGTGTGTTTTTCTTTATTCAGTCTGTCTAGAATGACTGCGTGATGTAACAGGTGTTTGATTTTCACCAATTCCTTTTCTGCAATTTAGGGTATTTTATTGGACGAAGCAGCTGGAGTGAACAAAAAAGAGCCTGTCCTCCCTGCTGGGATGCAGCTTCCACAGACAATCATTTCCAGCTGGAACCGCAAGGTGAGGCCTCGCTGCTCAGTTTATCTTGTTAACTTGGATGTTTCTTTTTTCCCCAGCATTGGCATTAGAGTGTTTCCAGTGCAGTTCCCTGCTGAACTGTTCCTTCAGATTTTGTAGCTGTGTCGTTTTTCCCTTGTTTCTCAAACTTAATTCTGGATTCTGTGTCACCTCATACATAAACAATCCTCCGCTTATCCTTTCAAATGAAGTCAGGATTCAGGATCATACTTTAGAGAAATTTCATTCTCAACCCTAATTGCAAAAGAATGGTTCGCTTTTAAGCTTGGGGTCAGTCTGCATAAAAGAGACTCTGAATAGTCGAGAAGTGATGTGAGTTTTACTTTTGTCTTCTGTTTTGTTTTTGAACAGGGAGGGGAATCCCACAAGAGAACAAAGTCTGAAACCTTCAGATTGCTTCATGCCAAGAATATCTCTCGACCACAGCTTAAGTTTCGGGAAAAGATTGACAATTCCAACACACCCTTTGTACCTAAACTTTTTATTAAGCCAAATGCTCTGAAACCTTTGCCTGAAGGTAATAGATTTAATTTTTGATGGGTAAATTATTGAGTCTGCTTAGCATAAATCTGTCTTCACAATCCAGAGGAAAAATCACTGGATGTTAGAACAAATAACAGCAGAACACATGGACCGTGTAGGTGTAGGAAGCCGTGTGGTGCTGAGTAGTCTATAAATCTGGCTAGCTTTAAAGATGGGCTGTTATCTTCCTAATGAGCGAGTGTGCATGGGAGTAGGGATATGATTGGACCAGCTTGGCTTTGGCAGCTTTATCAAAGCTGCTGGCAAAACATCTCTCTCTTGGCAGTGTGTCATTCTGCCACTGATGATTCATTTCTAGTCTGCAGTGATGCAGTGGTAGATACCTGGGAATGATAGAAGGAATTTTCTGAAACCAGAGCAATCTCCCTCCAAACTCTTGTGCAGAATCACTTTGCATCTTAATTAACAACATACTGATAATCCTCAGAACCAAATTGTGCCATGAGGCAAAAATCTTGCTGACAGCAAAAGGTCTGCAGGTCTGGATTGTTAAGATTTTTTTATATTTAGTGATCGTAATAGCATCCTGTGATGGGTGGAGGGAAGAGACTAGTGGGCTGAGAACGTGTTATGTGTGGGACCCAGTCCAGTTGTTCCATATTGGTCATTCAGCCCTTACAAAAAGAGGACGGGAACGAAAGGAGCGCCCTGAAGACTTGGATGTACCAGCTGCTTTGGCAGACTTCATTCACCAGCAGAGGACACAGCAAACTGAACAGGACATGTAAGAAATTAAACTGACAACAGGGTGCTTGGAGTGCCACTGGTGAACATGCACTTGTGTGCTCCCGTTGTGCTCATGGTGTTCATGTGTAGCAGCTCTGCATGTGTTTGTGTCTGCACACCGAGTTGTGTGTGACTTGCTTTAGGCACCTGTAGTTACCTTAAGCCTACACATAACAAGAGACAAACTTTCTAATCAGTATGGAAGCTGCCGTAGCTCTCAAAGTCTCTGGCTTCGTGAAGTTGACTGAAATTTAGCTTGTGCCTGTTTTCCTAATTTCTGCAGGTTTGCTCACCCTTACCAGTATGAACTCGAGCATTTTTCTCCACCAGATGGAGTTCTCAAAAAACCAGAGCTCCAGGTTGGTGTCCACATTAATTTAATAGCCAGTGCACTGAGTTTACAGCACCCCAAATTTCAGAGTTGGGGTGTGTGTAGGGTGAGTAGGGATTGACAAAGGGCACAAGTTTGGGAAAGGCAGTACTGATAGTAAAATTTTGCTTTACCAGATGTACAGGCCCATCAAGGAAACACCTTGCCATTTTATCAGCACACTGGATAAACTGGTAGAACTAAATGAAAAGCTCATGAACTGTAAAGAATTTGCCATGGACTTAGAGGTAATCAGTTTTTCTTTTTGGTTTAAAAGTCGCATACGTATTGTTAGCACTTTAGAGACTGTTGTATTTTTCTACTGTTTTGTAGTCTTTTTTTTTCCTTTCTCCTTTTTATAAAATAATTTCTTACATCTTTTTCAGCACCATTCCTACAGGAGCTTCCTGGGCTTGACATGCCTCATGCAGATTTCCACCCGAACAGAAGACTTCATTATTGATACACTGGAGCTACGCAGTGACATGAACATTCTCAATGAGACTTTCACAGACCCTGCAATTGTGAAGGTCAGCTGACAAATTAACCGTAATTTCTTTCTTTTTTATTGTAGTCTGAAGTGTACTTGTATGCTCCATTTTGGTCTCTTGGCCCTCCTTTCCTTGCAGTTTGCTTGTGTGCCTTTCATTAATGAGGGAGGGCATTTCTTCCCAAGTGCCATCATTTAGTAGTTCTGTGTATAGCAATGAGGAACAGAGAGGAAAGAAAGAAATCCCTTTCTAGAAACATGATTAGGAAGCCATAACGCTGCTGTCCTGGAGTTAGAAATGTTCTTCACATCGTTGATGCTGATACATTTGATTGTGTTGCTTTACAAGGTCATTCACGGGGCTGATTCAGATGTGGAATGGCTGCAAAAAGACTTTGGTTTGTACTTGGTGAACATGTTTGATACTCACCAAGCTGCTCGTCTCCTCAACCTGGGCAAGCACTCTTTGGACCATTTGCTCAAGCTGTATTGCAGCGTGGATGCTGACAAGCAGTACCAGCTGGCTGACTGGCGGATACGGTAAAAACTGACTCCTTGAGTGGTCTGGAGCTAAGTGGCAGTATTTTGTTATTTGTGTTGTTACAGCAAGAATGTCTTTCTGGTTGCAATCCCTGTAGTTACAGGGCTGTCTTGAAGTGAATGAGCGCAGCACTCACTTGCCTGTGCTTTTATTTTTGCTACACTTTCCACGTTTCTTTAAGAAATGACTTTTCTTGGGAAGAACAGGGAGGGTAAATCACTGCAAAGCTTCTGGCAGCTCACCTAACCAGCAGGAACAGCTTGCAAACATTGCAGTATTATGGAGAAAGTCATTATGTGGCTATGGTAGAGTCCCCCAAAAAACGTTGTTGCCTACAAGAGCTAGAACAGTATGCTCATAGAAGAAATAGCTTGGGCCTGGGATAGATACTGCAGACGACAAAAATGTCTGGTGTGGTTTATGTAGGCTCTGCATAGGGAGAAGAGTTGTGACATTAGCATAGGAGACAATTCCACCATCTGCTTATTAGCTGCATGGCAATCCTGCTGTCTGTCATGGAAACAAAATGTCACCTGGATGGAAGGTGTCAGTGCTGTTGCCAAACAAAACCCTTTTGGAAGGAAGCAGAGGAATTTCTGGATTAGTTTTCAGATACCCCTTGACCCAATGTGATTGGGAAAAGGAAAATGCTCATTTGGCAGGGCACCTGTAACTCTGGTATAATTTTGGCCCTTATTCCAGCCCTTTGCCAGAAGAAATGATTCAGTATGCCCGTGATGACACTCACTACTTGCTCTACATCTACGATAAAGTGAGGGAGGCGCTGTGGGAGAGAGCGAACGAACAGCCCACTCAGCTGCAGATTGTATGGGATCGCAGCAGGGACATCTGCCTGAAGGTAAAGATTCGGCTGGCTGGATTATCTGGATCAGAGTATGGGCTCGCTAGGACAGAAAATCCTTTGACTGTTCTGTGTCTGTTGTTTAAATACACTTTTTCTACAGTGTTTTATCTGAAAACAGTTTTACAAGCTCCTTTGTGTGCAGTCACTTCTTTCACTAACCAAAATCCTTGGTTTCAGGTGCACTCTTGTTATCTTTTAATGCTGGTGCTCCTTGGCCAGTTTGTTGCTTTCAGGTTTGTGTTTCTGCAGTTGGATGTTACATTTCCAGTTGTATTGGACAATCAACACTTTAATAGAGTTACATCATGAGACAGATATATTGTGCTCAGCGTAAGATAACGTGGGTGCTCTATAATGCAGTAAAGCTGGAACATATTATATGTCGTAGGCTGCTCCTGAAATTATATGTGGGTCTTTTTGCTCTCCAAATGGACAAGATGCATATTTTTTAGGGAAAGGTCCTACCAACGGTGTAGGATAAATTTCTGAGCCGTGTTACCCTAGAGTTTATTCAGTGTCCTCGTGTCTGTGTGAGATGCTGTGTGGTTGTTAGCAACGCAGAAAGCACAACACTGATACTGATGTCCAGCCTGTTTTTTTTCTCTGTCCAGCAATACATGAAGCCCCTTTTTACAGATGAGTCCTACCTTGAGCTCTACAGAAGGCAGAAGAAACACCTCAACACACAGCAGCTGACAGCATTTCGCTTACTGTTTGCGTGGAGGGACAAGATGGCACGTCAAGAGGATGAGAGCATAGGGTAGGCAGCATTTGTTCAAGACACTAGCTTAATATGTGAAGGAGCCTGTTGGACTGTGTTTATTCCCTGGGAACAGAGGGGACCACTCTGTTCTCTATAGTAATTACTGTTCCACCTCATGCTGCTTTTTGCAGTTCAGAACAGAAGTCCTGTATGGTAGCAGCAAATTCTTACGACTTTCTAGATCAGCTTAATATCTTTCTAACTTAATTTATCACTTCAGAATTTGTAACTGGGGCAGAGTAGTACAATTTAAAGGTATTTTTTAAGTTCTTTTAACATTTTGTTGCATTCACACCTCCTCTTTGTGTTGTAGATATGTGCTACCAAATCACATGCTACTGAAGATAGCAGAGGAATTGCCCAAGTAAGTTTGTTTGCCCTTAAATAGTCTCCTTAAGTAATTTCCAGCAAAGAGTTTCCTGGTATATAATCGCTTCTGCATTTGATCCATTCCTTCCAGCTGTGAGTAGAGCTTTTCCCTAGAATCCTTCAATTTGCAAGAGAAATAAATGGCAATACTCCTTCAGAAGCCTTCCAGCTTCTTCTGGGATACATATTTCTGTGACTTTCTTCACTGATGAAGATAAAAAAAAACATTTGTATGCATTGCTGTGTTTCACACACACACCCTGAGATTGCTACAGCAAAGTACAGTACAATGGACTGATTTCACCAAAAAGCTTTTATTTGCTTGTTCCGTTCTTAAAGGGAGTTGAGTAGGAGCAGATTTCTTTTAACAGCCCAATTTGTTCATTATCTCAAACACTTTGCATTCACCACCAAACATTGATACTTGAGAATAGTCAAAAAACTTCTTTTAAGTGCAAGCCTACCGCTGGGCTGGGCCTCTACAGAGGAGTTGCAAACAAGAAATGAGATGAAGACAGGACAGACAGATCACAGAAAAGATGGGTGAGGGGACTGATTTAATCATTTCTCTTATCTGAACAAACCTGTTATGGAAGAATTTTTCATCACGGAGAATAAGCAGGGACAGATAACTCTCTCTTGGCTTATTTTGTCACAGTCAGGCCTGTTGTTATATCTGGTCATACATCCTTTGAATGCAAAAGCTTAACATATCATCCATAAATATATCGCACTGGGTTTTTCTCATCTCTTTTTAGAGAACCCCAGGGCGTCATTGCTTGCTGTAATCCTGTCCCACCACTAGTTCGCCAGCAGATTAATGAATTGCATCTACTCGTTCAGCAGGCCCGAGAGATGCCTCTTCTCAAGGTAGGAGTGGCTCTCTGCGCACAAGAGACTCACCACTTGCTTTCCATAAGCCACGTACTAGAGCCAAATGGTGACCTGTGATGATGCTGAAGGTTGTAGTGTTCTGTAGGGGAGCATAAAGATGCAGCAACTTTTTCTTCTTATTTTCTGATGCCTACTGGCTTACATGTGTAGTTCCCTAAAGAACTAAAGCAGTAAAAGACTCTGCTTGCCCACGGTGTAGTTGTCTGTACCAAGGCATATCCTTACGTTGTATATCCTGTGTGAGGAACAGCTAGATCTTGTAGAAATTGCTGGTCATGTGAGTGGATTCATAAGCCTTTTCCACCTATAGTGAAGCTATAAAACGTCCTGTTAAGAAATTAATTAGCTGAATCGTCATCAGCATTTTTATATTAATATAGTTCTTCTCCTTTGGTGAAAGAAAACCATTTCTGAGCTTGAACTTGTCTTTACTATGTGAACTGAGTTATATACATCCACATACAGAGGCAATGCAGTGGAAGAAGAAATGTAATTGTATTCCACTGCTAGTTTATGGATATCTATGGAAAATATTGATAAAGAAGACTACCTGGAAGAACTAGGGCAGGTGCTTCAATGAGTTTCTTTAACTGACTTATTTTCCTCTCCCATTCTAGTCTGAGAGTGCTTTGGCAGTCAAGAAGAGAACATCTATCTCCACCTCCGAGGTACTGTATAGAAAATGTCTTTTTATGTAAAGTGTTAAGCCTTAAACCCAGACACATCTATAGAAAAATTCTAGCTTCTGTAAATTGTTTGTTCTTTTCCATTTTACAGGTCTCTGCCCTTTAGCTTAATGTTCTGTATTGGAAGACTGGTAACATTACCAGCTGTAAATTGGTATTTTACAAGCCACCAAGATAAGAGTATCTGAGTCTCCATTAGCAAACTCTCTAGTCGCTAGACAGTTTCATGTGTGTTAGTCTGTATTGATTGATTAATCTGTAAGAAGGGAAGTTTCAGATGAGTTTCTATGGCCGTCTCATTTATGTTCCCTGTGCTTAGGAGGTAAAGCAGCTCCATTAACTAGTGGATGTTTGCACGGATACCGGTTTGATGCACTCTGCTCTGGCAGTTGAGCTATCTGCATTTTAATCCTTTCACTTACATTTTCATTAATGCATCCCTGCAGCGTGTAAAAACACTTGTGCATTCGTAGGGTGCTGAACTAATGGCATTTGTAATTTGTCTCTCTCTGCAGAGGCTTGAGAATACCTTTTTTGGACCTCATGATAGTTCCCGGGTTCCTACAGGTGATTTTCAGAACGACTCTGCCTCAGGTAATTTGGACTTAACTTCAAAACTGTGGTAGTAGTGACATAATGTGTCTTTGACATATGGAAATAAGCAGTGCTGATGAAACTAACAGTATAATCTCATTATGCAGAAGATCGGTACAGTGTACAAATACTTAATAGAAATTTAATCTCATTTTCCTTTTTATGCAGAACCTGCACCAGTTTTGCAACACGGTCATCTCTTCTCAGACGGCGAGGGGACAATGCCAGAGTCAACATGCCTTGTTGCTACTGCCACTGTCAGCATATTCAGTGTAAGCAACATATCTGTATTAGAAAACATGTTTCTCAACCTAATGAAACGGTGTAATAGTGCTTAATAAAAGTAGGGAAGTGGGAATATGCATGGAAAATGTACTGACTTAAGCACATGGCATAACCAAGAATAATAGGTTAGGAGGCTGGCTGGGTCACTGCCATCATTGGAGTTTCAGATAAAATGAGAAATAACATACAGGTAATGAAAGTAGTCAAATCCAAAGCAGGCTGATGTTTCTTCCCTGTGTTTTTCAGGATCATGATGAGGATGAAGGGAAGGAGAAGCCTTTAACCACTGCACAGCAGAAAGCTCAGCGCATAATGGAGTCCTTCGAAAATCCATTTAGAATGGTACAAGCTCTCAATACCTATTTGTAGTGGCACTGGCAAACCATCTAGCGCAGAGGATGCTCTGAGCTGTTTTTCCAGGTGTCTGAATGATCTGGATACAGTATCACAGGAGTCAGGAGGTTATCCTCCGTGCAAAGCACACGCATGTGGGCTTCTTTCCAAAATGTCTCCGACAACCTCTAGTCTCTCTGTAGTAAATGGACTCCTCTCTTGCTGTAATTTTTAAATTGGTTTTGATTTTTAATTTGCATAATTATGAGCTTTCTGATTTGACACATTCTTGAGTAACGTTTTATATGGGAGATGATAAGCACTAATTTGACGTGCCGTGTTTAAAACTAAATGTTTTTTTTCCCCTCTCTCTGCAGTACTTGCCTTCGGAGCAGAATCCTGCCTATGTCTCACAGTCTGCAAAGTTTGATCCCTCATCAAAAATTTATGAAGTAAGACTCACACAAAGTTTCCTGCCAAGTACTATGAAAGAAACAAAGCATCAGATTATTTTCCTTTAGGGTCCTCTGGAACATAAGGCGCTTTTTTTTTTTCACCCGTGGGTTCTTATTTCTTCTTGGAAGAGGAAGAAAAGTTTTGAGAAACCTGACGTGTTTCTGAATCTGTAGCTCATTGGTTTTACAGCGTTCATGTTCTCCTAAGCTCCAGGGAAAGGAAAAATCATTGTATATTCTCTGTATGTCAAAGCTACAAACTACAGCTGAAGTCAGTATGTGCCTTAATTCTCACCGGGCTTGTCTGCGGCTCAGAATTTTAAAGCACATGGTTTTGTTTTACCTGGTGCAGCAGATCTTAATCTATTTTACAGTCCGACTGGCTCTTTTGTAGTTTTAATGAAAGCATGTGGTAGCAAGTTTATAAACTTTTTTTTGCCACAAAACTTCAAAGTAAGTGATCACGGGTAATTTTTTTTTTTATCGCAGATCAGCAATCGATGGAAGTTGATGAGTCAGACACAAGAACAGAAGGAGTCCAAGGAGGAGACCAAAAAGAAAATAGCCCAGCAGTCAGGTAGAGCAAATCTTCCCCTCCTCACTGAGCTTGAACCTTCTCTCCTGTCAGTGTACACACTTGCAGTATCTTTGTGGTAGTCCCTTTATCCAAAGCTCACACTAAGCGAAATCCTTTCTGGAGGAAGTTGAATTCTTTTCTAGCTTATTTCTGTGATCAGAATTGACTGACATGAGGTGCAAAATATTTATCTTCCATGTTAGAGTGTCTGTGGCAGCATTAGGTGCTTCTCTGCAGAAAGGAAACGAGCAGGACTGCAGCTGTAAATGTGCGTGACAGTCCTTGCAGCTCACTGTGCTAATATTGGCCTGACTGCAGCACCACAGATGGTCCCCCTGGGGCTGGCAGACCAGCACAGACCTTTTTGTATTTCTGACTGACTGATGTCTACTGCTGTTGAAGCCAAGGGATTAATAAAGCAGCAGAACCAGCTACCCTGCAGGCGGATGCTGCGTATCCTGACACACACCTCTGCCATTGCGTCGCAGTCCCTTGTTCAGCAGTTGCTTGGTGCTCATAAGAGCAGCAAATTGTCTCTTTCCAATTTCCTCACCTTGATAAAAACAATTAATGAATTCTGAGGGCTAGAACTTGAGTATTGGGATGTTTCGTATAAATCCGAAAGGCTTGAAAGTATTAAGTTGGTTAGCTTGCTTTTCTCAGTGCAAATAGGTTGTTTCCCAGGCATCACAAGGTCACCCTAGATGATGAATTTCTTGATAGATAAGATTCTGTTTGACAGAGATTGTGCTGTGTTCAGTCTGAGGCTTGCTACAACATGATTTGCCTACTTTTTCTTTTAAAACTTGTGGCTAATGTGCTCCTGCCTTTTACAGTAATGCTTGTTTGTTTCCCTAGCTGCTCGTGACCAAGCACAGAAGGTGTATAAAGAGGCAACAGAAAACGTTGTGTCTGTGCGTCAGCAAGCTGCGGTATGTCGTTAAACTCCCTGCTTCTTGCCAGTCTCTGCCTCTTCTCTCCCTTTAGCATAGTTCGCGATGAAACCCTGAGCCCCAGTAACTTGGACACACTGCCCAAGTAGAAGGCAGCTGATTTCAGGTGACCTGAAAGATGGATCTGTTCACAGAATCATTGAGTGTTTCTGACCTGTGTGTAGCAGCAAGGTCCTAGTGACTGCAGCATTCCAGTCCGCTGTGCAGTTCTTCACATCCCTCCATGGCTTTGGAAGGCCGTGTTTGTCCCTACTGTATTTCCTTATTCCCCGCTTTCCTACAGCCCTCCCAAATCTGCCTGTGGGTCTACAGCAGACCTCAGTCTCTAGTGTGAAATGTCAGCTTTGTTTTTTTCATCTGGAAGATCACTGCTATGGGAAACAGGCAGTGTTGGCTCAAAGAAAACAGATCTCCCCCCTTCCCTGTTCTAATGTTGCTACAGGCAATAGCTGTCACCAGGACCCAGGTTAGCCAGGCAGTTCATTTGCATGCTGCTGTTCGTGCCTACACAGCGAGGTTTCATTCCTCCCTCCTGAACTTGCCCTGTTCCCATTCTGCCTGTTGCTTTCACAGCAGGAACAAGCTAATAAAAAGAGGGAGAGAAACGCGAGTGAAACAGGAGCAGAGTTGCCAAAACAAGAGAAGAAGCGGCCAAAAGCCTCCCAGCAACCGGAGGAGCTGGAAGCACCAAAGCAGTTCACCCCCTTTGATTACAGCAAGTCCAACTTCAAAGTGTTCGCAGGTAAGATCTGGATCTCCTGCTGGAGGGCTGCGGGCTGTGGAAAACACTGCTGGGCAGAGCGCTGGGAAGGCTGTGTGTGAAAATAGATGCCAGTGCAGTACAAACTGTGATAATGCATTTACCCTACTTTGGGGGGAGATTAAAATAAATTAACCTGGCGAATGAGCAGTTTATCTTCTCTTTTCTGAGTTAGAAACAAAATCCTGAAACAGCCTGGAGGGGGTTATTTTGTAGATATATTGTCTGACTCTTTGCAGAAGAAAGTCATTTATTTACCTGGACACAAGGAGTTAGGAAGCAAATGAGATTTGACTCCTGTGTAATAAGCATCTGTTCAAAAGGTTTTTCTGCTCCTTAGTGGCCGTTCTTGTTTTCAGCATGGGAGAAACAGTGAAACCTTCCTGATCGCCAGGGGGACACCCTGAACAGACTGTTCTTTCTGGGGTTCTTTGGTGACAGCTTCTCCCTTCTTGCCCTTAGGAAGCAGCAAGGCGAAGCAGTCACCCCAGTTTGACCCAGCCAAGCAGGCCTACACCGGCAAGGTAAGGATGCGTCCTGAAACAAGGAACAGAAATGAAGATGATACCATGTACCCACCTGGGGACAACAGGACTGTCTGGATCTACAGAGTGTACCCTGACAGGCACTTGGGACTGAGGGGCAACTTGTAATCACAAGCTCATTTGTTGCGTTACAGCCTCTTCCCGTTTGGGATGGGCTTTCTCAGGTCCCCTGGACTCTCCCCTTCCCATCTATTTACTCACAGTTTGTGCCTACAGCCCGCTACATCAGGGGTGCATCACTTCCACCACCACACAAGAGCAAGAGTTTCCCAGACCAAACTCAAAGCTCCTTTTGGAGTCTCAGAAGAGAAAAGCAACAGTGTATCTAGGAGAGCAGGGTTTTAAACTGGTCTCTCTGTGAATGAGTAAGACCGGTTGTCAGTGGAAAATTGTGGAAGAAGGTCTATCTTAAGTTAGCCCATCAGAACAGAGTTTGTCATTCAGGTGCATTCCATGCAAGGGCGTATGAAGAGCATCCTGCAACACACAGCTCACCGTGTAAATGAGCAGGCACCTGACAGGACTCGTATCGCTTGGAATATGTTGTATTTGGCAGCCACCTCATTGATGTGTTTGTTTTTCTTTCCTGCAGAAATTTGCTGGAGCCAACAAACTGCAGCAGCCAGCTGGAAACCGAAGCATGTCCTACCTGGCGGGGAAAGCTGATAGGTGCGTGGTGGCCTCCTCGTAGCCTCCTCATGGCCTCCTCGTAGCCTCCTCTTGGCCTCCTCGTAGCCTCCTCACGGCCTTCTTGTAGCCTCCTCGTGTCCTCGTCACGCTGCTTGCGCTCAGGGCCCCTGGAGCCATGGGCAGAGCACAGCAATTGTCCTTTATTGCCTGGCAGCTTAAGCACACATTTAATATGAAGCGGTTGTGTAAAACCTTGTAGGGAGTGTTACACTTGCTACGACTTACAGGAACGACAACAAAAAAAGAGTTTAGGCAATTCCACGTGTAAAGCTTGAAATCCAGTAAAAACTTGAGTTCATAAATGTGGAAATTACTTTCTTTGGCCACAAAGATGGCCATAGTGGGGAGAATGTGGTCTAGCCTGGGACGAGAATGGTTTTGGCCAACATGAACCCTTGTGTTCTGAATGTAAGCAGTTTGTAATTTACTGTGTTTAATCCTTGTGAATTATTTAGTCATAAAAGAGCAATATAGCGTTGGTGGGAGGGTGGTTCTGCATCGTGACTCTTTCTTAATAGAATTGTTGTAACCTATCATAATTTTTTAATCTCAAGAGTGAATTTAGGGATTCAGAGTGAGAGCTAAAGTCTTTCTGTAATGGTCTTTTGCAGGGGCTCCAGGCACCACTGGCCAAAGAGATAGTCCTTGTTATGAGACCTGTAGGAGTTGCTGCTGAACAAAACAAGAATCGGAGCTATTGTCACCATGGGAAAGCAAATATGCAGTTTTTGTACAGAAATCTTTTTAAACCCATTAAACTGCTTCTTCTCCAGAAGAAGAAGAAAAATCTTAATTTGTTTGGCTTTTATTATGTTCACAGTGCTTTGCCTAATTGAACTCCAAATGTTGCATTTTTTTCTAATTTTGAAAGTTTACTCGGTGTCCTCAAATCCAGTTAGGTTAAACTTCTTGCTGCCTGGTGCATGGAGTTGGGATGCAGTGTATGGAGAGTGTCAGCGTTTTATGGAGAAACCTCTTGGAATCTCTAAAGCCAGTGCCAAAGTAATCGAGGGAATCAGTGGATGCGACTCAAACCGCAGCGCTGCAGAGGAGGAAGGACAGCCGAGCTGCGTCTTCTGTGTTAGACCTTGCTTACAAATCAACCATGCAGCTCATCTTTTACCAGGCAAGGTAATATCAAAAATGAGTTTTCAAGGCAGAAATTTTGTATTTTTAAGGAAAAAAATTAAGAAGAGTTCAAGTACTTTTTAAATTGGAGACCAGTATTTAAAGTTTTGCCATAGTGATTTAGAGTGAAAGCAGTATGATTAGATAGAAAGTAGAAAGTGTGAGTGATGCTGTTCAGCCTGGAGAAGGCTGAGAGGGGGACCCGGTGTTTATAAGTACCTCAAAGGAGGGAGAGAGGAGGATGGGACCCACCTCTTTTCAGTGGTGGCCAATGATAGGACCAAAGGAAACGGCCACAAACTGAAGCACCAAAAGTTCCCCAGGAACTTAAGGAAAAAATTCCTGCCAGTGAGGGTGCCAGAGCACTGGCACAGGCTGCCCAGAGAGGCTGTGGAGTCTCCTTCTCTGGAGACCTTCAAGACCCGCTTGGACGCAGCCCTGTGCCACGTGCTCTGGGTGACCCTGCGTGTGCAGGGGGTTGGACTGGATGATCCCTAGAGGTCCCTGCCAACCTCAACGAGTCTGTGATGCTGTGCAGAGTTCTGTGTAGCCACAGGACCAGTCTGAAATGTGATTCAAGGATCTCAACAGCTGCTCTAAGGGCTGATAAAGCTCCTGCAGAAGAGGCAGAACTGGGAGCACCCGAGGTGAGAGCTGCTGTGACGAGGCTGAAGGCACCTTCCATCAGCAGCAGAGCCGCGTCCTGTGCTCCTGGCCATGGTTTTTGCCTCATTTCATAAGGCCTCAACTCTGCTCCGTGGTTTGTGTTTCTGCACAAAGTTTTGCTGTTTTGTGCTCGCCTGTTTTGGCAAAGGGAAAAGTGACTTCTCTGCCTGCCAGCCCCAATGCAAGGACTAAGTGGGCGGTGGCAAAACTCCCCTCCCTCTGCATTTCACCATCCACAAAGACGGTGAATTTTTCTTTTCTCTTTTCATTTTTTTCTTGTATTTCAAGGGAGGAGGCAGTAGAAGAAACAAAGGAGGTTTTATTTCTTTAGTATCTTAGTCTGAAAACAGCCAAACAAGCAGTATCTTACTGGTGGAACAGAGCCTCTTTCTGCTTGCGAAGCCCATCTGCAGGGTTGAATATTGGAGAAGGGGCTTGAAAAGAGGCAGTTAAGTAGCAGTTTTCTTGAGTATTTGCTGGGGTTGCCAATTCTGCTGCTTTCTATCTTTGCCACTTCTGGTTCTTTGCCCCACTGCTTGCAGAAATGGTAAAATTTGCTTTCATAACATCTAACTCCTAAAAACTTCAAAGGTTTGGACTGTCTAATGCTTTGGGTCTCTCTTTTCTGGGTCCCTTTTCCCCTTCCCCTCAGTACACTGCAGTAGCTGCTGCTGTTTATGGAAAAGGTGTTCAGTGGGCACTAAGATTGTTTTTTTGCCACCAAAACATCCAAATTACAGTGCAGTGACCGGTGCCTGGTTGCTTTAGGAAAGACCAAGCAACTTCTAGGGCACAGGCAGCCCCTGCCTGCACCAACCCGCGCGTTGCCCTTGGAGCGACGCTGTAGGGTTTCCCGGCCCCATCCTCCCTTGGGATGCAGCTGGGAGGTCTCAGAGGGGCAGAACAGGAACGTCCGGCTGCTCCGTGATAGCGGGGCCGTTGCTGCCTTTTCCACGTATTAATTACCGTAATGATGATTAACCTCCCTGTCCCCGCGGCCCCCACGATACGCGAGGGGGCGGAGGGGGCTCCTGCAGGCAGGTGGGGACTGGGGGACTCCCGGCTCCCCTGGGGGGGCCCCACTGGTACCCGGGGCCCCCCCATGTCCCC
>JAWLRI010000038.1:1225393-1262627 GCA_034781795.1 Crypturellus tataupa | reverse complement strand
AGCTGGCGGCCGCCCCGGCGCACGTGCGGCGGCGGCACGCGTGGGCCCAGAGCTGCTCCCGGGGGCTTTTCCCCTAGGGGAGGAGAGCTCCGGCCTCGCAGGGCTGCTGCGTTTAGCCCTGCAGCGAGAGCGCCGCGTGCTTCCCCCCTTGCCCCTTTGCCCAGCGCTCTGCTGCGCCTCAAAGCGGGGAGCAAACCGGGTGGTTGTTTCTGGCCTTCCCGGGTGGTTCGCTGCGGCACCGGGTTGTGTTTTGGGGATGTTTTGCTCTCTCCTGGAGTTAAGGCGGCGTCGGGGAGAAGCGCTGCAGCGGGCGATTCCCCTCCTGCCACGTTGGGAGGGTTCCTGTGTCCGCTTGGGACACGTGTGGCCTCACGGCCCTGCCGAGGGGGTGGTGTTTGGTGGAACCGGGCAGCACGTGGCCTGTGGCAGTTTTAAAGACAAAACTCACGTCGGGTTATAATCGCAGGGCAGAGCCAGGGATGCATCTCGTCTTGGGCCCTGAAACCTGCTGCCACAGTCATTAAAAAGGAAAAAAAAACTCTTTAGTTGAGATCACCTCTGCAACTGCTGTCCCTAGGGAGGAGTATAGCGCGGCCTATCTGTAATTAGATTCTCTTAGCTCCTCAGGGAGCTTTTGAAGCTCCAAATTCCTCCTGCCGAGTTTGGCACGGACAGACCCGCAGTGTCGCTGAGCCCCGAGGCCATAGGAAAGGGCTGAGCGTAGCTTGTTGGCTGGAAGATGCTGACAGCTCTTGAGAGTCTTGTTAGCGAGCTAGAGAGTGCTGAGGGCATGGAAGGAAATGACTCACATGCTGTTCTCGCAGCTGCACGGTAGCTGCAGAAGTCGCTCCTTGTAGTCCCCACTGACCTGTTTAATGCGCTCTGTGTTGCAGGATGTGATCCAGGTATCTAAGAAATACCTCCCGGGCATGGCAGTGGGCTATTCAAGTGCTAAGCTGACCTTGCACGTGGGAGATGGGTTTGAGTTCATGAAACAAAATCAAGAAGCCTTTGATGTAATTATCACGGACTCCTCTGACCCCATGGGTAAGATTGCTGGCTATGCATTTCCTCCTCTGCTCTGCTGATTATTTTCTGAAGTCACACTAGTCTGTCAGGTCTCCTTTAAAGTCACTGATTTAGTTCTTGCAGAGAAAGGGAAGGATGATGACCAAGAAATTGTATTAGCAAGGCTTCAACCAGCTGTCTGTCACGTTTCTTTCCTCAAACCCCCTCGCAGCAGCTATTGCTTCTGGCAGTGGGTTGATCCTTGAATCCAAGGATTCCCCGGGGGACGCTGAAGCTGGCAGCTCTGCACGTGCGCTTGTTAAGGAAGCGCTCCCTCCCGTGCTGCGGGTGCAGCCGAGCAGCCTGAGATGGCTGTAGCGAGGTCGCTGCCTTTCTGAAGAACTGAGGCAGAGAGGGACTAAATTTAGCCACGCTGCCTCATTTCAGAGCTCTGACATTGGATGCTTGAGTCAGCTTCCCTTTTGCTATAGTCAACACGGAGAAAAAAGCATCTCTGAAGGGTAACGCAGGGAGGGAGTGCAGTAGGTACAAACATTACTGAGGCAAGTGGCAACTGCAGGGCCCAGGCTCAAAACTCAGCTTCTAGATTATCTCCATCACCAAAAAGCCATTTGAAATCTCTCTTCCAGTACAATCCTCAGCAGACTGGGGAGAGCACCGAGGTTTCCTCACTGGTCTGTGGCTGGAAATGGAATTTTGCACTGTCAGCAGCCACAGTGCTGAAACCTGGACATTCAGAAAGCCTTTTGGGGATAGAAATGCCTATCTTAGACTCTCCTGACATCTCTTTCTATTCCCTTTTCTCCCAGGTCCTGCAGAAAGTTTATTCAAAGAATCCTACTACCAGCTGATGAAGACAGCTCTGCGAGAAGACGGGATTCTCTGCTGCCAAGGTGAGGATGCCGTGTTCAGGATGTCGTCTTCTTTGGGCTGACGCTGGTGGCAGGTCACTGCACGCAAAGCGTGAGGCTCAGAGGGAACAGTTTTCATGGGGAGACGTGACCCAGCGAGCGAAATCCAGTTCAGCTTCCAAGTGCAGTCGTATTTTTGATCTGTGCTTGTCAACTTGTTAACTCTGCTGGACTGCACTTCGCATGAGTGTGGTATCTTTTATCTCTGCTCACCTCTGAACTCACAGGAGTTGTGCAGAGTAGGACAGGTTGCGACTTGGAGCTTCTGTTAACCTGGCACAGCCCTGTGCAGAGCAGGAGGGCAGCTCTCACCTTGCATCCTATCTCCCTGCCTCCTTGTAGGTGAGTGCCAGTGGCTGCACCTGGATCTCATTAAGGAGATGCGTCAGTTCTGCAAGTCCCTGTTCCCCGTGGTGGAATACGCCTATTGTACCATCCCCACGTATCCCAGTGGGCAGATCGGCTTCATGCTGTGCAGCAAGAACCCGGTGAGTTTCAGGCACCCAAAGTGCTGATTTTTATCCCCTGGAAGGTACCCACAGGGCTTGCAGGTCTCCAAGTGTTGCTCAGTTGGAGCGCGTGGGCTGCTGACAGTGGAAAGATCCATTTCCAGCCCTGGAGCCAAGGTCAGCCTCAGCGCTCCCCACACTGTGCTGCCTTGCAGTCTGACCTGGCTTGTCTGGGGTGCTGGCAGCACATCCTGGGCCTCGCAGCACTCAGGTGGGTTCTGCTCTGAGGTGCTCCATAGATGCTTGGGCAGAATATGGAAGCTTCAGCTGGCACTGCTCACACACAGGCTGTCCTTGTGTGCAGACCTCCATGAGCACGGGGTAATCACACTAGGCAGGGAGTGTGAACTCAGGCTCAAGCTGTGCAAAACGTATGAGCTTGCACTAGGAAAGAAAATCACTCATTTTTCTTGGAGTCCCCTTGCTTCTTTGTCATGAATTGGGATGCCCATCCTGCAGCCTTTGCTTATTACCCGAGTGTGACAAGGCTACCTGGCTTCTCTGTTGCAGAACACAAATTTCCGGGAACCTGTGCAGCAGCTCTCGCAGCAGCAAGTGGAGGAGAGGAGTCTGAAATACTACAACTCCGACATCCATCGAGCAGCTTTCATCCTGCCCGAGTTTGCACGGAAGGTAAGCCAGGCTGTGCTGCTGCTGCTCCTTGGCTAGGACTAGGCAGGGCTGAGGATTTCCTACAGCCCTAAAGGCTTCTGCGGGCAAGTCAAAGCAGGACAGCGTCTTGTGTGATGCAGCGGAGTATGAATCACTCTGGGAGGACTGCAGTTGAGTTTGCAGCTACCAGCTACAGGCTGGTGTTCTGTGACTTGCTGGCAGATCACTCCTACCTCTGTGATCAAAAACCAAGCCTAAGAACCTGCAGAATTGGTGTTTCCCACTGGAAAACTCCGAAAGTCTTTGGTAAAACTGGGTTGTGGTTTCTTGTGCCAACCAGAGGGTTAAGAAAGGATGCTCTGGTGTAGTTCAGTCTACCTTCTCGAAGGACAGTCTGAATTTCTGCATCATTTCTTCTTCTCCTAGCTGGGCTCCAGGTTGGAGGTTCCAGAAAAGAGAGGGCTGCTCAGAGCGCCCTAGGGATGAGGCTGCCGTGGTGCTTGGAAGCGAAGCCTCTGCTGAGGACTGGTATAGTTGTGGCAGGTCCCTCCTCACCCTTCTGTTCTTTGGCTGTCTCCAGGCCCTGAGTGATGTGTGAGTCTTGGGAAGCTGCCTTCTCCCTTCAAGCTGGACCCTGAGATCATCAGTGATGTGGTGGGGACCTTCACAGCAGACTGCAGCCTTGCTCCCCGCTCTGCGGGATTGTTTAACCCTTTGCCAGCCAACATTCCTTTTGGTGAAAGATGACGGGGCAAAAGCCACGTAAGACTATTGAAAAGCTCCAGTGACTTATTGCGTGGGGTCAAAGCTATTCTTTCCAGTGCTGGAAACGTAAGATGTCCCTTCTTCCTTTCTCCTCCCTTCCTTACACTCCTATATCCCCTCTCTCTTTCCCTCCTCCCCGCAGCTGACATGGTGTATTTATAACTGACATGTATTTCTGTCCGGCCACCTCCTGAAACTTGGGAGGAGGCCAGCACGGTCACTAACCCAGCCTTAAACCAGGGAGCGAGCGCTCCATGGGGAACGTCGGGCTGCTCCCTGCTGCCGAGACCTCCTGAGCGCTCCGGAGCGCCGCGGGAGCAGCCGCCGTGCGAACCGCTGTCGTGCTCGATAGCTCTCCCTCCAGTCCGGTGGGAGCAGCAGTATTAAACACCGCCGGGCAGGCTGGCAGCAAAGTTCTGTGGCTTTTATTATTATTATTTTTTTTTCTTTCAATTGTTTGGAAACAGAAGTGCTGAGGTACTAACAGGCCGACTCCTGTTCTTACCCCTGCCATCAGAGTGGTTCCAAAGAATGTTTATCAATATGGTGATAGGCGCTTTATATATATAAGTATAAATATATATATAGAAAAACAAACTTAGACCGTTGCCTGCTGTACAGTACTGATGAAGGGGAAGCCGTTGCTGTGGCAAGTGATCTCAATCATGCTGAGATGCCTCAGGCCTGGGTATCTGCTAGGCCTTAAGAGGCATCGTTATTTCCAGTGCTGCCCCCAGCTGCGTCCGTCGTCTTTCATTGCACTCTACTGTGAGAAGGATCTGCTTCCACCTCTTCACTTTTGTTTTGAAGACTCTGTGCCACCACTGTGCAGTGGGAACCTTCCCAGCGCAACCCCTGTGCAGTTATCACTCCCTTGCAATCGATTAAACACTCAGCTGTGGTTACGGTGTCAGGAGTGTGGGCCAGTGTGCTGCTCTGGGGAGAGAAGGGGGTGAAAACGGAGGTCCTGAATGTCTGCTGTGCTTGTCAGGAGACATCCAGGGGCACACTCAGGTCGTCTGACTTCCCCTCTCCCTTATCTGTAGGGATGACAAACATCATCAAAAATAAACTCTGAAGAGTAATCCACGTTCTCGTACTGTGTTGAACTTTACTGTGTAACAAACAGCTCTGGGTTCTGTCATCCTCTACACTGAAGAAATCAGTATCCTCTATCCAAGCTATTCTCCAGTCCCAACTGCTTCTGGTCTGGCTTTCCAAGCTATTCTCTAGCTGCCCATCTCCTTGCAAGCATCAGTTGGGTCCTGTCAATCATCGGTCCCACTTGGTTGCACCGTCTTTTTCTCTAAAATACTGCTTTGGCGAAGGGGCTGTGTGGGCTGAGCCTTGCACCGTGTTCCCAGCTGCTGAACAGGCTGGGAACAGTCACTAGGTGGCATCAGGAGAAGCCAAAAAAACCCCAGGCTGGTTATTCTGAGCGAGGTTTATTAATTTGTTAGGTGAAAACAAGAAGGAGCAGAGTTTTGTCATGCCTGGGGTTGAGCTTTGCCATAACTGACCACATAAACTGTATAGTTCATGTGGCCACAGAGTGCTTTCAGCAAGGGACTTCCTTAGTGACAGTTTTCCCTTCTCCTTTCTCCCCTTTCTGATGAGACTTACTACTTCACTTTCCCAATTTCCTCTTCTGCTACCAGGACCAGTACAGCTCCTTTGTGGTCTAAAGAAGCTTTGTGGTTCATTATTGCAAATAAGTTGCAGAACTGAGTCTGCCTCTCCATTATATTCTTGTGTGGATAATGTTTAACCAAGATTGAATTCATCTTGCCTCTTAATTGTCTGGAGTAACTGTTTCCTTCCCTTTCTCCCACAGCTCCTGGTCAGTTAAATCTGTCCTTCTGCAGAGGGCTATTTCTGCATTTACACTGCTTAAGCCTTAATAAGGAACTGGCCAGAACCGTAGGCAGGTTCTAGCTACTTCTGTTTAAATTGCTGTGGACCTGAGCGCCATTCAGCCCTTCATCCTTGACAAAATACCTTCTCCTCTCTGCTGCAATAGGAATCACGGCCAGGGCTGGATTCCAGGAAGGCCTTAGAGCAGCTGCCAACTAGTAACAAATTCAAGGCTTTTACCCACCCTTGGTGAGTACAAGAGTGCCCAGGAGGGAGAGCTCTCCATCAGTTCTGTTACCAACCTCGGGGCAGCCAGCTCTTCCTTCTGTTTCCCTGAGCTCTCTCCAGAGCTGTGAACAAGTGGCCCAGGCAACTGGCCAGTGAAAAGAGCAGGAAGACAAGGCTGTTTGCCATCCAAATTGCAGCTGATCTATCCACGGGGTCCTACATGCAATTTCAGAGAAATTCCAAATCGCTGTTCTTTATAGGCAGTTCCAAATGCTTCAGTGCCTTGCAAGAGAGGAAGGTACTGAGCAGTGCCCATCAAGCACCCATTAAAAGTGCAGAAAAAGTGGGAACAAGAGTTTGTGCATCCCTAGCTGGTTCTGTTAAGCAGCTCCAGGGCACTTTGCTGAAAGCCAGCGCTGTGCTGAGAGCTGCCACGAGGTCTGCGTGCTGCTGGAGCAGGAGTTGGCAGTCAGCTGTCAGGCAGTTGTGCGTCTGCAGATTGATTACCCCTTCCACAGATGTACGAGCTCTGCTGCGCTGCGGGATGCTGGGGCACAGGAAGCCTGGGCTGCAGAAGAGCCTGGCAATTTGGGTTATGCCCAACAGGAGAAAACTCCTTGACCTCATGCATAATTGAGCCCTGAACACTCAGAAGCAAATCTCTGCGGTGTCTCTGGGTAGACAGCTGAAATGCTCCAGTCACTCGTTCACTCTTTTGGAGTTTTTGCTGGCTTTTACCCAAGGCTAGCCATGCCGGGCTGTTTGTGAGCAAGGATCTACAGAGATGCTGTTTGTGCAGACGGGTTGCAGCTCCTCGCTGAGCAAGGAGCTGTGTGGTCAGGGAGAGGCCTTGTCCCAAGGAGCCTGCAAGCAAGAGCAGTCGGAGCAGGTGGAGGCAGGAGAGGGAGCAGAGGCTTCAGCACAGCAATCACCTAAGTCTCCCGGTGCCTTTTGAACTGTGTCAGACTCCCTGCCCTTTATTCATTCAACTAACTTATTTTTTAGAACTAGGAAACGACTTAAAAGAAAAAGAATAAAAGATAATTCTCTTGCCTGTATCTCTTGAGCCCTTACAGCCAGTTAATTGGCACGTCTTATCCCAAGCTACTGATATCAAGACCTGTCTGAATTACTGCTGGGGTTTGGCTGGAGCAGGAGGCTGTGGAGGTGAGAGCGGCAGTTCCTCCTTCATCAGAGAGCAGCAGCCTCCTTCAGCCAACAGCCAAAGAGCAATAGGTGCTAGCAAGAGGCAAGTTCTGATAGAACAGAAGGTGAAAGAAGTGGTAAAAGAGGTAAAAGACAAAAGCCTGAAACTGCAGCTTCAGGTCGAGACAAAGACAATCTGACAAAATGTCATTAGAAAGTAAAATGAGAAATTTACCCAAGTGCTGAGAAGACGAAGTAAAGCTCTCTCCTGGTCATGCACTGCAAGGAGTTAAATGTTTTTAAAAATCAGCAAAAGGTGGGGAATCAGAGCCAGGGAATTTCAATTACGGAACAGTGATGTGTGCAGCAGATAGAGGCAGGGGGGATGATTATGGATGTGAAGGAGCTCAGCAGCAGCCCTTTCGAGGAGCCGCTCCGGGGCCAACAGCCTGAAGGGCCAGTTGGGAAGGGGGAGAGCTGGCCCGAGCGGCAGGGCGGCAGGGGGGCTGCCCTCTCCTTGGTACTGGAGGCAGCCCCTGCCCCTCGCTGCAGCCCCTGCCCCTCTCCTCTGGGTCATCTCCGCCAGGGAATTTGCTTAACAGAGCTAATTCCGTAGGCCAGGCAAGATGATGCATGGGGTGACCCTGCCTGTGTTTTGTCCCCATTCAGTTGTAAAAGGGGAATAACGGAGGCCGCCTGTAGGAGCACGAGTCCCTCCCTAAGGGTCTCCGAGCCGTCTGCTCCGCAGTCCCACGTGTTAACGCACTGGTTGGCTCTTTCTGATCCATTTCCCACGCAGCACAGTGCATATGCAAGACCCCAGGAAAGCCAAGTGGCAAAAAGCCATTTCCAGCCAAGTCTGGCCCAGGCAGCCTTGCAGGTCTGGCGGCCTCACCTGTACAGGTGGTCACTTCTTATGTCAGTTAGCAACAACACCGGTGTCACCAACGTGCTTCACAGCTGGCAGTGCCTCCTGCTTGGAGCCAGGCAAAGTATTTTGGTGGAAAATGGAGGTATTTTTAAAACAAGTGTTTCATAGCAACTAGTCATTTCTTGAGGAGGATTTTTGGTGGAAAAACTGCAATGTACCTTTGCATGTATATTAAATGCCGAAAAGCTCTGAAGTGTACACTGAAGTGTAACAGTCGGCTTCCCTTCATCCTCCTGCAGCCCCTCTGGGGTCAAGGGGCAGAGAAGGCAGCACAGCCCTCCCGCTCCATCTCCCTCGAGAGCCGGAACAGGCTCGGAGTCGGGCGTGCAGCTATTGCCCTGTTTATTGTGTTGCCCTTTGCCATGAAGAGCCCTTAAGGGCAGAGAGAAAGGGTTTGAGCAATGGGAGAGTAAAAGCATTTGAACCCTCCGTTCAGCTGCAATCGAGTTTCTCACCTCTGGGAACTAGACTTTGTTCTGGCAGCCTGGTGCAATTCTGCTACGTGCTTCAACAAAACGGGGAGAAACAGGCAGACAACAGCAAACATCCAGGCCACAGAGAAAAGCAGTTGAGAAATTACCTCATTCCTCAGTGTGGCACTTGGTGCCAGCCGTGGTATCAGCTTTCATATTCTGTCACTGCGGAGAGAGTGCTGAACACATAGGTGCCCTCAGGAGAAGGCAGGCAACTCTCCCCTCAAAGACCAAACCTGTTCCCCTTCTTATTACTGTTTGCCCTCAATCGCAACAAGACGCTGGCTGTTTGACCTAGCAGTGCCGGGATATTCTGCTGTGTTCCTGAACCAACCTGCATCTCTCTGCTGAAGCCGTGCTGCGAGCCCAAGTCCTTGCTCTCCAGCCAGGCCTTTTCACATCACTCTCTGCTGAAACTTCCATCTGCAGCACGTGCTCCTTCACCAGGCTCCCACGGGCATCTTCCCGGGCAAGCTGGTTGCAGATAGACCTGCCCTGGCTATAAAGTGCAGACACCCCCTCAGCTCATGTGTCTCTGGACAGAAGAGAAGGATCTATGATCTAGGAGGGAGACTGCTGAAGGGTGAGTCAGATATTTGTGAGAGATAAAGTGTTAAGGGGAGATCAAGGCAAGAGTTATCAGAAGTGTTTAGTGCCCCAAGAGAAGATCTTAAACTTTCCTGTGCAGTGATGGGCATTTAAGGATTGGTAAAAACAGTTAGGACCTTCTTAAAGGTCAAACAATGTGACAGGGCTTAGGGAACAGCAGGAACGAAGGGAAATCTTAGACTTATGTCTTCATCTCTTCAGTTACTAAAAAGGGCAAATTTTATCCCCTTAAGGGCAGAAAGACGAAGTCTTGCCCAGGAGAGAAGTGCATGTTCTGGTTGCAGTATGTCAGCCAGCACAGCCACAGGTTTGTTGCAAGCATCTCTGGGCAGAAACCGTCTCCCAAGTCAACCCCCTCAAGAGATAACTATTATTTTATTCCTGCCCTTCAATCCCTGGGCAGGCCCACTGGTTACATCCCTGTGGCCCCCCTAAAAGGTGAGCTATGGCTCAGTACATCAGCTCTTCCTGGTAGAGGTGCATTCAACTACAATCATCCAAACTGACTCTGGGGTCGTTGCTTTGTGTTTCTTGCTTTTCTAAGCTCACACATCAAGACCACTTTGCATCTCCCCTCCAGGCACGCTTGTGCCACCATTCCCTCAATGAAGCATTACAGAAAACTTGCCGTGCAGAAGGCAAAGGTCCACACAAAACCATATTTAATAAAACAAGCAGCTTGGTTAGACCAGATGGCCCACAGCATGGAGACCCGGCTGCAGGGTATCCGTTGTCTGTCTCGCTTTCGGGCTAGTAGACCCATGAGGTTTACTCCTGCCTCGTGAGTAACAGTACAGGACCCAACCCCTGCCCGCCGGTCAGCCCAGACACATCTCACGCTCACGGGTACCTGCCCTTTGATTCCCTGGAGCAGCCGACTGCGCTTTCTGCATTTGCCATCCTCCCACGTCTACAAGCAGATCGGCCGCGGGTCAGTTAGCAACTCCCTGCAATTTGCTTACTCGCTGGAGCCTGGTGCTTGACTGCTGTGTCTCAAACCCCACAGAGGCTGGAAAGTGCATGACAGAACACATTATAGAATAGAATGAATGGAATATACGTCATATATACATAGAATACCTTCATGAAAGTAATAGTGTACATTCACATAAACAAGCAAGATCAGTCTAAAAGGAAACAGGCAAGGTGTGGAAGGCAGCTTTCACAAAGAGTGGATGAGGAGCAATGAGGTTACAAATGAGTCTTTTTCTCATTAAAAAATCATTCCTCTAAATTGCTGAATTGCGACCTTTCCCCGAGGGACCACATCACTTAGAAAATTTCTTTTTCTCTTTATCTTTCAGTGAGGGAATCCCACGTTTCTTTTAAAATATGCATGGAAGGGATCGCATCTTTTGTTTCTGAGCACCTAGAGTAGTAAAACTGGCCTTACGAGCTGGATAATTTGAAGGGAAGGATTGATCGTGCTGCTTCCAGGGACTGAGATGCTGGTAAGGGGCTGGGATGGGGAATAGGCTTTTCCGCCTTTTGGGTTTAGTTCTGCCACAGCATCCTCTTGGCCTGGCCAGCTCCCTGTGTTCTTGTACATGTTAAATAGGGAAAACAATTTACTTTTTGACTGTGGGGGGCTGCTTGTTAAGATCAGAGGAGAACTTGCTCTTAGATCTGTGCCTTGGTGGTGAGAGAGAGCGATTATATTACTGCATAGCTGCAGCTCTGCTGTATGCTGTGCACCCTGTAGCTGCCTGTATCACCATTCTGGGAAAGCCGGGCAAAGTGGAATTCCCCAGTGAGATGCGTCACTTGAAGCAGAGATTGGATCTAAGAAAAAAACCCTCAAGCCTGGAGCTGGTTGGACACAAGGACCGAGGGTCCAAGCCCACATCTAAGCATGGGCGGCCAGAAGTTCCACATCTCTCCTCTGAATCATCCAGCATTGGCTAGAGGTTTGTACGAGCTGCTGGCCTGTTCTGGCCAACATTATGCTCCCAAGAATAATTAATCTAACTAGAGGAGGCATAGATAGTGCCTACAGTTTCTTGGGGTGAAGAGACAGCTTGTTACTGGAGACTCCAAAACCCTCCTTTCCTCAGGCTCTGCAGGTCTGGCACATGGAAAATCCAGAGGCACTGAAGTAGCCCACTCAAGCAGCCAAGTGTTAACAACCTCTCCAAAGTCTAATTTGCCTTTGATATAGCCTTAATTGTCTGCGTCACCCACCGGGCTAGGGGGAGGGCTATAAAAGGGGCTGCAGCCATTGTCTGAGGCAGAAGAGAGCCCAGAAACAGCTCCCTCTCCCAGTCTTCCTAGGCGAGCCCGGTCGTCGCAGCCTGTACATCATGCAGCTGGTGGCCAGCCTGGTGTCCGTGCTGCTGCTTGTGTGGAGCGTGCGAGCCACGGCGCTGCCCGGAGAAGAGAGACTCGCCCTGCAGAACAGTAGGGTGAGTATGAGGCACCCTGTGCGGGAGCTGGGTGGGACGGGGCAGGATGGAGCAGGGAAGAGGCAGAAAGGGCAGCTGGGCACTACCTGATGCAACCACTTCTACCTCTCTATGTTCCTACAGCTTCCAGTGCTGCTGAAGCAGGAGCTCTTACCACAGCTTACGCGATGGTTTATTTAGGAAAGGTACCAGGGCGCTCAGTGAGCTGCAAAAGCGAAGTCCAAGCTAAGCAAAAACTGGCAAAGAGGAGAACAGAGCAAACAGGAGAAGGAGAAAATAAGGTTGCCGTAAGAGTACAGTGCCAGAGAATAAAGCAGGGTACCAAGGAGAGAGAGAAGGGAAAAGATATGTAATTGGTGAAATGATCAAGGGAGATGATATTTTAAATAGGACCCTTGGGAAGGACAAATGTTTAAAAGATAGGCTCAGTAGGAAAGTAACAGAGGAATAATAAATGAAGTAATTATATCAGAATAAAATTGCTTTTTCCAGAGTCGTATTCACAAGGGGAGTTATACCGACATAGTTCTGCTAGAATAATTACACTCTGGACCAGCACAGCTTTTGCAGTGGCAGAACTTATTATAGCAATATAATTATCCTACCAAGCAGCAAAACTGCGATATTGTAATAGCTCCAGCACTATAATAACTTTGTTTTGCTGGACTGTTTCCCCAAGAGGCCAGAGGGGTAGGAAGCAATGCCATAACATAACCACAGGAAAGTCCCCCATGCCATTTGCCCCATCGTTTTCCTCACCTGCTTGCTCGTTGCCATCCGTTCGATCCCCTGAGCTGTGCTTAGTCCTGCAGCTCTCTCCCACTCCGGTTCATTGCTGCATCCATATTTTTGCTGTTATTTCAGACCCGGGCAGGAGCTACCCAGGGAAATGAAGGATCCCAGTGTTGCTCTCAAAGGCACTAACTTCTGTGTGCGTATCTGTATCATTCTTTCTGTCTCAGCATCGGCACCAGGTCATCCATCAGTGTCTTATTGCTTTAGGAATGGGCTCACATCCCATTAACAGCAAAACTGGCTGCGAGAAAGAAACGTTCACAGTGTGAGGTACTATAGCATTCTGCGAGAGACCAGGGCTTCTGCAGCTGGCTGAGATTAACCCTTCTGGGGATAACTGCAAACTTTCAGCTGTAGATTCTTAAAATAACAAACCCAATACTTTAAAAATGAACTCTTCCTGAGAAGCCTGAGCTGCTGGAAAAGAAGAAACACATTGTGGGGAAAAAATAACTGAGTAAGGCACTAGTAAAATGAAAATAATGCCGCCAAGATCTATCAGAATAGATACAGTGATTCTCCTTAACATTTTTTTTTCAGTTTGTAAAATTCTTTAGATACTGATGAATCAGTATTTGCAGTCACCACTGCTGTGCCATAATTCAGACAAATCTCCTGTGTGAACTATGCCAGGATTCTACATATAAACTATCATAAAATGTGTAAAAATGCAAAAGAAGGATGTGTGCACTCTGACGCACGGTTGGAAGTCAGGCAGTGAACTGAGCATCAAGCTCAAGGTGTGCCTGTCACCCAGCAGCACTAGGATCTCTAGCTGCTGCCAAGTGAGTCTTGGTCTCTTGCAACTCAGGAGCAGCTCTCAAGAAGAAAACAAAAAACAAAAAAGGAAGATAGCAAGGATTAGTGCAGGGGAAGAGCTGCTTGGTTACACCGATAGCCACAACTGCTCATGCATAAGCAATACCCTCTAACAGCAGGCTGAGATTTTCCTTCCCACCTCTGAGTCTGAAGCAGCTAGTTCATCTCCTGAGAGTTTTAGTTCAGCGATTTGATTTCTCTTTACCAAGGGTCTGACTCTTCAGCAGATGGCTCCAACGTCACAGGGCTCATCTGTAGCAGATATTTCAAAGCATAGGGCTTACAGCTCGGAAAGAAGCTCAGGAGGGAGGCAGGACCCAGGAGATGTGTTCAGCTGGGCTCCCCAGCCCGTCTCCCTGTGACTCAGACATTCCTGTGCCTGCAGCACGGGAATGGGAATCGCGATGGACGCAGGCTGCTTGTATCTTTACCTCCATGCAGACACAGCATCAGCTTTTCCATGCCTCAGTTTCCCCTGCCTGAACACAGAATAAGTAACTAGCACTAAATAAATGCTTCAAACGTATCCATAAACACTCTATCAAGGAAAGCCAGGATAATTGTTACTACCTGATTTTATCCATCTTTGGACTCATTCACCAAGCAGCCCTTAGTAAATAAACCTGTGAATACCAGTGTACAGAATGAATGAATCCAATGAATAGACAGGATGATCCTGTCAGTAAACATGGCATTTCTGAGAATTCGTACAAAATTTCACTTCCCCATCCATGTGGGAAATTGGATCTCTTCCAATAAGACTGACCAGCTAATCCAGGCCCGGTTTTCCCTGCCAATGAGTCTCAAAGACCAGGAATATTCGAGCAAGATGTAATGCCTAAATTTTGCTTGATATGAAGTTAAGAGAAATCTAACTCACAGCCCTCGTTATGGGTGGAAATCCCTCAAACCCCACATTGCACAGCCATTTCTGCATGCGCTTCAGCAAAGGGATGGAGCCGAGCAACTCCTCTTCCCTCCTGCCTTTCCCCAAATCCGGCTTCTTGGAATAACAGCTGCTTCTAGAGATTAAACATTTCGTTTCAGACACCTGGGGGGCCTCATCCCCGCTCATCCCCGCCCTCTCACAGGGCTGGCAGACTCGAGGTGCTGCGGTGACACAGGGGACCCGCTGCCTCTTCCCTGACCTCACGGAGAGACGCGGCATCTTGGCACTCGCTGCAACCTAATCGCCGCAGGCAGCTAGGGGCTTTGCAGCTCATTTACGCCGATTTGTTAGCAGCTCCTTCCCAGTTACGGCAACGCACATATGCTTTTCTCTGCCCAGTTGGCTGGGCAAGGCGCAAGGGACCGGAGCAGCAGGCAGGGCAGCAGCCAGCTCCTGAGCACTTAGCGCCGCTGCCCTGGGCCTTATTTATTCCTCGGTTTGGCGCGTTGGGGTTTAAGCAGCTGTTTGGCTGAGCAAAGCCTGCTCCTCCGTCTGACGGAGCAGGGTCTCACGTGCTGTCCTGCTGTATGTGTGTGTGTCCCTTCCCGCCGCTCTGTGCCCGCAGGAGCAGACCCGGCTGCGCAAGGACGCGCTGCTCAAGATGCTGGCGGGGCTGCTGGAGGGCGCTGAGGACGCGGGGCGCCCGGCGGCCTCCGAAGAGGAGGGCAAGGCAGAGGAGGAGCGCGCCGTGCTGGGGCGGCTAGCGCAGCTCTCGCAGCGGGACCGCAAGGCGCCCTGCAAGAACTTCTTCTGGAAAACCTTCACCTCCTGCTAGCGCCCGGCCTCGCCGCGCACGGGCCTCGCGCCCCGAGCTGTCGACCTCCCTCCCGTCCCCAGCTCCCCGTGCTCTCCTCCCCACCCCGCAATAAAGCATGGCGCCTCGGGGAGCCGTGTCCGCCTCTCTGTGCCCTGCGTGGGGCGGCGCCGTGGGGATGGGGCGGGAAGGGTTGGCGGGGGCCTTGGGGGCGTCGGCCCTCTCGGGCAGCAGCATGTGCGGCCGCCATTTTGCGAGGGCGCCTCGCAACACGGCGGCAGCGCGCGGAGCGGGGCGGCCCGCTCTGGCCTCGCCGCTGTCCCCCCTCGCCGAGGAGAAGCCTCAGCCTCGAGGAGAAGGTGAGAGCAGGAGCGCGGCGGGACCAGGTGGGTTGTGTGTGTGCAGCCTGCCCGGGCCCTTGGCTTCAGCGCAGTGCGCGGAGCCCTGCGCCTCAGTGCTCGGCGTGTGGAGAGGCCACGGAGCGGGGCCTCGAGGGCTGCTCACCCCCTGTCCGTGCTGGGCAAACAGGTCCTGCTGCCCCTTTCCAGGACAGGAGGAGGGTGCGAGGCCAGCCCTGCTCTGGCGCCAGCCGTGGCCACGGCAGGTTCCCAGGGTGCCGGGCCTGTGCCCAAAGCGCCATGTCTGCAACTGGGGTTGGCTGAAATAAATCCGCTCTGATCAGCAGTGCTGACTGTTCTGGTCCCGTTGCAGTTTCTCCTTGTCCTCTGCTTTCAACTGTTAATTTGTGATTATTTTTTCTCTTCAGTAAGGACATTTACCCTGTGAAATTCTAAATTCTATTGGTCAGTTTGATGTAGCGCTCAGCAGTGACACTTCTGCAGCAGAGCTGGGTGCCAGGGAACCATCACTGGTGGCAGAGACAGGGGCTCTGTGGTGGTATTGAGCCTGTCTCCAAGGCCCTCTTGACCACTGCTGAGAACTCAAAGTAGCTATTTCAAATAACATTTAATATATATTTTTTTAAGTAAATATGTATTTTTTTAGGGGGGGAACAGACAGACATGACAGTGACCATGAGGTCTCTCATCTCCATGGCATTTTGGATTAATTGACAGCCAACTTCTTTTCTTACAGTTGAAGTAACATTTCCTGCTCCCCTGCTCTGCCCGGGTAATGAGTGATCCAGCTACCCCGACACCCAGACGGGCTGGTTTGTCTCTGCCGCTTTGCTCCGTGTCAGGCTGCATTTTCACTGCCTCGTTTGCTGCGGAGGTTTCTGGCTGTGTTTCTGTGGCTTGCAGGAGGAGTTCGAGCCCTGTGGCTTGTTTTATTTTTCACTCCATAATGAAAAATAAGATCCTTGCTGGGGGAACTCAGTGACTCAGTGTATGGGTAATGGGATATGGAGCTTTCCAACTGTGCTGCCAACAGCACCCAGCTGGGACACAGGAGACCTGGTTTTATGGCTTGCTTTGCTGCTGGATTTCACATCTTGCTGTTACTTCCCTCTTAATATCTCAGTTTCCCTGTCTTTGAAAGAGGATGATGACTCTTCACTCTATGTTTTTAAAAAGGCTTCTGGATGATGAGTGCTGTTACAGCTTAATATTACTGCTCTTGTTATTAAGACCTGTTTAGCAGCATGAGAATGGGCAGGATAATTATTCATGAGACTTCTTATAAGAGTTGCCATGTTATCTAGCATTAAATATTGTCTCTGATAATGTTCAAGACAGTGTGTGACACAGATGAGAAACGCTGCAGCGTACAGACATAAGAGATTGTCTCTAACGGACTGCCTGTACAGCAAGCTGCATGTTGTATTATTTAATGGTTTTTGTAAGGGAAGAGTCAGGCTACTCTCAAGGTTGTTAGTTGCTTTGGAAGTTGAACTCTTCTTTCATCCCTGCAGATGGTTGCTGCTGTCGTAGGCTGAGGCACTCTGGCTGAGCACCAAGCAGGAAGTCTGTGCAGCCAGTGCACGTGCTGTGGATAGGGGCCAGGACAGTTGAGCCAGCGTCTTTCATCAGTGCTGAAATCAGCTCGCGTTGGATTTAGTTTTGCCATTTCCTCAGTAAGTTGATGTGTTGAGCCGTGCTGAATGCTGCCTAATAATGGTGTTTAATACTAGGGAGCTTGTGTGATAAATCATGTTCAGAGGCACGGGTATAGTGAGGGGTTATATGTACTGTCATATATGGGTATTTACTATTAGAATGTTTCCCAAAAGAATTAAGAATCTTTTAGTGGCATATGTGAAGGAGAAGGGAAAGATTTGTGGGGCACCCTGTTAGTTTGTTTTAATACAACAACCAGTACCTGTTGAAATCTTGTCACAGTTCAATATGTATGAGTGAGTGGGTAATACATATGAGCTATCTCCAGATCTCAAAAACAAAACAAAAAAAGCTGAGAAGTGCTTTATTTTCCCAGAAGGCAAACTTTCAAAATTAACTAGTACATGCAGTGCTGGTCTCTCCTAATACTGTGGTTGCTGCAGAGTTTTCACTGATTTTGTTGTTGCAGACTTCAAGCTAGTTCATGCTTATGCTTCAGGCCATGGCAAGTGAAGAAATTATCATGGGAACAAGCTCAGCTGTGTCTCAGCTCACGGGTAACTCTGTGTGTGCACAGCCTATCCCATGGTAAATGTGAAGTGTTTTAAGGTAACTTACTCCTTGATGAAGATAAATTGCTTTGCTGTGACATCAAAGGATGCATGTTATGCAGGCAGATATAATAGGGAAAACTAGGTAGATGTTAATTTGAAATTTAGTATTCTCCAGGGTGACTTGTTTATATGGCCTTTTAATAGTGAAGATAATGTTTTAATATATGCTACGCAGGTAAGCTAGTGGGGAGTCAGCACAGCGCTGTGTACATTTTCAGTCTGAGAGAGCAGAGGGGTAATTAGACCAGACTTAACAAAGGTATTGCCTGGCAAGTAGAGTTAAATCTAGTGGGGACAGACAGAACTGCTTAGGCTGATTGGCTTAAATCTGTCTCTCTCAGACAATGCATGGCCTATGAGTCTCCTCTAATATTGATTTTGCCCGTAGAAAATTAAGGTTAAGCCTAAGATTGCAGAGAGAATCGAGTACCAGGTTGACCAAGGTGTGTTTTGTTCTGTGCTGCTATGTTTGGCTCTGCTCAGAGACTTTGAGCAAGTGTATTTGAAAGGAAGTGAGTCCATTTACATATATATATATAGAACCCATATATATATAACCCATAACTCATCAACCCCAAGATATATCTATGTATATCTTGGGGTTGATGGGTTATGAATAGTCAGATATGGACTTGGTCAGGCTGGGAAAAGAGCAGCCAGGTTTGTACCAAAGGGAAATTGTTTCTCCCCTCCCTCAGTCTAGGGAATTCTGCTGTTGTGCTGGAGCAGCCCAGTGGCTCCGAGTGCACCTTGGTAGCATGTGTGTTTCCAACACCCTTCATCTGATGAGCTTGTTGCACAGACAGTAACAAATTGCAGCATCCCTGTGATTCAGAAGTGCAGCTATTCTTGTTCCTCTCTCTTGGCAGTACAGGCTAAGAGATTTGCCTCATGTCTTGGGCTTGGTAGTAGGAAATTGGAGACTGATCCAAGAGACCTATTCTACTTATGAAGCCACACAGGCTTCTGCATGTGCTTATGCAGACTTGTTGCCAGTCGATTTTGTTGAGTGGAAATGTAGTACAAGTCAAATAAGCCTTTTTTTTTTTCTTTTTTTTTCCTTTATTACTCACTAGATACAGCTTTTTTCAATGACCTTTTTCTCTCAGCACTGAAGCAGACTCTGAAGATTTACCTTCAGTTACTTCTCTGAGCTCCTGTATTAGCAAAATCCTCAGCAGCAGAAGACTGTGAATGATTTTGTGTCCTACGGGGACCGTTTGATGAAACTATCTATCATCTTGATTGTTCAGAATGCATAGTAACTTCATGTAAGATACATGTGCAACACAGGAAATTCTGAGTACAAGTGGCCCCTTGGAGTACTGCATAAGCATTCTCCCAAGTTACCCTTTTTCCCCTTGTTTTTGCTGAGCTGTCATAGCAGATTTGAGAGGGGAATGCTGGGGAGGAGAGGGAGCAGGCAGCGTCTTTGCTTTTGTAGAGCAGGTCAGAAGGATGGGCAGTGTTACATATTATGCTTTTTGATTGAAACTGTGTGCTGCAAATGCCTGAGAGGTGGGGAATTAGAACATGTTCTCTGCTGCTTCAGGAAGGTTTTAAGAGATGTAGCTGTCCTTCAGAGATTCATAAGGAGTAAAGGGTAGAGTAACCATTAAGGCGTAGTTATTTTATAGCCTGCTCTATATGTGAAGATAAAATGCAGGTAGGTAAAAATCACTTATCCAGAGATGCACAGCAACTGGGACTTGTCAGCATCGAGGAAAATTTCGGCCTGAAGTTTCTGACAGGACATTACTACAGAATAGCTGTTCTGGTTAAAGTTGCTTTTTATTTCCTTATAATTACTGAGCCTCTAAAACAGGAAATAGCTGAGAGTCAAAGGGCATATGAGAGAGATGGGAACTAATGCAGAACAGCACGTTGCTGTTAATCACCTTGCATGAGTAAGCCCTTTGCAGAAGCCTGGGAATAGAGGCAGAGACTCTAGAAGCCATCAGCCTGTAATCCAGACTGCTAAGGAGCAGTCATACCCTACGCAAAGGGAGATTAATTTCCCTGCCTGCACTGAGCCTTTGAGCCTTCTTGCAGCAGCCATGTCTGATCTATGGATTCCTATTTGCTGATTTCAGCAACCTTTGGAGCTGGCTGAGCTCTCATCCCTAGAATCATGCCTCATTTTGAAGCCTTAGGAGAGAGGTACCTAGCGAAGCAAACCAGGATTTCAGTCTCTTAAGAGAGGAGCTGATGCCTGCTTCCCAGCGCTTGCTGAAGTCTCAGAGGGAGAATTTAGGAGGTGAAGGAAATCTGAAAATTCAAATACATGTCCTCTTCCTCCCTGCAGAATGTCTTAGTCTTAAATGATAGGATAGGCTGGATAAGGGACATAATGTGGCTTGTGCAGAGAAATAAGTAGCTGTGCCAGAGGAAGGCCCTGTGCTTCAGGCATTCACCTGGGAAGGAGGAAGTCTCTGTTTCTAGGAACACCTTGAGGACCTGGGTGAATCTTCTTTTAAAACAATTAGAGCATAGTATAAAAAAAAGCTTTATATAGAAGGATCTTGTTGAATTTGGCTTGAGCTCAAGCCTACTTCCTATTGCAATATTGTTTCCCTATAAGGTTATTGTGCTGTTAAAAATGTTCTCTGTGTCAGCAGGCTGTGCTGGACTAGTGCACCTTAGCCTGCCCTTGACAAGAAGCAGCCCAGGATTTGTGGCTGTGGAGAGCTGCCCACTTCTGGGTGCAGGAGGCTTTTGGGCCCCGGATTATTGCTGTAGTCCATCAGTCTAGACGTAGCTGCTGGGTCACCATTATGTGAAAAGAGTGTTCACATATGGCAGGTTTAGTCATGACTCTTCGTGTATTTACTACTGTATATATTATTTTTTTATATGTTATAGATATATATTTGAACAAGAGCTGATTGTATAAATGAATTTGAACGCATTGGTCTTCATCAGCTGGTGAGCCTAGCATAGGCAGCAACTCAGTTATTACAAAAAGGAGGAGAGCATTTCTTTGATAACTTCTTAAACAGCTTTAATTCTTCCAGTCAGGACAGGATTCTGTACAGAGAGTTTGTCCCCTGCTGCAGAGTGAAACCAGGAAGAATTCCCACACAAGCTTTTGATGCTGCAAGAACTCAGCCTGTGTCCTTGTGCTGTGTCCTCTGTTCTAGTCAGAGGCAAGTTAGTCCCATGGGAAGAGCTGCCCTGCCAGAAGCTTAGGTGCAGGTGTATAGGCAGGGAGCTGCAGCTGCCTAAAAAGTCCTGGAGAGTCAGTTTAGGAGCCCAGAACTGTGGGGAGTAAACCAGCAGTTTTCTTGCTCAGAAATACTGGCATGCAAACAATGTTCATCTTCATCTGTGAACTGATGAATTTACCCACTGCTGAGAGCCAGCAGGCTGGAAAGTGCCTATGATTGCTCTTCCGAAAAGGATAACTGAACCCTGTTCTGTGCTAGGAGGCAGCTTCTCATGCTGTGGGACGGAGTAGGCCAGGGGCAGAATAACTGGGAAGAAATATCATTCATGGCCTTTCAGTCCATACCAGAACCAAAATGGAATGTCTCTGTACAGCAACACTGTCTAAATCCTGTGTGCCTTAGCGGCTGTGCAAGAGAGCATATAAACCCAGTAGAGTGGGGTAGGGGGATGCTTTCCTACCCTTTAACTGGGAAGTCTGAGGCAGACTGCATTTTGGCAGTTGTTACTGTGGCTTAATATAAAATCTAGCAGCTTTGTCAAAAGGGCTTTCGTAAGATGATCCACCTTTGCTATAGTTATTGAGCATCAAGCAAGAATGAGAAACTGCAGTATGAGCAGCATGGAGAACATCCTGCAGGAAGCAGGCAGGATGGTGGAGATGAGAATCCAGGAGGTCACTTTGAGCACAGGATATGGCTACATCCAAATTACAGTACCTGGGGAATCTTCATGCAGTTCCTGGGTGTCTCTACCTTTGTATGTGGTCACAGCCACAATAAATCCTCTTGGTGGAAGTAATGTAGCAAGAACAGCCCCTCTTGTCAGCCCCTGTAACTGTCCTCCGATCTGGGCAGATGGAGAGACAGGTTAATATGTTTCCTGTTTCCATAAGCCCTATTCTGACAGCTGGTCAGCTCCAGCTGCAGGCCTTTGTAGCCTGTGAATGGCAGGCTGTAAATCAGAGCTGGCACTTAAAAGAAGAACTGTAATGAAGGCTGAAAGATGCAAGAGAATTGTTTTCCTGAATCCCATCCCATTTCTGCACACGCACACACAGGCACTTGTCCTGTCCCTCAGAAATGTATAACTAAGCTTCACATTGCTGGGAAGATAGACTGCCTGGTAAATGAGATGTCATGGACAAACAGTGCCCTAGCACTAAATGGATTATTTTCAGATTATTTGAAAAGACTTAGCACAAGGGCAGAAACTATGGTTAACAAGGAGCACCTTGAGAAGCTGTAAACAGCCTCATGAACTCAGGATCTTCCCAGTGACAGCTTCTCTTCAAGCAGAACACAAGGGAACTAAAGTTAGCTTAGGGAGTGTGTGAAATGCTGTTTGGAAAACCCTGCTGGGCTGTAGACTTGCAGTGGCAACTTATGCACAGGACATTTGTCCCAAGACACAAACGGTTCTCATCTTGCAGCAGATGTTTGCCCAGTGCTTACCTTGACTCTGCACGTTTGGTGGTGAGGGTAAGCTGACCCCTGATCAGAAAAAAAACATGTAATTACATTAGTATAATTCAAAAGATAAGTCTTTTTGTCTCACAAACTCTGTTTAATTCTCCTGTGGCACTCTGCTCGTGCCCATTTGTTCTCCTTGGAATGCAGATATGAACAATAAAATAGTGTAAAGAATGAAGAGTCCTGCTTGGAGATAACCCTTGGTTGCCATGCCTATTGCATAGTCTCCTCAGTGAGGTGTTGTCAGATGTCACTGTGGAATCTCCTGCCATTTCTCTGTCTGCACAAGGCTTTCCTTATAGTAAGTCAGTTGTTAAATTCACCTTGACTGTTGATATTACAGTAGGTAGAACAGTCCCTCAGCTGAGGCTGGTTCAGTAGTATGTCAGGCCTCCTGTAAGCAGTTCTGCCAAAGAAATGATGCTTCTCCACTAAGAGCGTTTAGGTTCTAAGAACTCTTAAATAGAAGAGGAGGGATAGGAAGGCAAAGCGACAGCATGCAAATGACTATCAAGGTCATCAGCAGAAAAGCAGTGCTAGAGCAGAACATTGGTCTACAGACTTGCGGATTTAGTCAAGCTAAAAGTTTGCAACTTTGAATTCCTGAACTGACTGAAGAATGCAGTGTAGGGTGAAAAATTACAGTGATAGAAGAATAAAAACCTTCCAGTCTTTTGAGACTTTCTTAAATGAAAATATGTTTCAAAGTGGAAAAACCATTTTGTCCATCTGTGTCCCATTACTAGGCTGGGGCCATCATCCATTTTCATTACGCTGGACCTGAGCTTGTGGGTGGGGACAGAGGCCTGGGCAGCTGCCCTGGACACCAGGCTAAAAAGCACCATATGGAAAAGCCTAATGTATGTTAACAGGCATCAGAGACCAAATTGAAAGAGTAATGGTCCATCCACATGCGGTAGCCTCAGTGAGACAAACTCTCAGCACCAATCTGTCAGCTGCAATTTTGGGTCATTAGAGTGCTGCTAAGCAGAGGCTAACAGACAAGAGAGAGTAATCTGGCTTCAGCAAGAGTTATTCTTCCAGCCACGTTAGTGCTCTGGCTCAGTTTCTTCCAACCTAACATACATCAAGCAAAATACTTTCCTTTCTTCCCCTCAGAGATTCTTCCTACCAGGCCCCAGGGGATCCCAGCCAAATATTTAAATTACATGCAATAATCTTTTAATTTCCTGGCTGCTTGGTGGCTCTATCACTCTTGCCACTTCAGATAAATTCATACTATAACAAAATTTAAATAAAGTGTTTCCGTTTTGTCAGCTCCATAGAGGTGCACCTGAGGTATTTTTTTAAAATTTTCCCCCCACCCCACAAGTTTCCAGTGTGCTGGTATTAGCTGAGAGTGTTCAGAGCTCAGCTAAGGCAAAACCCTCAGTATCCTGGCATAGGGTCTAGATTAGATTCAATATCCTTGCACCAGGTTAACTGCAGTGAGCCAGATCTTTTTGTTTGCCTTTCCAATAGAGCTCAACATTGCTGGAGCAAAGGAAGCTCTTGCAACTGTCTGCCAGTGGCACTCGCTGGCAAATAGTATGACTGGGGCAATTTGTATTATATTTACCCAGACTTCATGCCTAATTCTATATTAGAGGATTGTAGCATCCACCAAGCATCCCTTCACTTGCCAGCCGACCCAGTGCTTGCATGTCAGCAGTTTGTAGTGTTTTTGTTGTTATTGATAAAATCTCTACCACTCAGAACCCCAACAAGTGGCAGGTCTGCTCTTAGGATCAACACCTGAAAACAAGGTTATGTGGTTAGTCAGGTAATGGCTTCGCCTGTCACAAAATGCAGGTCTTTCTGAGACAGACTGCTGTGATGTGTTTGCATACAGACATTCTGTGTTTGCATACAGATATGTCTTAATATAGGAAGTAAGGAATACTGTGCTGTAGTACATAAGTTCATTCCTCCTTCATTCCTCCTGGTTAAATCTTTTAAAAATGAATTTTGATGTTTTTATTTTCTATTTGCAGATTTCTTCTGCTCAAGCAGAAGATGTGTCCAAGACAGTCCAAGATGTGGACTTCAGCATGTATTAATAATTTCTAAGGAGGTCCTAGTCATCATGGAAGGTGTGTAACCCCAAAGCACTCTTTCCAGGTGAGATTCAGTTGTTCCAGAGGCTGTTCTGGATGCTGAAGAGTCCCAAATTACTTGTAAGGTTAAGCCACTTGCTTAATTGGGCTGCAATACGTTCAGGGAAGGCTTTGGATTAGATGTCTCTGTACACAGGAGGGAGATTTTGAGGGGCTCATCTTTTTTTTTTTTTTTTTTTTTATCCTTCAGTACAGCGATTTATCCTATTTTTGCTTCCCTTTGTCGCAGTCCCCAGTTTGCCTTCCCTGCTTTGAGACTTCATTGTAGGAGAGCCATACCAGATGTATTTTATTAACCTGTCCCTTTGCTCCTGCCATTGCTTGGAGGCAGGCTTGCCCACGGAAAATATGTTGGCCCTGCCTGTAATGTGCATAATATCTTTGCTGGGAGAGAAGGCAGCCATGTACTGCACAGCTTTGGCTCTAACTGAATCTGAATTCTGACAAAATTCTCTTCCCAGAGACCAACAGCTGCTCCAGTGAAGTCACAGACTTGAAACCAACCTAGCAGGCATGTTGTGGCTATCGAGGATGTGGGTGTGAAGGAGACAGTAGCTTTGTAAAGCTAGTTCCTTTTTTGAGAGCCAGGGAAATGGGATTGGGAAGGCCAGGGAGAGAGATTGGCGAGAGGGAGAGATTCTTCCCTCATAAAAGGGGAGCAAGGAGAAGGCAGAGTGATACGATCAGCATCTCTTACAATGCTCTCCAAGGGAAGGAGTGTACAGTGTAGCAGTTGGTCTTGAACTTCATATAACTCTGTGTATGATAGAGAAGCACACATCTGTACAGTAGCTGCAATGGGTTGACATACCTGAAAATACTGTGCTTTTGGATTCTGTAGCTGAACAGAGATGTTCTCGAGATGAACAGAGATGATGTAGGCATTTCCGTGTTATCATTTTGATGGCTGTGTGTGTGCACGTTCCCTCTCACGCATATCCATGCACACATTCATAACCAGAGGCATTTACTTTGCACTCTGAACCTTCTGGAGCTTCTGAAGGGCTCATGTTCTGCAGTGTTAGACAAATACCTATGCAGGTGACCATTAAGCTGCTTCTGGAGAGCTCTGTTTGTACCAGAGGAGCAAGTATCAGCCAGTATTTTCACCCCAGAGCTTTTGTCAATCTTTGTAGACATTTGATGAGCACCAAACCTTTGAATTGTGTTGGCTGTCCTTTGGAAGAGGAGTAACCCATTTGGTAATGGGTAAAGAAAACAAGTCCAGTGGTTTTCACTGCTACAGCAATGGGCCATAGCACCCTGTAGCTGCCCATCATAACAAAGAGGAGGTGAAGTGACCAGAAAGGGATGGAAAGCAGAAAGTGGGGAGGAAAGCGACGAGCTTAACTGCAGACAGAAGATAGTTTGCACCATTGCAGCAACTTTTTCCACCTCCTGTTTTTGCCCTATAAGATTTGTTTTCCCTGGTTTACCAGCAGCCAGGCTCTTCCTTCTGTCCCGCTCCATGCTCTGCTTGCTCCGTCTGTGTGCTTGTCTTCTGATGTCAGTCACGCTCTTTGATTTGTAATGCGGAACTACACTGCCTTTTCCTCTGCCACGTCCTCCGCAGTGCTCGGAGCCCCTCAGTGCAGAAGGATTGGATTTAGCCACGGAAGAGCAAGCATCAAAGCGATCTCTTAGGGCTCTGTGAGACAGCTGGCGTTTGAGAAATAAGGGGCAATGGGGAGTAATGTCTTTGGGGATCGTAACAAGCAGCCATTAGGTTTATTTGCGCTCCAAGTTTGTGACAAAAGGATAGACCCTATTAAGTGAAACCACTGCATTTCATCATTTTAGAAGCTGGGAAGGTCTGTGAACACTTCTCCTCCATTCATTTAATCAGCCTCTTCATCACTTTTCCTGTGTTTTGGATGTGGACACATGTTCACATGCTTACCTCACCCTCTTTCTTAAAGCATCTGGTCCTGACTGGGGTCGGTCTTAGCAGTGCTGAGTGGATTTGCTGTCGGAACACAGGAGCTGCCTTGCAAAGGCCCAGAGGTGGTTTTCCCTGCAGGCAAAAGGTGATGGAGTTGAGATTTTCTGAGGCACTGCATGGTTTTGAGAATAGAGCTGTCTGGTAATATTTTTTGATTAAAGGGACCGGGGACTGTATTAACTTTTGGGAGGCCTCAGGGTTTGTTCCAACTGAAACACTTTCTGTAGGAACATAGCAGAATTTGCATCAAGTAATGTTTTTCCGGTTTCAGCAGGAAACCTGACCTGCATATCCATGTCAGGACTGGACAAGGATCTCGCACAGCTTGGGATGCCCTACCTCCATGACTGATTTCCAGCTTTCTCTTTTGATTTGTTTTCTGTTGCTCTTTGGTTTTGCAGGGAAAATAAAGATCGGGTCTCTGGATGGTAGTAGGGCCAGCCTGGAAGGCATTGTTAGCTGAGTAGTTCTGCTCATGCTGTTTTATTCCTGGATCTGGCTCACTGCCTTTGCTTGCTGTTGCCACAGGGGACATTTGAAGCCTGTCCTTGACAGGCCTCAGTGTCAGGAGGAGTAAAAGCAGCTTTTGAGACTAGTGCAAGGGCTGAGGGAGGGAATGGACCCTTCTATATACCACATGGGGTCCCTTAGTATTTCTGTGTCATTCTGCAGTTCTCCATTGCATGGAGGGGTGTTTGTTTGTTTTAGGTTTTGTGTTGTTTTAAGGAAAAGTCCATTCTTTGAACCTTGGCTTTCACACATGTGGGTTCTTCTCTTGGAAATGTTGGCTTGCCTCTGAGCTACCTCAGTCCCTCAAGCATTGGAAGAGACAGGGAAGCCAGGGGACAGCTGGGCAGACTTCACGAGGCATCTGTCACTTCAAATCACCCAAGCTTCCTAAAGTGGGTCACTAACTCAGCTGGAGTCCACAGTGATACACACAAACCTTCAGGCTGGCTCCAGCATGTGCAGGCAAGGGGAAGTTGTTCGGAAGAGGAGCATCTGCGGGGCTCTGGTTAGCTCAGGATGCTGCGGTGCGTGTCTAGCTGGTGCCCTTTGCAGCCTTTTGCAACTAGAAGGGTTCTGGACAAAGAAACGGGGAGAATGTTTTTGGCCTTGCTTCATGTCAGGTGCTGAGGACTAATATTACAGCAGCCTTGACACTTCAGAGACCATGCAGGTTCCTCCGGTATGCAGCGACCTTTCAATTTCCCCAGCTCCCAGAATAACATTTCATTAAGTGACTTCCTAGTTCCAGTGCCAGGCAGCTGCCAGCTTTGGGGATCTTAACAGACTCTGGGGCTGCGGAAAACTTTTATGACCCCCTGTTACTTCAAGATTACAATTGCCTCTGTATGCCCATGCTACTAAACTCTGTAGGAAGCTGCTTCTAAAATGCTTCTGAAAGTATTTGTGTCTGTAGGAAGTAGCCAGCAGCTCAGTTGAGCCCAGAGTGAGTCTTTGCAAAGTTTTCTTTATCTTCCCTCTTTTCCAACCTAAGTAAAGTCCACATCTTGTGCATAGCAGTGGATGGGTCTGAGTTCCTCTGAGTTCCTGTCCATTAACCATGCTTGCAGCTATTACTGTTACATGAATAATTGTTACTGATACTGGTTATTTCTTCATTTTTATTAAGCGACATTTTTGTCAGCATTTTGCTAGATGGCTTGTTGTCTTAAGTTTTGTTCATATAGGAACTTCTGCTTTCCTGCCAGCACCATCTTCAGTGCCTGGGGTAATGGTTTTTGGCTGTTCAGAGGTGAATATATGAAAAAGTCTCCATTTAATTACAAGATATCTCAGTATAAATTGCCTGCATACTCAGCTGAAGAGGTTGTTCCTCGCTGCAAATTATCTTTCCTGCTGTGTGTCCATTTTCGCTGGGAAAAAGGTGGGACCTAGTTCTGCACTAGCATGTCTGACTTTTCACCCTCACTAGGTTTTTATGCTTTTTTTCCTTAAGTTCAGGAATAGGAGTTTTGTAAGAAACCTGAACTCTGACTTTAAAAGAAGTACTACTCTGTAAGCAGTGGAAATAATAAATCTTAAAGTCCTGTATATTTGGCTCTTCCCAGATGAATTCTCTGGGGTCTGGTAGGGTTTTTGTGGTTCGATAAATGTGGTGGTATGGAATCCTTGTGTGGGTTCCCATATATCTAAAAGGAATATGAGTTGATTGAGTTTTCTCTTCAGAGATCCTCATGTAATAGAAACTAATTTTTCTATCTGTCTGCCTATTTCCAGTATAATTGTTAGAACTTGAAACTGCTGCTCTCTGCCAAATTTGGTAGAAATTGACCATTTGGCTTTCAAGTTATTAGGTGAGAGCAGACAGGAAGATGTGAGCACAGAGCACGTTTGTCTCATTTCTTTAGCAAGCCAGGCTCAGCAGTGTAGTTATGAAGTATACCTATTACCTTGCTGGTGTTCCAGGGTGGATGAGGTAAAAAGCCATCCATGCAGGCAAACAGGGCATGGAATAGCTTTCAATCACAAGCTTGCAATGGATTAAAACAAACAACTAAGAACTGGAAAACTTCGACATCTTTTAAACTTGTGTGTGTGCCTTGAGTGCCTGAGCATTTTCACCCCATCAGGTAGAACCTGCTAGGCTTGCTTATAATGTAACTTCTATAATGTGCCCCCTTATTTTGTTTGCAGCAGCTTCCTGCTCAGATGATGAAAGCAGCTGGACTTCCAGTAACATGCACTTTGCATTTAACAGTATTTGTAGATCAGTTGGGTACAGGGAATAATGTTGCTTGACTTTTACCACTCCCCCATTCGTACGCTGGAGTCGCTCTGTATCTGCTTTTCCTGCCTACCTTCCTCCTGTGGAGATAGGAGGCCTGTTGCTTTGCCCTCCAAGAGCCTGCAGCATTCCCAATCCATCCATTCCACCTCAGTCTGCCTCGCACTGTCATTGACTGAGGCCTGATGTGCTGAACACAAGTCTGTTTTTCACTGACTGTTATTCCCAGAACTCAGCAGGCTGAAAGGAGGTGAAAAGCAGATAAACACCAGAGTTCAACAACCGGCCAAACACAGCAGAGCACACACGTTATGTCCACCCCAAAATCAGATAGATCAGAAGAGGTTCCTGCCCTAGGACCCAAAAGCAGACTCAGGCAGGACAGCACCAGTATGAGGTGAGTGCAGTTACAGGGATCTTTGCAGGTTTTCTGGCAACTGGCTTTGCACAGGCCTCAGGAGGCAAGTGCGATTCTTATCTTTTCTAGCTTTTACTGCAGTGCGACTCTTTTTATACCTCCTGATCCGAGCTCACACTCACCCTTTCTCTGTTACTCTCTTGCTCTGAGGCAGGCTGCTCCTCTTGCTAGCTACCCTTTGCAATGGAGTGGGCAGCAGCATCGTGCTGCAGAAAATGTATGGGAGGATCACGTCCCCTGACTTTCCAAATGTCTACCCAAACCACAAGGAGAGAATCTGGAATATTACTGTCCCCAAGGGATATTCTGTCCGCATCTACTTCACTCACTTCAACTTGGAGCTGTCCTACTTGTGTGAATATGATTATGTGAAGGTATGTGCATAGATGTGTGTGTATGTGACAGGTTAAGTTCTTTAAAACTGTGTACATGTGATCCTGAGCATGTGCAGGATCAACATAACAGCTGTAAGCTGTAGGTTTCAGTCCGCTAGTAAAGTTCAGGCTTAGTTGATTTATAAAGGATATGTTTGCTGAGGCCCACAGCACCAAGAGATAGAACTGATTGTCAAGTTGAAACATGTGAAACAAGTTTTTTGATGTCAAGAAAATTTTGGTCTTCCTGTCTCATAAAGGAAAAAGATTGAAATTTTGCCCCCAATAATATTTGGGAATACTTAACAGCCTTACTCCAAGAGCTTCATTTTGATAGTTACAGTGTGTGATTTAGGCTAGCATTTAGTGATGTACACAGAGCATAATGAGAGACTATAAATGTGTAAGTCGTAGTCTAAACAAGATACTAAGCTTGTCAAAAGGTACCCTTACTATGCTTGCTATCATGCTTTTGTTATCTCATGTGGGGAATTATGACCAGAAAAAGAGATACTGGCTTTTGGAAATGTTTGAATGATTAACAGTGCCCCTGAAAGGTTTGTACTCCACGTACTAGCATGTGCTCTGGCCTACACAATCTGATAATTTTAAGCCACATAACCTCTACTCATTTTATTGTTTAGACACTGCATCAACAGCACTTTTGAACTTGGTAAAGCCAGGTCAGGCAGCTTTGCTCCCCTTTGAGATGATTTGACTTCTGTGGTTTAACAGGGGCAAGATGCTCTTGTTTCCTCTAATCCACATTGTTCTTCATCTCACTTTCTTTGGGCAGATCAGAATACTTGTTTTGATAGAGTTGTTATACTCACAGTTTTATCGCTACCATGGACTACATGAATTCTATGTATCAGAACATTTATCTTGTACTAAAATAATGTAAATGAAGGTCAGAGATTGGATTAAGTGAATCATAGAGCACGTGAGTCATTAGTTTAAAAAGCTCTTTATTATACATTTGAAGCTGTTAGTGTGTGAAACCTTTTTACCTCAGTTGTATTTGGCCTTATCCTCAGTCAAGTCTCCTACACACAAAGATCTGACTGTCTTTGAGAGGACGAGTTTAACAAGAGCAAAGTGTACAGAAAACAAAGCATGGTGCTGGTAGCCCAGACTGTCTCACCGTTCTGTGGGGCCTCTGAAAGGGAGAAGGGAGACAAAATTATGGACTTAAGTCACAGAGGACAGGGAAATCCCCTTCTGTGTGTCACTGGGTCTGGATTGGCCTCCAAAAGCCACTTTGAGAGCATCCAAGTGTGGAAGTATCCTGAGCTTCCTTTCAGACATCCACAAACATGTGCTTTCCAGAGGGCATGGGAAAAAGGCTTATTCTGCTGTGCTGGCATCGTGGGACAGAGGTGCAGGAAGAGAAGCTAGTCGGGACTTACTGCCCTGGTGTCGCTTTGCAATTCAGACATCTTTGGGCTAGCGTGCCGGTGCATCCTGCTTGCCTTGAGCAGGGTGGACGAGCATGGTCAGACCTCCTTTGCCGTTTGCCCACGAGGGATCTTGTGGAGCACCGGCCACAAACTGAACAAATTGAGCGAGAGTTTCTTCCCCTTGTGTGGCAGCCATGGCAAGAGGCTAGGGAGAGCAAAGCTGCAGCTGAGCTGATTGCCCTGTCTGTGTTTTTTGCAGCTGAGCTCTGGTGGGAAGACCTTGGTTACACTGTGTGGAAATGAGAGTACAGACACTGAGGAGGCACCAGGCAACAAGACCTATATCTCTGTTGACAACAACCTCATGGTGACGTTTCGGTCTGATTACTCCAATGAGAAACCGTTCACAGGCTTTGAGGCCTTTTATGCTGCTGAAGGTAAGAGACCTGCCCCGCTTTATAGATGGAAGAGCCCAGCTGTGGTGGGGTTGTTGCTGCTTTGGGCCAAGTCTGGCTCCTGGTGTTGGGTGAGAGAAGGCAGCTTGCTCATATGGAGAAGAAAAAAAAGGATCAGCTACCAAAGATAAACAATCCAAACTCACAGTAAACAAGAGCGTCTCAGGCCAGACACAGTGTTGTTAAAGGATGTCAGTTGCCTAACATTGCTGTGTTTCACTTGCTAGATGTCGACGAGTGCAAGCAGCTGTTTGACGGCGAGCCCCTCTGCAGTCATCACTGTCACAACTACCTGGGGGGCTACTATTGCAGCTGTCGCATTGGCTACACACTGCATGCAAACAAAAGGACATGCATAGGTGAGCCTCTGCTGCACCAAGAGGTGTTTTCTTACCTGCAACACCCACTTTTAGATCCAGTCCAGACAGGAGGGTCAAGATCAAGGCTGCTTTTTTCGATGTTGTTGCTTTTAACAGCCCTTGTGGACCTTCTATGGTTAGAAGGAGGTGCAGAGGGTTAGTCATGACTGTGAGCAGAATTATCTCATTTGCACAGTGGTTTTGAGCTGATTGCTGTTCTTCAGGATGCTGTATGGCACAATAAAATGGTGCATTGGTGTGTGGCAGGTTCAGAAGAGAAGTCAGAGACTGGCAGGGTGTGAAAGAAATTGGTTTTGGTCACTCCTCATGCAGCATCCACCTGTGGGTAGGCTTTAGAGAAGTTGAATGGAAAAGAAGAAACTTGTTTTCCAGTGACCAGTCCAGCTGCTCCAAGCTTCAGGGCTGCCAGTGCTAGCAGGGCTGGCTGCACAACATATTCTCTGCCTACCAAATACTGAGTATTCTGGACCTGAGTTAGTAGATGAGTTGGAAAGACTAACAATCAAGTTGCCAAGTCAAATGGAGAAAGAGTTTGCTTGTTTTTCCCAGGGGAACACAGATAGGGAAGCAATACAATCCCCATATCGCTGACACGAGATAGAGTCATCCACTCACTAAGTGGGAGGCGAGGCCAGGCACAGCTCTGTTGTTCAGGAGGGCATGCAGCGTGAAGTGTACCTGGATGATTCCTGTCTGGCTCCGCTGTTCTGTGCCCACCTGGGGAAAACAAGCTTAGCTGTTGGCAGGTAGCAGGTGTCTGTCTGAATCAGTGCAGTGATCAACACCTCAGGATTTACTTTGTCTGCAGCAAAACATGTGCAGACCCATGGTGTTGGATTCATCCTTAGTGAGTACAGCGCTGCCCACCTGGAGTTGAATCCTGTCTCGAAAGAGCCAGTGCTCTTAACTGCTCACTAAATATTGTCAAAGGTAGCAGCACCTTCTTTGAGCTCCCCAGTGCCAAAAGGCACAGCTGGATGTTGTTTCCACTGCTGAAGGCCACCTTGGCATTCACTGTTTTAAACACTCTCCAGGCTTGGCTGGCTGGATCTGAGTCAGGATTGAAATTCTGTTTGCATCTCCAGTGTTAGAACAGGCCCATTTGTTGTTCAGCCTCCCCTTCCCAGTGCTGGCTTTTAGCAGAAGCAGTAGGCAGGTTTGTTTAGGCTATAAAGATCTGCATGCAGAGGTGCAAAGGAGCGGCTGTGAACTGGCCGCCCTGTTTGCAGGGTCCGATCGCATGAGCTCGTGTACCTGCTGTGGTGCCCATGGGGCGGTGCAGGGAGCTCCTCGGCAGGTCGGAGCTGCTGGGCAAGGCAGGCACCCAGGGGAGTGCTGTGGCACAGCTGCTGCTCTGGAACTTGCTCCTTTCAGAGGCTTTCCTATGCAAGCAGTGGAGCTGGGCTGAGCAAAGTGAAGTTCTCTGTAAATCACCCTCACGAGATGAGGTCAGATTTTTGCATTTTGGCTCCTGTGTGAGTAGGCTGATGTTGACGGGCCTCTCTTTTTTTTCTCCTTTATTTTCCAGCATGAGATAATTACACTTCTCACTTTGGCAGAGGTGGAAATACAGGCTGGGAAGAGCTGGTTTGTCCTCCATCCTGTCCTGCCGGTAGCTGTCGCAGTCCATGAGAGGCCAGTCTGCATTTGCTCCGTGCCCTGTATGTCTTCGGATTTGTTACCTTTCAGAGACCTGCCTCAAGGACACAATAAAGAGGCTGTGCCTTGTTGAAAGCTCATGGCATCCTCTGGGGTGTTCATTTTCTTGCATTTCCCCTGGATCACTAGGAAAAGAAAAATGTAGATAAGGCAGAGGGTAAGAAAAGAGAAGCCAATGTGAAGGGTCCCAGAGCATCACAGCTACCTAAAGCTTCTTGCACTTAGGTCCAGCTCTTCTTCTTGACTATTCAGGAATGCTCTAATTAGAGCATGTGTTTGCTCCCTCTGTATTCCTTTTAGATAAGTTCTTGTCTGCTCCCAAATTTGTATATTGAACCTTTTCTCTTCCAGGAAAAGTTTAATTTTTTTTTTCTGAATTCTACTTTTGTGGCTCTGGCCATATATCCCCCTTTGGGTACCTTGTCTTGTTGCTAAAATTCATTCTGGAGAGTCTCAGAGTTGAGTAAAGTCCTGGAATTATCAGGAAAAAAAAAAAAAACAGCGTAGGAGAGGCCTGGTGTCTGGACGTTGTAGGAGGAAAAGCAACAGTGTCCTCCCCAGAACAGACACAGCGCAGGAATGCTCTTCAGTGCAGCTGCCTGTGGCACTGATTGATCCTGTCTCAATCCCTCAGGGCCCTTCCCTGCTCTGTATCCGTATCCATGTGCTGTCCCACTGAAATGTGCCCTTTTGGAGGCTGGGAGCAGCCCCAGTGGGCTGGGAGGGCACCAACCTCGGTACCTGTCAGTGACTAGAGCCCCCAGCCCCAGTGGAGATAATGTGATGATAATTGCAAGTAGGAGGTTAACAAGGCAGAGCTGAGCAGCTGCAGGTGAGCTACTATAAGCCAGGCTTTGTTTAAAAAGCTCAAGGGATTAAGGATCATTAGTCAGTGAGCATCCCTTTATTTCTGCTATTTAATAGAAGTTGCTTTAATTATCATTTATGAAGCTTCATTTTTCCAACCCCATCTCTGCTCTTCAGCACCTGGATTGTAAATGGGGGCAACGCTTCTCCGAGTGAACGTGGGAGGCAAGATGGATCTTGTTGGTGAGACATTTAACTCGCTTCAGGTCACTGTGTTTGCAAGCTTCTGTGTCACCTTGGGCAAGTCACTTGATACTTCTCCTCTGAGCATCTCTGTGAGCCAGAAGGTAACATCAGTGCTTTGACTTACTGGGAAAGATGTTTAGAAAGACCTGCAGAAGGCAGAGGCTGCAGAGAACTGATCTGAGGATGGAGTTGCTGTATGGGTGATTGCTGAGACTTACTCCTCCTATACTGCATCTTGTTTGGAAGCTGCTTCCTGGTCACAGTAGATTTATGATCAGAGCATGACTGAGTGATGTGATTTGTGACCTGCCTTTCATTAGGGACCTAATGGGCCAGTAGCAGTGGGCTTGCAGGCTTTGAGGGGGTCATTTTTCAGAGTTCAAGTCTCTGGCAAATGGCTTACTATGATTATAATAAAAATGTGGCCTAAGTGTAATTGTGCACTCTTTGGGCAGCATTAAAGCTTAGACTGAGAAATTTGGGGACAGTATAAAAGCTGTGAGATGGTGAGAATTATTTAATCCTTTTTGTACTGGCTAATTTATGACTTTCTTGCTTGCACACCTGGGGAAAAAAATGCTCTGACAAAGGGAGCTCTCTATGGCCACATGCAGGAGATATTCAGGGGAAAAGGGCCAAATATAAGCCATTTCATCTTCAAGCTGCAAAATCCCCCAGTCTAGCACAGAGTATCTTCTATTGGGTCGGTCGGTTTTTGCTCCTGTGGCTACAAGTCAAGAGAGTTTATTGGTGATGACTCATATTTTCCCAAACTGTGTTGTAAAAAATCTCCCATCAAAATTACAAAACTGAGCTTAAAGGGGCCAGGTATAGTGAAGCGTGAGAAGCTTAGTCTCTGTCTTTCCCTTTCTTCAGTCCTTCAAAACAAGGTGAAGGCCCCTTCTCTGAACTGGAATATTAGCAATGCACTGTTCCAACCGTGTGTACTATGAGAATGTACAGGACTGCCTGCATGGTGGTACTTACTGGTGCATAAGCACCAAGTGGGTGATCAGTGCCCTACAGAACTGCTCCCTGACAGCTGGTCTGTGCTTTAAGAAGGCAGCTCGGAGCAGTCCTGCCCTGTGGGCACTGCCAGGATCGGGCTGAGGATCCCCCAAGTCTGGTGTCCTGCCTTTGACACGGGCCAGCATCATACGTTTCAGTGGAAGATGTAATTCAGTAAGTGATTTTTTTTTTTTTAAAGTGTTCTGCCTCATAGAAGCGTAGATACTGTGCAATATAGCTTGTGTTGTCTATATCTTCAATAGCTTATGGTAAATTTATGGCACTAAGCTATAAGATACATAAACGTGTATGTATACATATTAAGCATATTTTTTTATTTTTATTTCATGTAGCAGCAAGTTGCGCAGATTAATTTTATGCTGTTTCTTAATCCTTTGTATCAGATTTGTATTCTTTGGCCTTAGATCTCATTAGGAGTCCCTTTTCCCTTTGGTATTAGAGAAAGTAAACATCCTTTGGAAACTGTAGTGGTAGGTATGTGGTGGTTTTCTGTCTCTGCATATTTAAGTATATTTTTGTGTGTGTGTGCATATGCATTCCCACACAGTGACCTTTTCACCATTTCTCTATTAGGTGGGTTTTATGCTAAATTTTCATTTAATGAAATTCCTTTAAACTTACTGCTTAAAATGAAGCTAAGGTGGCAATTGTAGTAGGGTATAATGAATAGATGCCAAGGTGATGTTGCCTTCTACTTTTGAGGTGATTATAACAGCACTGCAGCTTGTCTGCCCAAGTATCCCTTAAGTACAGAGTAGCTCCACGCCCTGGGAAAAACTGCTCAGCAGGGAGTAAGGAAGGATTCTGATGCAGAGCTAACAGAAAAATGGAGATTTTTAACTTTCTAATGATTGCAGCAGGGAACTACGGGTGTAAATGCAGTGCTCATTAAATTGAGGCTTATATGGGTGAGACTTCACGCCGAGTCTTTATCCACACCCAAGGATTTTATATTTTCGTTCCTATCTTTTCCTATAATTGCCTCAGACTACCCTATAGGGCTGTGCAGGAGGGGCATATATTAGCTATGTGAGGAAATCTCAGTCTTTAAAGGAGAAATGTTTTTTTCTTTTTCTTCCAGTACCTGTTTGGGAGCCCCAGGCTGCTAAAGCTGCTATCAAGCAGGTTTAGGCAGGGTTCTTAGCCTGGCCTTGCAGTAGAAGGAAGGAACCATTCGAGTGGGGTCGCAGAGCCCAGGAGGAGGCAGCAAGCTCGGTGCATCAGCGTGGTGCTGTAAGCAGCACCTGCAGCAGCTCAGGAGAGCGCACTGAAAAACAGGCTTTATTCTCCCATTGCCATCAAAAGCCACCGTACTTTGAGGCACGGTTTGGAATTAAAGAACATGCATTTAGCTGGGAAGGATGAGGTAAAAGCAATTAAGGAAAAAAACCCACTCACTGGTAATCTTCTACAAGTATAGCACAAAAGGAAAAGATTTAATTTCCATCGTAGCTCAACTGATTTTTGCTGGTGCAAAGCAGTGTGCTATTAAGCTAGATTAGGCAGCCAGAACCTCCAGGTGAATTAGTGACGCTTTCTCTGCTGCTTTGGGCATTTCAAACAGCAGTTAAAAATGGGGAGACTGTTCAGCTTCACGGGA
>JAWLRI010000038.1:1212893-1220393 GCA_034781795.1 Crypturellus tataupa | reverse complement strand
TTTGAGGATTAAATTGGGGGGTTCAAACAGACATTCTATTCACTACAAGCCTAGGCACAATAAATCTTTATTCATGAAGGTTATAGAAATGATGTTGTCCATTTTAACACTGATACTGCCTTAATTAAGCTGCAGCATTTAGTAGGAATATTGCCTACCTCTTTGTTGATGAGGTAAAGAAGAAAGATTGCAAATGAGAACAGGTAATCTATGAGGTGGATCAAATTTACTACTGTTTCTGCTTGATAACTACTCTACTCAGTATCAAGTTTACAGATGCATATGCAAATAAACCACATAGTGGAAAACCTCTCCTGCTTCCAGAGAACAGGCCCTGTGCAGAGGTGGAAGGAGGGACCAAACACGCTTGTCACAGGCACCAGGGGGGACTCTTTTTCTTATGATGACTTACTAAAACTGCAGCATTACCAATCTAGCTTTTGAATATATATCAATGAAAATTTAGAGATTTCCTCTTGAAATAGATGAGCATAAGGGTACTCTAATCACTCCATAGTATATATTTAATACTTGAAAAATCCCACAGCATCAACTACACCTGACTAGGAGGCCATGGACATGATTCACTTCAGAGAACCTTGGGGGCTCTGTGCTTAACTGCTATGTTAAGTGTAGGCACAGCTGTAGAGCTGAAGGATTTCTTGTTGTCAACAGCAAAAAACAGCAGTAGAATTTTATATAGAACAAGCTTTCACCTTAAAATGTATAAACAGGGGATAAAAATACAAGCTTTGTCAGTATATCACCTGACAACAGATCATCAGGACTAATAAAAACAACCTTGTAAGTGCCTATAGAAAGTGTTTTTACTAAGCATGCCCAAAGTAAGTGTATCCCCCTTACTTTGTAAGGTTCTCATTTTCATATCTCACTTCTAGATTTACCTTAATAGCAGAAATTCAAGTACAGAATATGAATTTTTTTCTTTTTTTAAAAAAAAAAGAGACTCAACACTTGCAGATGCTGTCAACAGTATTTTATTTGCTTATAAACACTAGAATATGCAAAGCAGTTCTTTTCAAATTTTAGTAATATTTAACTATTTTCAAGACTTTGGGGAACTGTGCTTGAGAGTCAGGGAACACTAAAATTATAAGCACAAGACTACTCACTGCTGCCAGTGAACCTGTTAAGACCTAAACCTGGACTTAAATAATTTAAATGAAAATAAAGCCATGCTAATCATAAAAACTTACCATAAAGTTCCTTGCAGGGATGTCACAGTTAGTCTTTGGAGGTCCCAGAATACCATTTTTAAGTGTTACTCAGCAGAAGTAGCTGGTAATAGGGCAAGTGCTAAAATGCAAAATTCACAGATGGTACAGAGTTTGGAAATTAATCTGATTTAGGTGCAGAAAAAAAAAATCCAAGCAACTTTTTTTGCAGTGGGATATGAACAAATGTCTGTTTTTTTTTTTTTTTTTTGTCTGAGTGTTTACAGCCTCTTTATACATTTATGATGTGCACTGAGACCCAAATGATTTTTAAGTAGTACAATTCAAGGGGAAAAATACTCATAATGCAGTTTTAGCCACTCTTAAGGCTTATGAATAGAAGACCATCTAAATATGCAGTCATTGAAATCTGACTTGAAAGTTTAATAGCAATGTTTAAATATACTCTGTAGATCCCCATGCTCAGACTTCACATGGCTACAAGCCTAGTAATATGGTTTATAAAAATACTCATCAAGGCTTCCAGGGGTTTCAAGTCCATGTAGGTTAAATGATTCCTCAAGACCATCCTGCTCTGAGAAGAAACAGCTTCTTGTTTGCAACTTGTAAAGCAGCTTATTACAACTGCAGACAAGACTTCCATACATTAGCTAATATTCTATTTAGCTGAAAAAAATCCTTCCTGCAGCTGGTTTTAAACATGGGTTGATCATGGGCTACAAATGCAGCAGAACCAAGCTTCCCTTGGATGGGCTGGTCTAAAAATACAGTCACAGGTCATTTAAACATACATCCCCAAAGGAGATGATCTGGTAAGAAATATACCTAACCAGAAGTGGTTGCTTTTCCCTCTTGTTAATAAGTCCCACCCCATCTCCACAAAGAAAAATAAAAAACAAGAGAAGCCCCCCCACAACACACTTTCCTTGGTAAAAATGTAATCTGTAGGGAACTGCTTACCATTCTAGGTGCAGACACCCAAACTTGTGGGAACTGGATTTTAGGTATGTACATATCACTGAACAGTGCAAAAGTACAGTGGATTAAAGGTGGGTGTCAGGTACATGATGAATGGTGGCTCCGTTTGACTTGTCAACTTTTAAAGCATGTTTATCTGAAACAAACCGAATTACTGCAAAAAAACTTTACAGAAGTTCATCTCAAAAAGGGTAAGATTAATTAACTGCTATGAATTCTTTGCATTCAGGGCTGCAAAACAAAGACACATATTACTTAAATCAGTTTTATTTAGGAATTTCCTACAATGACAAATCTTATAAAAAGCATCCAAACACAGAACTGCAGCAAACAGCATTCTTATGGATATCTTACAGACAGTGGAACTTACACCCTTAGGAGGCACAGTGAGCTCGCTAGTGATCTCTGCTACAAGAGCTATTGCAAAGCACACCACAAGCTCAATGTTCTCATCACAAACCCCATCATCTTCAGTTCACATTACCACACTTACATATCGTTAACAGGAAAAAAAAAAAAAAAAAAAAAAAACACCACACACCATACAGCATTCACAGCAGTTGACATAAGGGAAAAAAAATACAAATATTCATTTCACATAACACATTCAACTAATTGATTAACTAGGTATAAAACCCACTTAAAAGTCTTCCACATATGGATGTCCTTTGGATGCGATAAACACTCGTACTTTATTTGCTATCATAGCTCTCTGCACACTCTCTCACCAAAGCCACAGGATTGAGAGACATCTCGCCAAGTAAAATAAAATCCCAAAATGCACCACCAGGTCTCTGCACGCGCTCTCTCCTTTATCTCGCTCATACCAGCCCTCTCATGCCTCGGCACCACCAGCAATCCCACACAAGGTTTCAAAAGTTCAGACAGCCTTCTGGTTCCATCTCACAGCCTTGCGTTCACAGCGTTGATACGACTCCATGAAATAAAGAGTAGCGGATAAAAATGGAACACCCACCGTCTAAGACGCAGCATGTGATGAAGTATTCTTGGATGAGAAAGCATGTAGACAGAAGTATTCCTAAGGCAGAGTATTTACAGCACTGCTTTCAATGAAGTGCTTCTTCCATACACATTTGAAATGAGATGAACTGCGGAGATTAAATGAAGCCTTCATATCATACTTTAGTATGAGGGGAGACAGTGTTAAAAAGAAAAATAAACAGAAAAACGACACGGTGTTCTCCAACAGGGGCGTTTGGAGAGTCTTATGGTGGGATCAAATTAAAAACAAGAGGGAGAGAATGCTGTTTCTGACCAATGGTTTCCATTTTGAACATGCAAAGAATTCAGGTAGCCAGGAACCAAGGGATAAAATTTTACAGGAGAAACTTTTCCTATCAATTGTAGTGTTGGTTTACCCATCAGGCAAACAGTAGTCCACTTCCAAACATTCAATATTCCAACAAATTATGTAACAAAACTTATAAAATTCCTTTAACCTTTCTTTTTACAAAAGAAAATGTCAAAAATACTGTTGAATATACTGCACATTGAACAAATTGATTTGGAAAACTTTAGTATATATGTAATTTACAGTATACTTACCAGGAGTTAGAAAATTTTGATTTCCCACCACAGAGTCAGAGCCCACCGTGTCTACATTCCCCAGCCCGACGACTTGGAATCCATACTCGAACCAAAGCCTCCGTTAAACCCGCTGCTAGAACCTGCATTCGATGCCGAACCCCAGCCTATCGCTGCCCCAGAGCCAGAGCCGCCGTACGAGTTATTTCCTGAGCTAAAGCCCTGGTTCTGCTCCCGCTGCATGTTGCCTTGAGGCTGGTTGTTTCCCGAGGGCCCGGACTGGTTCTGCTGGCTGGCCAGCATGCCCATCATGCCCCAGCTGCTCTGCAGCGCCGCCTGCGCAGCTGCCATCATGGCCGGATTGATGCTGAACGCCCCAAAATTCATTCCACCCCCCATGTTGCTGCCTTGGTTGTTACCCAGGCCTCCCCCACCTCCTCTGTTGTTGCCAAACCCCCCCTGGTTCCCAAAGCCTCCCGGATTACCACCAAATCTGCCACCTCTTTCTAACTGTCTATTGCTATTGTGCTTAGGTTCAGCATTGGATATATGTACGCTGATTCCTTTAATGATCAAGTCCTCTCCACAAAGAGATTGGGCAACCTATAAGAAATAAGGGATTCATTAAATAGAGATTAGACTTTTTTTCCCTCCTAATACTAGTAGTGTTAAGACAATAATAATATTAAAAGCGCGCACACACACACAATTCTGAGCAGATAGTTAACCTGCAAAGGAAGCACATGCACACTTATTCCAAGTGATTTATCTTCTCATTCAGTACTGCATTAAACTGCACTATAAAAACCTGTATGTACAACAGCATCTGAAGACTGCAACTTTAGATGATTCAAATAAATGAAACCAACCTACTACCACTGGAATTCTCCACACAGTGGACAAGTGTTCCCTGTTTAATTCTGAAATAATGCTTCATCAAGCTACTGAAACAGCTTTAAAAAGCTGTCTATGTACAAAGCTAATATATTTTAATACTTACCTGATCATCTGCAAATGTAACAAAAGCAAAAGCTCGGAAGGGTTTAGGAATGAAGACATCTTCCACTTCTCCATACTGGGCAAAGAACTGCTGGAGCTCATCTGCAGTCATGTCCTCAGTGCAGCGCCCAACGAACACCTTTCTGCTACGCAAAGGTTCGTCGGGACTTTGCTGGGTTGAGTTGGGGGGGAGGTATAATTAATGAATGAAAAGAAATAATCACAATTTTCTTCGAAAACAGAGTATGACCAAGCTACTTTATCATAAAGGCCCCTTTATTCTAGCCTTTTCTGAGGACTGAAAATCTAGAAATTTAGGAGTTTAAGTTTTAGACTTAGAAAATTATGTTCAGAGAACATTGTCGTACCCTGATACCAATGGAGAGGAGCAGCAGGGAAAAAGATGCAGGAGAAACAGCAGGAACAGTTACAAACTATTCCAGAAGCAGAAATATGTACTGCAAAACGGGACACAGCATTTTACAGTACATACTGCACCTGCGTATGTACGCAGCAAGTATACACACAGACAGAAGTTTGGATTTAATTTCCACTTCCACCAGATATCCATTCAGATCTTGGTCAATTTATCTATCTTGCCTTATTTATTCTCCATTATTTCCCGTAGCAGACAGGTTATGCAGGGATTGCTGGACATCAAAATATCATTATTTTCAAGTCTTCATCTCTACTTATTCCCCAGTGTAACTATTTTTCCAACACTTCTAATTCACTCTCTCCTCTTCACTCACTCGCTTGTTCCACTTATGTTGTCTTATCATGGACTAAAAACTTTCAAGAGTGGATTACTGATCTGCTCACTTTATGCAATTGCACTTAATGCAGTGGAACTGCACTTGTTAGTGCATAAAATAAAACTAAAAGTACCTTAGAATTGGGAAGTTTGCAGTCACACCATCTTCCATCTATCATGTGTCGCTGAGACATTACTTTCACCTGGGTTTCATAATCTGTAAACCGAACAAACCCAAAGCCTTTCGAGTGGCCGGTTTTAATATCCTTCTTAACCTAAGGAAGGGAAAAAAAAAAAAAAAAAAAACAGAAGACCCAACATCAATGTGGACTTACATTTCTGACATACAACATGCTATTTATCAGTCATGTGCTAGTTCATCATTGCAAACAGCATACAAAGTTTTGTTCAGCTCACTGTACCATTTAGAAAAATGACCCCAAAATCATGTAACTAAAGCAGTGATGTGTGAGACCTTTAAATTTAAAAGTGCACTAATCGGGATGCAATTAGTATTAGTTTGACTTGAACTCAAGTATAAGCAGATCAGAACAGTACAAATAATAGCAGGTAAACTGTAACACTGTGATGACATGGTCAGACTCCCTAAATAAGCACTTTGAATTAACAGGTAAGCAACGTGACCAGAGGTGCAAAGGCACATTCAGTTCATGGAGGAAGATCCAAGTAACAAAGGAGAACCAGAAGTTTACCAGGACCGGGTGAGAGCACCCCAGCAGCATAAGGGAAAAAAATACCCCCCAGAAACAGATGCAATAGCTTCAGATCAGCTCTGAATTTATACTGATGTCTTTTACTGCCTTCTTCATATAACTACTGTTATGAAACTGCAAGGGACTTTTTACCTGCACCATCAGAACTTCTCCAAAGGTACTGAAATATTCCTTTAAGTCTTGCTCGGTGGTTTTCCAGGGAAGACCTAAGACTATTAAATCTGAAGTCTTCTGTACCGCTCGTTTCACTTTCACAGCTGATGATGCATCTGTTTCATCCATTTTTCTCTTATTATCTAAACATAGAGAGGCCACTTAGAAATAATCCTCACAACTCTCAAGAAAGATGCTTTCACTGATCACAAACAGCATCGTACAATAACATAAAATGTGCTCTAGAAAGTATAAACTGCTTTTCAGTATTATAACCCATGTCCAATTTTGCTGAAGTACGAGGAGAGAAGCGAGAACAGCTGACATGCAAGTCCTCCTCCAAAAAACAATTTATTTGAGTTTGTAAAGTACTACCCAAGAGCGTATTCCTAGGAGCACATGGAGAAGACAGGAGGTTTTAGCTAATGCCTTTAATTCAACCTAAATTTCAGCCAACTTCCTTACATTCCTCTCATTTCCTCTTTTTCAAGTCCCTCTGCCTGAGATTGCAGTTTGCAGGGGTACGTTTGACCTAAACTGCACCATGAGGAGAAGCACATGCGAGTGTGCAGAGACCTCCACACACAGCGGTCTTCGGGGTGTCTCTTTACGAGTTTCTCCAAGTATAACAAGGCTTGGGCACTTAAGCCCTTTGTAATGCCACAGAGTTAAAAGCCAACCTCGCATCTGAAAGCTCGAAGTCCGATTTGCCCTGCAGAACACGCACCTAAACTTATTTATTTATTTACAAAGGAGAGTTCAGCACAGCGCAACCTGCTGAGGGCCGGTTGCTCCGGGAGAGCGGGACGGACCTTTGGGGTAGTTGACGACGTAGACGACGTTGCCCCATCCGGCCTCGGGCGCGTGCAGGATGCCCTCGACGAGCCGCACGCCCCGCATGCACTGCGACACCGGGTTGCGGTAGCGCAGCCCGCAGGCGCCGGGGAACTGGGCCGTCACGGTGGAGAGCAGCACGGTGCCATCGTCCTCCGAGGGGATCTCGATGGGCTCGTCGTTCTCGTCCTCCGTCACGCGGATGTACTCCGACATCTTCCCGGCAGTCGCTAGGGGGGAACGGGCGTCAGCCGCGGCGCCCTGGGGGCCGCTCGGCCCGCGGCAGCCGGGCTGCCGGCAGCGCGTT